>JASCQD010000008.1:1810000-2171779 GCA_030180035.1 Pseudogymnoascus sp. SDFLT0511 | reverse complement strand
ATGTGGCGGACTTGCTTGTCCATCGACCTAGAACATCTTCTTTATGTCTTAGTAACAGAATTGCCTAGCCATCCTCTTCTGTATTACTTCGGGCCTTAGCTCTAGATAACGCTTGTTTGCCTTAAGCATCATCTTCTAGATGTCCATATCAAACTACTCTAGGTTAAGTACGTGAAGGTATTCAAGCCACACACCTTGCAGCTACGCATTACCATCTATACTATACTAGCCATACTAGGTCTTAGCCTAGTTGAAGCGGATAAACACGTCCTGGAGATCCTTTACTGCTCTCCATCTTCGCTTGTATTCCTCGTGCATTAACAGATTCCCTACTAACACGTTCTCGCCATGTGGTGCTGCTAGCTGCTAGGTGCCCTAGTTGAACTTGGGTAGAAACTAGCTAAGACCATAGCGCTCTATACTTAACTGCATCCTAAGGCCTTCCTTAACGATGACCTTCTGGCTACGCTTTACCTCCCATCAGTCTTTATATAGTAGCGATTCTCGTCTAAGCAGACTGCTACCATAGTAGAACCGGAGCGCACATAGAGTAACGACCATGACAACTATCTTAGGTAGGGAATAGGTTTTAGCTGTATGGGCGAGGATGTGCTCAAAGAGAAAGTAATACTTGTTAATCTGCGCATATAAGAAGTCTAGAAGTTCGCTTGTGGGAACAATGTAATATGGGAGCGGTCTATCGTTCGTGGCGTCGTCAGCATCATATAGGTCCCATTGGACCCACTGCTGATATATCTCCTCCATCATGGTTATCGAAATCCGATGCTCTTCCCTAGTGCCATACGACTTCCATTAATTGTCGACGAGGTTGGCATGGGCCCGCTTCTTGCTATGCATATAAGAGAACTCGTAGACGCCTTTCGAAAAGGTGATACCTCTGCCTTCTTGTTATAGGGATCTGATATACCCTGGATCTAAGGCGAGATTCTCAACAGAGTCATTATCGAATACGTATACCTTTGCGGAGTCGAACGGGGTCTTGATAAGCCCATAGAATTAAGAGTAGATGAGTCCATCTCGGGCCTTGGTGCCTTGCGGTGTAGTAAACATTGTTAGGCCCATTATGTCTCGCATAGTCGCCTAGGGATATGTCGTACACCTCGGGTTGCCTTTGGCCCGACTCCCATTAGGATTTAACGTCGTCCATGTTCTTTGATATGCTTCTAGGCAGCATTTCTTCTACAAATACACCTCGGCCTCGCGATCATCTAGTATTCTATCGTACGGTAACGCTACATCACTCGACGTCGTCTGTTTTGCAAGATCAACAAATGCCCGATCTTTATTATAAAACTGCTCATCGGTGGCCTCAGCCTAGCGTCTTTGCCACTTATCATACATCTTAGCTAGACTGATACTAGCGCCCATAAATTCTAGCTTGGTGTTCTTCGAGTGCATGAATAGCGTTGCACCTCTAAATCGATGAAAGCCTAGGTTCTCTTCGATGGTCTTGAGTATGAGAGTCCATAAAGGATCGAGATACTATAGTTATATCGCATGCTTAAGAAGCAGCTCCCTAGCCGACTCTTTTAGGGCGAAACCTTCTGTAGATACTAATAAGGAGTTAAGATTAGCAATACGAGACGAGGCAGGGTAATGTCCTAGTATGTTAAAGGACTTAACCACCTTGTAGATGGAGGGAATCACAATAGCATCGAGCCAAAGCTACTAATCACGCTTGCTGAGGTATGTGGAATGTTCGTAATCGCTCGCCTCATGGAGCGAGGGGAAGAACATAAACATGAGTAGCTCCTCCATGCTAATTAAGGTGCTAAGGCAATAGTGTGGAATCTTATGTAGAGGGGCATATCTCTAGGACGACCTGCCTTGACTCGTATACCCCAACACTTTTAGCCTAAAGTGGATGTCTGCCGTGAGGTTGAGAAAGGGATGGGCCTTTAGGTACTAGTTGATCCCCTGGCGTGTAGCGGCTAGGCTGGTTGGAAAGCAACAGGTGCTGTTGATATTAAATGTGACCTTCGGCTGCTGGTTCTTCCTGCTTGTAGTATGGTGTTGCGACAGGCAGAGGTTCTGGGGTAGTCCATCATTTCGGCTTAGACTCTCCTCTAGATTAGCCCTTGGACTAGTGCCTTTAAACGCTGCCTGGCAATTAGCTCCTTGATAGTCGACGGCCTTCATTAACGATGTACTACTTAATACATCTAGTAGAGGCGCCCGCTGGCTCCCATGGTAAAGGGAAGTGATCTTAGAAATTAAAGAGCATTCTAAGTGAACATTAGGGCGTTGGTGGTGTTCCTGATGCTTTTGATCTACCTCGCAATGCTGTGCATGCGTGTAACCCTGGAATCCCCGTAGCTGCTTAACAAGTTTGAAAGCTGTTCGCTCACCTAGTTTTGGGTTGGCGTGAGGTGTAGGGCTTAGGACATCGCTTGATACTTGGGGAGTTGGCTCTAGCGTCTCGCTAATAAGACGCTCCTCTGGGACTATAGGAAATTCTGCTTCACTAGGGCTAGGAGCTTCACGTGGTTGTAGAGAAGGAGATGGCACGGCAATAGTAGGAGAGGTCGATGGGGCTTGGGAGGTGGGGCTGGCATTCACACTAGGATTCATCCATGATAGGAGCGTATTCTTCTGCACTGGAAACGACGGGCCTCGCCTGCTTGTATTACTGCTTAATTGTGAAAGCGGGCTGCGTTTTGCACTTGGCGTCTAGTCCTACGGTGATCTTTGGATAGTTTGTAGATTCTCTGTATGTACTAGTGGCGTGACATTCTCTTGCTAGTTGCCTAAATCAAATTCATCATATGTTAAAACATCATAATTAGAATGCTATGAGCTATTTTCCACTTTTTTTGGTCCCTCGCTTAGTATACTCTATAACGCCTTAAGAACTTCTACAGCTTCGTAATTAGCCAGTGTCATTGCTTCTAGTCGCGCCGTAACTTCCGCCTCGTAATCTGCCTACTCATCATTATGTTCCTGCTCGTCTGCTCGAATTTGTTTAATGCATTTTGTAATTTCTGCTTCCTCCTCTATAGGTAGAGGTTCTACTGTTCGTGTAGGAGAGTTTGGTATGGGATTATTCTTGTTGGTATCGTCTTCTTCAATGTTATGGTTAGGTGGTATTTGAATGCTAGGACTTATTCGCAGGCTAATTTGAGGTGCTGTGTTAATAGGGATGTTAGAGTGAAGTTGAGGTTCATACGTAATGAAGTCGAGGCTGGGAGGAACTGACTTCTTATTATATCGCTAACGCCATCTCTTTAAATCAGCCTCCCTAGCTTCTTCGTGGGTTGAGTATTTAGGCAGTCGGCCACCCCTCTTAATAGGATTAGACATGATTACATAGATATTCTAAGAGAGTATAACCGTTAGGAACTAGGAATATAGAAGAAGGTATATAATGTTACACAACCTCCTTAATCTCATTCTCCAAATAACCTTAATTAGGTTAGTGCCATTTCTACGCTTTAGTTCAAATGTAAGTCTATATATTCACAAGTTACAACGCTGTCTACTATAATAATCTATATCAAATATAGTTGCAAATAGTTTATACTAATAGTTAATTTAACTTTCTTTTACTTAAACTTCTAATGTGGGCGTTGAATAGTCCTTTCTCCGAAAAACCCTAATCGGGAAAGGTGGTGGGCGATGCATTCTGCCTGGCCATTTGCCGAATCAGGCAATTGGGACCTAAACCACAACCTTTCATCCACTATATCTTCTGCTATAACGCTCGGATTGGGAAAAGGAAACCTGTTTACCGTTACTAGACTCAATTCTAACAAGTTTCGTACTAAAAGTTTCGCAAGTTCATCCTAACCTTCACCCCCATTTTGGTATTCCTCTTTACTCTTTTATAGTAGCTAGGAAGAGCTCTTAATCTCTTTATCTTTAAGACCTACTAAATAGCTTAGGAATCCTATCTACTTAAGCTATAGGACTTAAGCTAATCATAAATCTCTAAAATCTTAGATAATAGTAGCCTACTTCTTAATGTTACCCTTAACATCTTAGTAGTCGTTTTCTAGCTTTATAAAAATATCCTTTTCTTCTTCCTTTAATAGTATTACTAAATTTAACATAATTAAATTTTTCTTAATAATATTATTAATAACTATAAAATAATTAATTTAGCCCTTCTTTATAAAATATGTCTAAAGCTTATACTCCTTCTATAATGGAATATTCTTATAACCTTTTACCTCTAGGTTATAGGTAGATGCTATATGCCTTTTCATCTTAGGGAGGTAATAGGTATAGTATATACACTTTCCTTATAAGTAATAAAAACTATTATAGCTCTCTAACTTTTTAATTAGCTAACACTTATCCTTAAATTATAGCTTATGCTCCTTAAGCTCTTTAATAGTCTTTAAGTTATAGCTACTTAATAGCTATACTATTATACTTAAGGTAGCCCCTAAAAGTTAGTATAGCTCCCCTTATAGGTATTACTCCTAGCTACTTAATCTAGGGACTACATATAACCTATAAGCTTAGTAGACTATAACCTAATTGTTACGAAGGAACGAGAAGGCTGGCCAACTACAGGACAGAAAGGAAGGAGGTTGCATGAGACCGACCCTGGTACCTGGAGGGGCAGCGGAGAATAGTAGTTCCAGAGGTATCACGTGATGGACTCGCAGGATTATGAGAAGAGTCCTAGGAGTCCAGGACTCGAAGGACTCAAGTGAGTTCCATAGAGTCCATGAGGCACGACGCCACTATATAAGTAGATAGTTAGTTCTTAGATAGGAGCTTCGTGCTCAACTCAATACAGTATTTGTTATATACTAGTAACGTGTTTTACGAAAGCCTTTGTGACTGATCCCCTGCCTCCTCTGTTAAGTAAACCTTACGCAACGAAACCTCTGTGAGTCTTATAAGTTTAAGACCCAGCGTTACACTAATGTATTAGATTATATGAGAATATAATAGAAACTATAAAGTAGCCATATAAAGCCTAACCATCTATTCTAGTAGTACTCTAGGAAACTTACCTTTTACTATAATGTCCTTTACCATAAGTGCGCTAAGTAGGAGTTTAGCTAGCTAATTAACATACTAGATTTCTTATCTTTTACTAAAAAACAAGCTCTACATAGATGGTAGATTTTATATTTTATAACTCTATTAAATAATAATATTAGAATATAATAGTATATAATAGCCTTAGAATTTAGGTGTTAGAAATCCACTTCTAAGAACCCTAGAATTAAGGCTAAAGGTAGCGGCACGCAACAGCCTTAGAATTTAGGCGTCAGAAATTCACTTCTAGAATTAAGGCTAAAGGCAGCGGCACGCGACAGCCTCAGAATTTAGGCGTCGGAAATTCACTTCTAGAATTAAGGCTGAAGGCAGCGGCACGCGACAGCCTTAGAATTCAGGTGTCGGAGAATCCACTCGTCTCCTTCCTTATTCCCTACCTTACTTAGAGTTCTCTTAAATAGGAAAGGGAGTGGCACGGGAATAGTACATCACTTATTATAAGTGCACACATATATTCATTAGTATCTTCTCTTAATTGCTATCTAACCCATGGTATTATCCCTTAACTCCCCGTGTATTCACCTAACTAACAAACAGAACAGAAGAGAGAGAGCGCGTACGTGCCACCGCTAGACTCAAATCACGGGCGCTAGTCGCGGGGAAGCCGAATGTGCTAATCGATCATCGTGCGGAGCTAAGCGAGGTCGAGGCTGGCGTAGGGGGGGCGGAGAGAGATGTTATGGAGGGAGACTGATGTTCCCGTCAGGGCTGGCGTGGGGGCTCCGGCTATAGTGCGGGACACGATCTGGAAGTTAAGGTGACCGCGACGGTCGAAAACTCCTACAACGGCGTTCGCGCCAGCCCCGCTAGTGGTTACGTGCGCCCATGTGCCCATAATAATCTCGTCCCTAAGAATGGGGTTGGCGACGGGGGCGGCGCGAGCTCGTGTCCCGCTAGTAGAGCGGTTCTCCCGGAGAGGTGGAGAAGGGCTAGAGCCACTCGGTGTGGGAGGGGGGGCGCCGAACGTGGGAGGAGGAGGTGGAGGGCTGCTGAATATCCCGCCAGATCGATGAGGTGGTGGTTGCTAGGGGTGGCGTGGCAGAGGAGCTCCTTGTGTAGAGGGCGTGGGAGTCGGGGGTGGCGCGTCGTCGTCATCGTCCGAGGGGATGGCGTGGGGATTCTACGCCATCGCCCTAAGTGGCGGGGTCCTTTCCCTCCTAGTATAGCCGGAGGAGTCGCCCTCCTAGCGGCCACTCCCCATGGGAGGAGTTCTCTCCCGGCGAGTGTATCCCGAGGCGTCTCCCGAACGATCTCCCGTGCGGCGATCCCCTTAGGGGTTGGTGTTAGGGGTCGTGTTGTCGCCCGCTCGGGACCAAGTGCGGGGGGGGGATCGGGCGGGCGAGTTCGACCAGCGAGGTGGCGGGCGCATCTTAGGAGACTCGGAGCCACGAGGGCGAGAGCGGCGGCGCGGAGGGGGGCGTTCTAGGCGGCGGGGAGGCGTGTAGAAGGGATCTCCTAGCTCGCGGCAAGGACGTGGGCGAGAAGGGCCACCACCCCTTGGGGAGGGAGCGGCGCGTGGGCTCGGGGCGGGCGCGGGAGGAGGGCGAGGGCGAAACACCCCGGGAGCGCCAACATCGAGCTCCCCGAAAAACGTGCGAGGGAGTCGCGCCCATCGTGCAAAGGCTTGGGTCTGCCGGGGAATGGTGCGGCTAGCGACATCGTGGACATAGTCGCGTGCGGTGTTCACCTCCGCCATTGAGGGGAAGGCCGGGGGGGCGGTGGCGCGGTAAAGGTGTCTCTAAGCTTGGCGAAAGGCGGCGCCTATTTCAGCCGTTGTGTAGGCGCGGACGGGAATCCCCAAGGCGTCGTACGGGTTGAAGTTGGGCTCTGAGGCGGCGGCGTGGCGTGCAAACTCATTAGGGTTCGTAATGCCGATCCCGGCGGCATTGTTGGACATGGCGGCGGTGGCGCGTTGTTGATGAGTTTGAGGAGATCGAGGAGGAGGGTGGTGGCGGCGGCGCGGTGTCGATGACTTTGGTGTTGATCGCGGGAGTGGCTCGAGGCGAAGAGAGAGTGAGAGAGAGAGAGAGAGTGTAGGAGCGGCTCGGCTCAGCTCGGAATTCGGGGTCGGCGGCGCGGGCGGGCCCGATCTGAGGAAGAAGTGTGAAGGAGGAAAGAAGAAGAAGAGGAAGAAGTGGAAAGAAGGGCTTAATATATGGGCCTCGGGCTCGTGGGTCCGGCCACCCTCAATAGGAGTGAATTCCTATTAAGCTGCCCTTAAGCCCCACGTTACAATAGGAGCGGGAGCTCTCAATAGGAGTGAATTCCTATTAAGCCCCGCCTCACAATAGGAGTGGCCCCGCCTTAAGGCTCACGATGTAATGAAGACCCACGCGACAATAGACGCGCGACCCACGTGTGACCCACTCCCGAACCACTCCCACCCCCCGTTAATAGGGGACAATAGGAGTGAATTCCTATTAAGCCCCACTTGAGGCTTACGATGCAATAGAGACCCACGCGACTATAGACGCATGGCCCGCTCCCGACCCGCTCCCGCCCCCTGTCAATAGGGGACAATAGGAGTGAATTCCTATTAAGCCTCATGATGCCATTGCGCAATAGGTGTAGGACCCGCGTATGGCCCTACCCCTACCTCTCCTTAATAGGGGACAATACTAAGAGGACCCACTCCTACACCTACACGCGCTCCGTGCCGCTGTTAAGGGAATCTCATACAAATTAGAGTAGGAATCCTACACTCACACCCACACCTACACTCGTGCCGCCCCCGTGGGGAACTCATACAAATTAGAGTAGGAATCCCACACCTACACCCACACTCACACTCGTGCCGCCCCTGTGGGGAATCTCATATAAATTAGAGTAGGAATCCCACACCTACACCCACACTCACACTCATGCCGCCCCGTAGGGAATCTCATACAAATTAGAGTAGGAATCCCACACCTACACCCACACTCACACTTGTGCCGCCCCCGTGGGGAATCTCATACAAATTAGAGTAGGAATCCCACACCTACACCCACACTTACACTCGTGCCGCCCCTGTGGGGAATCTCATACAAATTAGAGTAGGAATCCCACACCTACACCTACACTCACACTCGTGCCGCCCCGTAGGGAATCTCATACAAATTAGAGTAGGAATCCCACACCTACACTTACACCCCTATTCTCTCTTATTTAGAGCTCCTGCTCCTATTATGAGGTGGGGCTTAATGGGAATTCACTCCTATTTAGAGCTCCTGCTCCTATTGTGAGGCGGGGCTTAATAGGAATTCCCTTCTATTAAGGGTCGCTAGACTAACAAGCCCGAGGCCTATATATTTAGCTCTTCTTCTACTTCTTCCTCTTCTTCTTCTCTCCTCCTTCACACTTCTTCTTTAGATCGGGGCCCCCGTGCCACCTACACCACCAAGTCGAGCTCTTCTCTCTCTTCTCTCCTCTCTCTTTGTCTTCTGGCAAAAGCCACCGCTCCCGCTCCCGCTAAACACACGCTCCCGACAGCGTGAACCCTTCTACCTACTCCCCCACCCTTTCGACTTAACTTCACACAATTTTACTCGCACTATACTATAGCCGCGCCACTCCCTCAACCGCCTACAATGTCCAACAACCCTCGCGCCACCGGTAATGCTACGCCACCCCCTCCTCCTTGCATCCTCTCTCTACTACCACCCTACGTGCAAGGTCTTATTGGTGCCAGCCTCGCCTTTGCGCTAGTGTCTCTCCCGATCGTTAGGTTTGAGATCCTAGTGGGGACATGGGCTAACTGGGAACATGACCCTAATGTCGTCAACGCCTTCTTCGACGACCACGGCTGCCTCCACTTCCGCATCACCAACTATGATCAAGCTAGGTTGTACCGCCCCATCTTCCCTACGAATGAGGCCTGCACCATCCTCTCCATCCGCTTCATATGGCCATACGCCAGCCTCGCGCCAGCCCGCCTTTGCGAGGTCATCGACGAGAATGTCCGCGAGAGATATGAGGTGTTTGCTAAGGACCGCGCCTAACGTGAATATGACGCGCGTGAGGATGCTAAGCGCCGTGAGGATGCTGAGCGCTATGAGGATGCTGAGCGCCGCTCCCGCAACTAGTGCTTATAGTTGGACATGGTAGCGGCGGTGGCGCCCCTCTTCTCTTCTTCTTTTGTGTTAATATGGGGTTGTAGGATGGATGGATAGATGATGGGCGGACAGACAACTCGTTAGGATAGGTAGATAGAGAATGAAGATGATCTGACCTCCCTATTAAATGTGCTACCCTTATAAGTGCTAGCTTAATAGTTTGCTATGTATCCTTAACCCCTACTTGGAGAACCGCTTAGACTTCCTACTATAAATACTACTATAAATACCCCTACACCCTTCCTTCTATGCTCCTCTCCTTCCCTTGCATACGACAAAGCTTCATCGAACCACCATAATAGAGTAGTAGGTAGGCGTGCTAGCTAGCGTTAGCGCTGGCACTACCTTCCATAACCTTACTAGCAAATATCTCCTCTAGCTCGTCGAGTGTCTTGCCCCATATCTCATCACAGATTGCAAGCTGAGGCGGTAACCCACGCTCCTACCTTAGAACGATCCTTGTCCCGTCCTGTTCCTTCCCAAGTATAAACCCTGCCTCAATACCATGTGGATAAAGGCACTGACTCTCTAGTGCTATCTGTAGTTTGGCAATCTCCCATTTGTAGGGTTGGGGTGCTAGGGCTAGCGCTAGCGCTAGCGCAGATTCTGCCCCTCTAGGCATCTTAGCTGACGTTGCTAGCTGCTATGCCCTCTTTATAATGTAGCCAAGCTTTCGTGGCCTACCCTCTGGCCACCCTACTACCTGTGTCTTTGTGTAGTATGCTGACTCCTCGTACACCACAGAGAACCAGGACGTCCGCCCGGCAAGGCCCTTGCTCTGGTTTGTCTTGGTGAGGTTGAGGAAGGTCGTGCTGTTTGCATGTGGTAGGATCCAGTGCGTGAGCTGTAGGAGGTTCTTGTGCTCAGACTGCCAGCGCCGCCGCCACTCCTCCCCGAGCCGCTGCTCAACCATCTCACATGTCCTCTGGTATATGAGCCGGTACGTCATGCTCTCCCAGCTACCCCGTACCTCGCCATCGTCATAATCAAAGAGGAAGTTGATGAGGCTGCTACCGGTAGTAAACCGAGCCTTATTCCCCATGATGCTGTGTGGTGGTGATCGGGAGCCATCAACCAAGTATAGCTTGCCCATCCCTGCTAAGCAGAAGCTCAGACGCGACAGCCGTGCCACCCCATAATCTTGTGCAAGCTCAGGGTGCGCCTTGTGGCTCCTTGTCATAACAGTAGCAACATCGTGGTCGAACTGGTTAAGGTTGAGCCCATGGAGGAAGCTTAGCCACGCCTCAACCCTCTCTAACACGCTCCTCTTATATCTGCCTGATGGAGCACCAGCGCCGTCATAGTCTGCAATATGGTGCTGGATAAACCATTCGTTAGCCTGTCCAAGCCGGATATATACATCCCGTAGGTCTCGTACTGCGCGCCAGCGCCGCTGGTACTGTCTATGGATGAGCATGTTGCCAGCGAGCAGCCGGTCCCCGTGTGGGGGCCTAACCCGTAGCGTCTGCCAGTTGATCTTAGGCAGGAACCAGCCGATCCCGTGCGCCTGGATCGACTCTGCCATGCCTAGCCCCTCGATCATGACGGGCTTGTCGTCCTGGATCCGCTGCCACTGGTCCTTATAGAGGAGGAGCTCCCTCGAGAGCTGCGCGCTGCCATAGCTGAACCGGAGCGCCCGGAGCGCCACCACCATCATGATGAACTCGGGCAGGGAGTGCGTCTTGTTTGTCCAGGCGAGTACCTGCTCAAACAGGAGGCAATACTTGTTAAGCTGGGCCCTTATAAAGGCAAACACGTCTGCTGTAGGGATGACATAGTATGGCGCTGGCGCTGGCACTTGCTCTTGTAGAGGCTCCTGCTCCCAGGACTGCCAGAGGCAGAGGATCTCGTCTACCATAGATAGCGAGAGCCGGTGCTCCTCTCGCGTCCCATACGACTTGGACTTACAGTCAGCTAGGTTGACGTGCGCGCGTGTCTTGCTATAGAGGTAGCTCGTGAGGCAGGCCTTCTGGGAGAAGGCGGCGGCGCCCCCAGCCTTATAGAGGCTCCGGACGTAGGCTGGGTCGAGGGCGATGCTCTCAAGGCTGTCATTGTTGAAGATGTAGACCTTGGCGGCGTCAAAGGGGGCCTTGACCACGTTATAGAACTGGCTGTAGACATACCCGTCGTGGAACGCCTGGCTCGAGGGTGTAGCTGCAACTGTCTGGCCACTTGCGTCTCGGAGGGTGGCCCACATATATGGAACGTAGGTAAACATGGATTTAGTAGGGGCGCTGGCGCTGTGACTAGCAGTGGCACTGTCACTAGCCATGGCCTTCCACCGCTTTATAAATGATTCAAGGCAGCATCGGCGGTATAAGAAGGTCTCTGCAGCAGTAGCCTCATCATGCTGGCCTGGGAGCTTAGTTGACGGTGACGTGACCTGCTTACCAACATCAATATAGACCTGCTCCTTGTTGAGGAACTCGGCATTTGTGGCAGTGGCCCAGTGAGCGCGCCACTCCCCAAGTGCCCCCTGGAGGCCTGGGCTTATGTAGTTCACCTTGCTATTCTTCTGGTTGAGGAAGAGGGTGAGCTGCTGGAAGCAGGCGAACCGTGGTGTGCCACTAATACGCTGGCGCATCCCCTGCCATATGGCGTCAAGGTGCTTAGGCTTAATCACATACGAGAGGAACTGCTCGCGTGAGTGCGGGACCTTGACATACCGCTCCTTACCGCCTGCAAGCGCGTTGGCCTTAATCGTAGCTGCAGACGTAGGGTAGTGCTGTAGGATGTTTGCTGACTGCACTACCTTGTAGACAGCTGGGAGGATAATCTCGTCTATAAGCATCACCTCATCCTCCCGCCTAATTAAGGTTATTGTCTTATCCTTTTTAGTAGCGCCAGCGCCACTGCCACCACTCCTACTAAGATCTCGAATAAAGTTGTACTGTGGGAACATGACATAGAGCAGTAGGCCAGGCATCCCAATGACCTCTCCAAAGCAGACATGCCGGATCTGGTGTAGCGGCTGCCATTCCTGGACCTGACTGCCCTTCTTATTGAGGGCTGGCACCTGTAGCCCGAGATGGACACTGTTGCTGAGGTTGAGTGGCTGGTACTGTTGTGGGAACCAGTTTAGGCCCTGGCGTGCCACTGCCAGGCTGGTTGGAAACGCACACAGGCTGTCAACGTCAAAGCTAGTCTGAGGCGCTGCCTTCTGCTGGCTATAGCTATGGTGTGCATCGAGGCAGAGTCCCCATGGTCTTTGGGTAGGGAAGGGGCTGGCACTGGCGCTTGGGTTACCCTCAAACATTGCCTGCCAGTTGAGGCCTCCTGTCTCATGCTCTCCACGCTTTGCAAGCCTATGCTGACTTAGCACATCTGGCACAGAAGTAGAGGGGCCCCCGTTAGTATCCGCGCCCGTTAATAGAGTAGTGATCTGTGGTAGTGAGCAGCAGGAGTCTCGAGGGGAGCCTGGCTGCTGGTGCGCTTGTGAATGCTCTTCTTCCTGCACCTGGTGCTGCTCTTCTGTGCACCCGTGGAACTGCCAGAGCTGCCGCGCAACTTGGACTGCCATTGGCGGGGGTGGCTCGCCATCCTTTACATGAGGACCCCATGAGACAAGAGGTGTAGTAGGATCTATTATAGGCTGGGCATAGCTCTGAGAGCTAATGCTAGCGCTAGCGCTAGCGCCACTGCTTGGAATAGAGGACGAATTGATTGTCATAGGTGTAGTAGGACCTTGAGGAGGCGTGCTTGGCATCTCTTGCAACCAGTTTGTAATCGCAGCCTGCTTTGGGATAAGTGGTAGAGACTGCCGCTTCCTCTTTTGACCACTCCCTTGAGAACTGACAATTGCCTGTGCGTAGACAATGGATTTTATAGTCTCTGTCTGTAGACGTTGGGACATCTCACTTAGTATCTGGCTTTGAATCTCTGACTCCTCATCGCCTTGAACATTCCATGACATCTCGTCCTTGTTATGTACACTTGGTTGTCTTATAGTCATATCCTTCTCTATGGTAGTTGAGGCCATACCTTTAACTGTCGCCTTAGTAGTGGTTGTTATGGCTTCGGCGGTGGCACTGGCACAAGCGTTAGTAGTAGAACTTATATATAGACAATAATAGTAGGTAGTATTAGCTCTCTCTCCTTGCTCACCTACTATTAGACGACTCCTTCTCCGTCTTCTCCTCACCTTGCTGTTGTAGTGTCTGTAGTATAATTGCCGCCTCGCGATCTTCATCAACCTCATCTTGTATATTAAGGCTCTGGACTACCTCCTCGACCTCTCTCTCCTCTGTTTGTGGTATAGGCGCTGGCGCTGGCACTTCCTGTAGCTGCTGAGGCTGCTGCCACTGCGACATAATAATGCCTTGCTCAACTATTAGCTGCGTGTCGTCTATTGTTGGTAGGTCAAGGTTGCTCCGTATGCCAGTAGTAAGGCTTGTAAGAGGAGGCGCATCCTGCTGTGTTGGATTGTAGAGGATAAATTGGGTGTTCTGAGTAGAGGATTGCTGATAGCGCCGCCGCTGCTGGGAGTATATGCGATCCCTAGCTAGTTTAGCAGCTGCTGCTTCTTGAGCATTAATGTATTTCTTAGGCCGGCCAGCCATTATTAATTATATGTAAGAGGAGGAGGAGTTGTATAAGCGTTGGCGCTGGCGCTGGCTCATAGTAACGGTGAGGAGTAGAGGGAGTCGTATAAATCCTATTTAGGTATAGCTCGTCGTTATAATCTAAATTAGGATTAGTGAGTCGTAATAATCCTAATTAGGTATCGCACCTCGCTTAAATGTAGAAATAATCCTATTTGGGTTTAGTGGTGGTGCACGCGCCACTGCTACCGCCACCGCCTGCCTAATTAAGCGACAAAACACAAGCTTCTGCCACCTAACCCTTCCTCTATGTACGTAGCTCGATAACCCATAAATGTATTCCTAAAAACATCTACCTTTTTATTAATATTGTTTTTTATTTTATTTTTCTAATTCCTAAAAAATCGTTCAAATGCTACGGGCCATAAATAATATATTAACTCATTAAATAATAAACCCTTTTTCCTTCCCGTTATTATGGTTTGTCCCCTCCTGCTCGTGCAGTTTGTCCCCCCTTTATTCATGGTTCCCCCATCTCCTTCCTTGGTCCGTGACCTCCACTTCCCTCCCCATTCCACCACTTCCTCCCCCTCCTTCCTTGGTCCGTGACCACCCCCCCCCAACCCTATTCCACCACCTCCTATCCTGCCTTGGTCCGTGACCCCCCCTCCCCCCTCCCTATTCCACCACCTCCTATCCTTCCTTGGTCCGTGAACCCCCCCCCCTCCCTCCCTATTCCCCCCAACCCACACCTACCGTGGGCTCCTTCCATGGCGGCTTCGCCGTTCGGCTTGCGCCCTCTCCATCTTCCCTATTCCCTAACCTCCATCTCCTTCCTTAGTCCGTGACCTAACCCCCCCCCCCAATTCCATCACCTCTACGCCTCTTATCTCCTCTAACTGTACCTCTTGCTTTCCCCATTATCTTATGGTTTATCCCCCCTTTCCTTGTGGATTTCCCCTCGCTATAACCCTATAACTCTAACTCTTATTGATATCATTATTATTTATTTTGTTTTTGGGGCATTTCTAAAAAAAAATCTATAAACCTTCCCAATTAAATAAACTTCCGACCCATCAAATAATATAACTCTCCCTTCCTTCATCCATGGTTTATCCCATTCTTTTCGTGTGGTTTACGCCCCCTCTGCTCTCCCTCTGCCCTCTAGGGTTGCCGTTAGCGGCCTTTGCCCAAAACCTCGCTATCGGCTTCATATACCCTTGACTACCTGATGAAATACCTGCACTAATCTTAACACCTCCATTCCACCCCATTCCACCTTCTGCCTAAACTACTTATATACTTGCATCTCGTCCCGTTCGTTAATCCCTTGCCGCTTCATCTCATCTATGATGCTAGCTCCCATCTCATCCTCTCCTTCCTTTATAATGCTTATTATCGTTAGCATAATAATCTCATCAAACTAGCACTTGTTGCTACCCACTCGAATCCACCTGCCCCGTCCCTCGTGCCCTTCCCTAGCAACCCACCTATGACATATCTCTTGCGGTACGTGACAATCGAAACAACACGAATATAGGCTAAACAAATGCCTCTCTCTCATCACCTTCTTCATGCACAACCACTCCTCCCGGACCCCTTCAATCCCATCGGCAGTGCAATCCTAGATACCGTGTGGCCGATGGGGCAACTGCTGCATAACGCACAATGGACACCGCCTACTTAAATCCTCCAACTGCCCTTGAAATTCCCGTATCGCCCGGCTCTCCTGCTGCGTCTAGGACTAGATGCATATCTGATACTGCTCTCGCTCGTCCTGCTGTGCTTGGAATGCAAATTGCTCTTCCATGGTAATGCGCGCCGTGGTAAACCCCTAATCAAAACTAATCATGCTGCTAGAATCTAGTGATGGGCTCTCATCTTCATTAGGGTTGCTTTCGCCACCTCCTTCCATCGGGTTTATACCCTCCAAACTCGGGCTGATACGAATGGGTGGACTGCTTGGCGGCACATACCTTGGTACGGGGGAACCGCTGCTGTAAATACCACTACTAGGTGGTATGTCAATGCCGCTGTCCAAACTGGGCCCCTGCTGCTTCGCCTGCTCGTGCCTACCCTCTTCTCCCTTCCCCTGCTCGACATTGTACGCCTCCTGCAATGCATCGGCCTCCCCTACCATGGAATCCTCCTTCCCACACAAATCACAAACCTCCTCACCCTCCTCGCAACGTGCTCGGTTGAATCGATCATCCATGGCCTGATCTAAATGCACCCGCCGACATCGTGCACCGCTGATGAATCTACCGACCTTGTCCTGTTCCGCCCGCTTCTTATCCTCCTTGGTGATGGCCACTTGCGGCACAACACCCTGCCGTTGTATCCGCTCGTAATGCCGTTTCAATGCCTCCTGCCGTCCGGATCCGACTAAAATGATGGCCTCACTTCGTTTCCCATCCCGTCCCGCTCGTCCGCTCTCCTGCCCATAACTTTTCATCTGATAAATCGGCCCAACGTGCACCACAACACGGACGTCGGGTTGGTCGATCCCTAATCTAAATGCATTGCTTGCCACCACTACACGCTCTTCTCCGCTCTCCCATCGCTAACGGATCTTCCTCTTCTCCGCCTCGCTCCCCACGTCGGCATAATACGTGGGGTATCCTAACTCCTTGCCTAATGCCTTAATCGCTATAATGCTACTGCTGTATATGATAATCTTGGCTAGTGCCGGATACTCCTCTAATTTCTAGGCCACCAAATCCCGTACTGCTTGCGCCTCCTCGATATCCCCCTCATGCTCCACCACCGAATATGCGATGTTGCGCCAACTCGTGGAATCACGGAATATATTATCTGCTGGAATCTGCACCTTGATCACCTCCATGAACTCGGCCATGTCAACTGGCGCTAATGTGGCCGTCAAATACATCATCTGCACCCCGCGCCGCACCATTGCTGCGCTGGCTTTCTTCATGTCTAGCCGGAAATCGGCCTGGCTGTCCTAGATCGTGTGGCACTCATCAAACACAACCTGGACCAACTGCCCCAACCCCTGCAACCGGTTCAAATACCGTGCAAACGATACTGTGATTACCGACTCGGGCTGTACGAATACCACTTGCGCCATGCGCTCCTGTTAGCTGCCATCCCATTGGATACTGGAAATCCCCAATTCCATGCATCGCTCGTGTAAACTCTCCTCCAACGACTTTAACGGGACCACCACGATTGTCGTCCCCCCTTTCTAACTCCGCGCCAGCAATTGGAATAACATCGTCTTCCCACCTCCCGTCCCCATGATGACCAAAACCGGGCTGACCCCTTTCATGATCGCCCGTAACGCGGGCTCCTGCTGACCACGAAACTCGGCTTCCGGTCCGATCATCTCCTTTAATTGCTAACTGATATCGACCTCTCTCAATCGTTTCCACCGAATCATCTCCACGCTAGGAATGTCATCCTCGTCATCTTCACGCTTCCGCTTTACCCCTGTCCGCGCCTCCTCCCCCTCTGGCGTCACCTACAAAAATGCGTGCCATGCCTAGCTGACCCGTCGAAACTTCTCGCGGCAGTTGACGATGGCACTGTTCCCTTCCATTAACTCGCGTCCGTAAATTAATCCGGCAACCTGGGTACTATGACCCGCTTGCAAATCCAACGGGTTGTCATCGTCGCTGTCATCATCCCCCCCTCCCTCGGGATCAAACTCGTCTCGGGGGAACGCGTTCTCCTTGCAATACCGACGGGAAATGGCGATGGCTATCTGCCTCCATGCGCTAATGTGGATCTTCTCACCAATCTAACGCTCGCTTGCACTTTGCATGATTTTCCTCATCCGTTCTGACGTCCAATCGTGGGACCGACGTGGGTGGGGTAACGGCGTTTCTTCTCTTATCTCCTATCCTATTCCGTGACCCCTCTCCCCATCTCTCTCCCGTGGTCGCCTCTTTGGACCCGTCCATTGCCGATGGTTCTTCTTCTCGCTATCACCCCATAAAAATGGACTGCTGCACCGCTTTCCGGTCGCCGCAAACTGCAACCTCTCATGGAATGGCAATACCAACCACAAATAATACACCAACAACTCCCCAACCTCCCAGGGCAAATATCGATGGATGATCTTGATGTTCCCACTACTCCGATACCCCTTGTGGTATGCTGCGACGAACGCCACCAACCCATCCTCGATGACTATGTTGCGGATCCCTCCCTGCCCTATATTCTTCCACCGCAACCCTAATATTTCCGTCACACGGCATGGTAATCCGCCCCAAAACTGCATCAACAACAACAACAACTCCTGCAATCGCCCCACCCCTTCCTGGTATGTCATGGCGGCCTGGGCACTGATCTGTGGGCTGCCATCCTCGCCTTGGTCCGTGAACTGCTCCCGCAAACGCCGCTCGTGATACATTCGCTCGTACAACCACCACTGTCCGTCCACGGCAAATCGACTCCGTTCGTCATCCAAAAACGACCACCCAACTCGACTCTCGGACGGATTATCCACCATGTGAACCCAATCGATGGGTGGCGCGTCGGTGGGTACGCTAGCAAACCCATCGCTGCTGTCCATCATCATCAAATTCCCAAACAACTCCTCGCGTGCCTCCTGAACCAACCCCTGAACCATCGAACGGACCTAGCCCATGTTAAACCGGATCTGCTAGTACAAAATGCTATCCCCTACCCACTAGATACAACCCTCGGCCGTCGTGGTATACCAGATCTTAAACCCATACGAACGCGCCTTGTAAATCCACTGCATCGGTGTGGGATCCCGTCCGTCATAGGCCATCGTCATGAACTGATACGTCAATCGCTAGATGTGATGGAAATAACTTCGCGCCGCCTCTCTAATCTAGTCGGCTGTCAACCCGTTCCCCTACCTCTCGTTCGCCTCCGTCTTCCTCTTGATCTCCTCCTACCGCTACTCATATCCCTCGTGTACAACCATCATTCGTGCCAACTTAGTAACCGCGGAATACTTAGACGTGTAATCCTCCGCATTCAACCACCCATCATCATCACGGATGCCTAATACTACCAACCCACTAATGATGACACTCTTATATTCGTTGTCTTGCAACGGATGATTCAACAAATCAATGCAAAATCGCAACACCTCTCTTTGAATCCGCCTCATGAATGCAATTTCCTCATCCGACTCTCCCTCTTCTCCTTGGTCCGTGACCGCGTCTTCGCTGTTCCCACCCGACCGCCTTGTGAATCCCATTCCCTCCTCCAACTCCCCCTCTTCTCCTTAGTCCGTGACCGCGCCTTCGCCCTCCACACCCGATACAACTAATGACTGCTCATTCTTCCAACCCTGGAACTCTTGAACAATGGCCTGCAACCCGCGCATACTAATCTTTTGCCGCTCTATCAATTTATATGCCGGCTGGTCCTCGGGCTTCTCTCCCTCCGCACGGAACACATAACACAACAACTGTCGCCATATCTGCGTATAACTACGAACCGTGGTGATGTCCATCCAACTGTCAAATGGCATTCGCGCTTCTTGCGTGACCTCCTTCCGATGCACCTCGAATAATGCCGCCTAGCCAACCACCTCTTGGACGGTGATATACTGTGCCTCCCGAATCATCCAATCAAACGCCTTGCACACCGTTTGCAATTCCGGCTCGTCGTCGTCCGGCATCTCTACCCATTCTCGGATTTCGCCTCGGTCTAATCCTGCTAAATGGGCTGCCCATCCTACGCGGCGTAACCATGGATTGGGCTCACGATGCTCGTCGGCCTCCTTGATCTCCTGGCGCTCCTTCTCTTCGGCCCGACGGAATGCGGCTTCCATCTCACGCCTGGCGGTGCGGAATTAGTGTGTCCGTAATCGCATCTCCTGTGGACTTAGCTAACTCTCCTTCCCTTAGACCTCAAAAAACCAGGATTTAGGCCCCTGTACAAAAAACCGCTAGCAATGGACGCCGCTTCTCCATGGCACATCTTGTTGCTTCCCTTTCTTAGGTCTTCCATTCTGTTTGCTCTTCCATCCATGCTCCTCCATATAATGCGCCCTCATCCGGCTTACCGTGCTACACATATACCCGCACTCCCCATTTGTGCTCTCAAATATGCATTGCAACATACCTCTCTTTAGTGCGGCTAATCCTTCGATCGGCTTGCTAGTGGCTGCTAGGAATGGGAACTCACTTCAGCGTAAAACCTCCTCGTTCGTAATCAACCCATTGACTTCGGCCACTTCGTCTGCAATCTTGCGACGCTTAGATACCTCCAAATTATGTGGTTTCCCTGCGAAATGCGTGTTGATATGGCTAGGCAACACGGCATATTTACACTCTTTGCAAACAATGACACGGAAATTAGGCAAATGAATAAAACGATCCATTGTAAATACTGTACTGGTTATTATTCTAAATCATCTAAAATATTAGGAATCGGGAATCATTCTAATCTACTCATCCTTATACTCCTACTCCTTACCCCTATGGCGTTCTCAATCAACCCTTTTGTCTCACTGTCTAATTGCCTGTGCTCCCATCCGCCCGCCGATCTTACCTTGTAATAACCCTAACCCCAACTGCGACATCAACTTCACAACCCAAACGACGTCGCTAACTTTGGATTTTAGGTTTCTCAAACTGGATATAACGTTAGGATAGCGCTTATATATATATGCCCGAGTTTCAGAGCTTCAACAGCGCTTTTATACGCAAATCTAAAAACCGCCCCTAGCCCAAAATGTAAAGCGCTCCCTAGACCCTAGTCGCTTTTTGACCAGGGGTCTAATTGGCCAATAAACCGCTCCCAGCCCTAAAATCGCAGCCTCAACTAGGATAGGGTTACTTGCCTTAATAACTAATCTTCTAATGCCTTTTTGTAGGTTTTCTAGGGTAAAATCAAAACCTATGGGCTATAACTCATAGGGTGCCCATTTTGCATAATTTCCACAACTTAACTAGGGTTACTATTAGCCCTAAACCCATAGACTATACTAACTAGATAGGAGAATAATGGATAGGTTGTAGGATAACTAGGCTTTATATTTTAGCTCGTGTGTGTTAATGGATCATTGTGGACGTTAAGTAGTTATGGGATTTAGAACAGATGTATGTTAATGGCTATAGATGTATATATAGATATATAACAACTATGAAGAGGGATCCTCTCTATCTAATCTCTCCCTGTCCATGCCCTCTTGAAAAAGAGGATATAGTAGCTATTTGAGTTTCCTGTTCTGCATGCCACGGGATCAATTATAGCGGCCGGGGAACTGCCATACAATTTGGCCTATGCATCCCTCTCCTTCCGGAATTACTCCTAGCATAAAGGGTGGCTAGAAAACTAGTGAGGTGAGTCTATATTAGGAAGTAGATGACCCCAGAAAAACCATTTACAAAAGAGAGTTTAAGCGAAAGTATCAACGAAGGCTAAACTAATTCCATACCTGTCACCTAGACTCGTCTGCAACCCAACTATGCTATTAGATTTGGGCGAGAGGCATTTACAGATGATTAAATCAAAGGACTAGAACCTCTCGTTAGTGAGCTTGTAGCCACCTCTTACTTTATGGCCACATACTATATGTACTTCTTGTTCCTGACATGCAAGGTCAAATACAATGCTGCCGCTCTTGTCGTTGCAGATTGACAGAATTATTATAGTATGATAATAGCAGTTCTGTTCTCTTGTTGCGGTCGAATTCCGGGGTGGTAGCTCCGGCTGAGGAAAAGCTGGCGGAAATCGTTTTAAAATACTTCGTCCTATTAACTCATCTCTCGAAATCGTGTTCGTGGAGCTTCGTTTCCGTAACGGTAGTGGCTCAAGATTCATTTTGAGTATGGCTAATGACCATTATAGCAATTAGCATCATGTTAATACAAAAGTGCGATACTTGCCATCTAAAAGGCTCAGCAAGATAGAAAAGGCCAACCCACCTTGGCTAGGAGATACTCGTACTGTCGATGTGAGTTGGAAAAAAGACAAGAAGAAGGAATTACAGAGAGATAAATGAGAGGATAATGTCAAGGTCGAAGGTTTGATGACAGCATCACCCTAATGCAAAGAAACGGGCTGAAAGGAAAGAGCGACGAGCTAACTCAAACCAAAGCATCGAGTTGCATGGTAATATTAGCATACACCCTGCATAGACATCCCGACAATTACATTAGGAAATTTCTTCCTTTACTTTCGAAACTTTCCTTCCTTCATCCGCCAATCGTTCCGGCGAAGGCTGGACCATAATGGAAGACGCGTTAGATTTCTAGAAGCAGGATCACATTAGACAAATAGCACATGATAAACTATCAAAATTGAAATAGAGGGCTGGCTACATAATTTTGACTCATCCCAACCACATTCCGTAGTCTGAGAAAGATTCGGAATCATTTTGAAAGCTAGCCAGACATGGTACAACGCACGTGTTGCAGGCTCCCCGGTGGTGTAGCTATGCTTATTATCTCTCCGATGGTATGGCTATTTTTATAATCTATTCTAATGCGTAAACGGTGACCACTGCGCCGCTAGCCCCAAGATGGTAGGTGGTAGGCTTGCATGGGTATCATAGTAGGTTGGAAGCATAACTTAGCATGGCCAATGGAGTTAGTAACGGCCCGATACGCTATGCCAACCATTACTACTCCCCTGTGAATGAGTCAAAAATCAACGTTAAGTTAGGACAGACACAGCATAAATATGACGCGATCCTTCTCTAATTTATCGGCTTCTAATAGTGAGAGTTGAGAGACTACCTATACCAACACTAAACACTTACGCCAAACCACCACACAGTTCTAACAACCATGGCGATACCAGAGCCCTCCGTCCCCTTTGGGCGCGCAATGAGAGACGCCCATTTTAACTTCGCAGAGTCCTACACCCCACTAAACCACGGCTCATTCGGGACCTTCCCTACAAGCGTGCGAGATCACCAGCGCAAACTGCAGGATGCCATGGAGGCTCGGCCGGATACGTTTCTTCGATACACATACCCAGATCTGTTACTAAATTCCCGCGCCGCTGTTGCGCCTCTCCTCGGTGTATCTATGGACGAGGTTGTCTTTGTGCCAAATGTGACGACGGGGGTGAATACCATTCTACGTAACCTCGTTTATCAGGAAGGGGATGTAATTGTGCATTTCAGCGCGATATTTGGGGGGTGTAAGAAGACGCTCCAGTCTTTGTGCGAGACTGGGCCTGTTGAGCGAGTCGGTATTGATATTGAGTTTCCGGCAGACGATGAAGATATCATTTCCAAGTTCAACAGTACAGTACAGAGTTTGCGAAACGATGGAAAGACAGTCAAACTCGCTATATTTGATACGGTAGTCAGCTCCCCTGGAATGCGATTTCCATGGGAAGCATTAGTGGAAAGTTGCAAAAGCCTGCAGATTCTAAGTCTCATCGATGGCGCTCATGGCGTTGGCCATATCGATTTAACGTGCCTAGGACAAGTTGGGCCAGATTTCTTCACTAGCAACTGTCATAAGTATGTATTTGCACGACTCTAGCACCACTGTTACTGACTTCTTTTTTCAGGTGGCTTTTTGTGCCGCGTGGTTGTGCTGTGCTATACGTTCCAGCCCGTAACCATCACTTGATACGCACAACCCTACCCACTTCAATAGGATATCAACCACTACCAAAAGGAGAATCCGCCCCAGGAGGCCCGAAGGCCTTTGGCGACCTTTTCAAGAGAGTTGCCACCATTGACCCCACGTCCTATGTCTGCATTGAGGAAGCGCTGAAATTCCGCGAGCTGGTGTGTGGCGGTGAAGCAGCTGTAAGGGAGTACTGTGAGAAGATCGCGCAAGCTGGAGGGAGGAGGACGGCGGAAATTTTGGGTACAGAGATTATGGAAAATAAGGCTAGGACGCTCCATCGGTGCTGCATGGTTAATGTTAGCTTGCCGTTGGTCGTTACTGATGGGGATGCTTCTTATGATTCTCCTGCTGAGGCTGGACTTAACCAGGGGGCCATGGGCTTGCAGGAAAATGGCAACAAGATTTCGTATGTCAGGGGCACAGATGCCGCGGCAATTGCAAAGTGGATAACAGATCGATCTGTTAAGGACTATGAGACTATGATTCCAGTTATATTCGATGGGAGAAAGTTCTGGTGCAGGATGAGCGGGCAGATCTATCTCGAGTTTCGGGATTTTGAGTGGGCTGCATATAGGCTTAAGGAGGTGTGCGAAAGGGTCTCGAAGGGGGAGTTCAAGGCTGCCACGCCAGTTTAACAAAATGGACAAATGGTGGTCACGGAGAGTCAAGGACACATCACTCGGGCCATATATAAGTCAAATGCGACAGGAGTACTTGCTCTGCAAGCTGTAATTCTGCTATGTCTCTGTATGTACATCCAATATGTACATCCTCTCTGCACCCGCTATATACCAACTCTCTAACTATCCTCACCTCAAAGGAATGATCGCATATTGACAATATGGGCTAAGGACTGACAATGCTAGACGAGAGATCGCTCCGTCCTGAAGGTCCGGCCGCACTCCTCGCATTCGAAAATTCTATAGCTTCCATATTATAAAGAGGCATAATGATAATAATAGCAAGTTGCTAAGCTAATAGAAGAGACAACTGCTATTTAAACTAGCTAAGAAAGAAGAACCTAGACTTTATAGAGAGACTAAATCTACTAAATTCCTAAGGCTTTAAAATTATGTTATAGCAAGAAGACATCTATTATGCTGCCTTACTAGCACGTTCGTTCACCCCCAATAGCGATTCACCAAATCATCCTCTATGCCTATTAGCCTTCCTATAGGTGCAAATAACTTCATCGCTAGGGTTAAAAACTTTCCTCCGGGCCCTGTAGGCCACATATCCGACATTGTGAAAATGATGGCCGAATGTAAGAAGTTATTCGGGATACCACCATTAGCACTCTTTCCATCGCGTGCCAGTCCATATAAGATATACAGCCCCTTCTCAAATCCCTCTTGTGCGGGTGCAAGCTTGATCTTCATCTCAACATCCTCATCCCCCGGATTGAAGAAATAATGTTCCTCGCCGGCATTCACTGTCATGCTCTCCCCCGGCGACAGCAATATATTACCCGTCGTCTTCGAATAGATGCCCACCTTGCCTTTTTTGGCGGTGAAGGTCTCAGAGTACGACCCGTGCCAATGTGCCGCGTTCTGTCCGCCCGGTGCGACTGAGACTGTAAGTAATGTGTATTCACCATTTGTCTCGCGGCCGTATTTCTCGAAGATGGCCCAGTCCTTTGCGACTGGTGTCCAAATCTTCCGGCGCGAGGTGTCTTTCATGCCTGGTGGGATTCGTGCTACCTGGGCTGGTGTCACGTCACTAGGGAGTTTGGAGGCCGTAGAAGCCATTTTGCTGTTTTCTTGGTGAGCAGCGTCGTCGATGTTGGATAGTGGGCTGTTGGAGTATCAAATTCGTCAAAGTTTGATGGGAGATTTTATCCGTAGTAGTCTAGACTTAGGTTCGTCATCTGATTGAATGCTTGACATAATGTCTGAGACGCTGAAAGCCTCGGAGGGATTTTTGAAGGGGATATCTTCTGACATTTTTATGAATCATAGTGGTAAGGAAGAATAGCAGCAACAGAAATGTACCGAGTGGCGTTATTAGAGCTTTTCTTGAAGTCGGCGATATATCGTGATGTAGCTTGTGGGCTGTTGAAAGTGCTTCGGCGATATGTAGTAAATTACCGGCGCATTACCTGGGGTGTTATCGAGCTACTCACTACCAGGAACTGGCCGCGCAGAAGTTATGTATGATAGTCGCCACGTCGTGTTTGCAATGTGAAACTACTATAGAAATCTCTTTACGACTCGTCAACATAATGGCTGACGGCGCAGTGAATGATGTGGCCAATGGCTCAGCCAATGGAGTGCACAAGAAGAAGCTCAATGTGGTCGTTGTTGGTGGATCTCTTGGCGGCCTCACTGTAGGTCTTGCTCTGAAGCATCTTGGCCACAACGTTACTATTCTTGAACGTAATCCCACTCAGCTGCTTCACGATCAAGGTGCCGGCATTTTTGCGGGAGGAGACACTCTTGAGGTGTTTAAGCGCTACGATCGCTGCAATCGACCGTTGGCTGTTACCTCACGTGAGCTACAATATTTCAACAAGAACGGCGATGTGGTCCATAGGGTTGTTAAAGACCAGGACATGACAAGCTGGGATGTATGCTACCATATTATGCGTGCAAACTTTGATGGCATTAAAAGTGGATACTGCGATCAAGTCCCAGAACCACTTCCCACAGACGGCAAAGCGGTACATCTCCATGACCATAAAGTTACATCGTTCAACGAGGAAGGAAACGGAGTCCGAGTATATTTCGAGAAAGGGGATGGATCGAAGGGTTCATTATTTGCGGACCTTCTCGTTGGCGCCGACGGGGCGAGCTCGACGATCCGCGAGATCCTAGTACCTGAGGTCAAACGGACGTATGTCGGCTATATCGCTCTCCGTGGGACTGTCCTTGAGACGGAAGCCACAGATGCGGCAAGAGAAGCTTTTCAAGAAAAGTCTGCCCTGTTCCACGCACCAGCCATCCAGATTCTGGCGTACACTATGCCTGGTGGTAACGGCTCTGTGAAACCCGGGAACCGTTTGCTTAACTGGGTTTACTACGTCAATCTTCCTTCATCCGAGCTCGTGGAGGTTTTGACGGATATAGACGGCGTGCAGCACCGCAATACGGTACCACCGGGTAAGTTGAACCCAAAATTCTGGGAGAAACAGAAGGAGATCGCGAGACAGACTCTCTGTCCACAGTTTGCAGACCTCGTATGCGACACCAAAAAGCCTTTTGTGCAGGCTATCACGGATGCCATAAGCCCCAATAATGAATTCCTCGGTGGGAAGGTAGTTTTGATAGGTGACGCACTTGCTGGATTTAGGGCGCATACCGCCGCAAGTACTTCACAAGGTATGTTTAAGACGGTAGCAAATTGCGATATTGGAACAGATCATGCTGACATATGCAAGCGGCATTTGATGCGATGATTCTGGCCGACATGATTGAAAATAAAGTTTCACGTGAGAAATGGAAGCTAGAGACTATGGGATTTGCTCGTACTGTCCAGAAACGTGGCGTTGACATGGGCCGCCGCAGTCAGTATGAAACTTTGCCGATCGAGGAATATATTTCAGACAGAGCAAGAGCATCAAAGCCGAGGAAAGATGAGGTTTGGCCAGAGTGGGCGATCGCGGACTTGCAGCCAAATTCTGCCCCAGCGTAGATAATTTTAAAACCCATGATTATGTACTAATCACCGAATATCCTCTGTGTACCATTGTTTGTGGCTTCTTGTTCCTGACTCTTTTGTGTAAAGCAATATCTAAGCAATATGGCATAACGTTAATCACCGCCTATCGTGAAGCTAACTTAGAGAATTCTCATGGTATACATAAAACCATGAAGCAGTTCAATTGGGGCAAATGACACTTCGAAGTTGTGGGTTTCTTATTCTAGGACCTAGAATAGGGTCTTCGCCGACGGTGCTGCGACGATTGCCTCAGCGACCAGACCGGCGGTCAACGACGATGATAAACACAGTTTTCACTCAGAGAATAGCTCAGGAGTTGGGGTTCATAGAATATAGCGTAGCTATATTAGTTAGATACAACAATGTGCGTATTCTCATAATTAATAGGGGCACGTAAATCCTCCGATTCCGGCGGTCGACGGCCGCAAGGCTCACTTGGTGAGCTCAACAGAAGTATCTTCCTTCTGAGTCAGCTAATCTAGGAGTCGCCTGGCCAGAGCTTGTGTGTCTTGTTCACATCCAAGCTTGCCTCTTCAGTGAATCCTGAATTGACTCGCAAAATGGCTCGCCACTCGAATAGGAGAACGCCGGTGTTCTCTTCATTAATCAGCTATCATATGGTGTGTCCCGAAAATCGCCGAGAACACCTGTTGTTCCGCTGTTTTATAGCTGTTATCCCCGGTAAAAGTTACTTTGCCCCATATATGGCATTGAAATACACCGAACGAAACAATAGGAAGGTGGCGCTAATGCGCCACATTTGCCCGACGAAGGAAATGCTCTGCGTGTATGACTTCGTTACCAGCATGCTAGATTCAAATATTTTTGAACTCATCAAAATTACTATTAGAGCTTTTCCGAACTGCTGCATAACAAAATTTATGGCCTAGTAAGGCGTACACGTTACGACTAGCTAGAAGCCGAGAGCTGAGCATTCTTAGCATTTTCCTTTCCACTCCTTTTCGGAACTATTTTGATTAGATCGATACACAAAACCTTACGACGCGGGATAGAAAGCCTCTACCTGTCGCCATGACAAAACCCATTAACTTGGTGCTGTTTGGAGATCAGGCAGTTGAGAAGTTATCCTCCATCCAGTCGTTAGTTCGCAATTCCAAGTCTTCAGCTGGAGCAAAAAGACTCCTTCGTGAAGCAACGGATGCTTTACAGCTCAATCTCGCAACGCTAGCAAAGGGAGAGCGCGCCTGGAATCATGAAATACACACACTCCTTGGCCTTGCAGAAGACAACATTGCGGAGAAAAATAGAAATGGGGTAATAGCAACAGTGCTTATGTGCATTGGGCGACTAGGAGAGCTGATCGTGTAAGTGCATAACTTCTCCCCAGCCATTCCCACTAATTTAATGTGTGATCAGGTATGCTGAAGAGGACCCATCGATCTTGGGATCAGAACAAGATCCTGTACAGGCTTTGGCATTTTGCACTGGTCTTCTCCCTGCTGCTGCTCTAGTTGCTGCAAGGGATACGAGTGAATTATTTGATATCGGAATAGAAATCATTTCTATCACCTTTAGGATGGCGCACGAGATCATTCGACGAATGAAGTTGATTGAAGATACTAAACGTAGTTGGGCAATAACTGTGGTGGGAAAAACACCTAACCAGGTACAACCTATATTAGACGAGTTTCACAAGGTCCAGGTAAGCACTCATGAGGCCCTTTATTGTTGTCGATAGTAATTAAATGTGTAGAAAATTCCATATCCTAAGCGAGTAGCTGTAGGTGTGGTTTCTAATGGATGGCTGACTCTTATGGGATCCCCATCATCCTTGTCGCGTCTTATGGAATTCTCTGAAGAGATAAACCAAGCCCCAAAGACTCAAACAGATAGTGATGGTGCAGTTCACACCGAATACATACCGAGATTCAGCATAGAAAAGGTTCTGGGAGACTCGCCTCTTCTTGACACACCTATCACATCTAAAGCCAAAATTATCTCACCAGGCTCTTGTAAACAATATGCTCACACCTCACTTAGGAGCTTACTTGCTGAAATCATGGTTGATATTGCTCATAATGTTCTGCACATCAATAGAACTGTTGAAGAATTTATCTCTAGTCTGACAGGCAAGGGACCTGTCTCCTTGACAGTTGTGGGTCCAACGGGGCATCTGACTGCTGTGCAACGCGCCTTGCAGAGTAAAGAAATTGATTATCATATTCGACAACATCGAACACCTCAGATCGGCATTACAATCCGGGCAGGGTCCGATCTTGTCGCGATTGTTGGCATGTCAGGTCGTTTTCCTGGCAGCGAGACTCTCGAAGGATTTTTTGAAGACTTACTCGACGGAAAGAGACAGATTAAAAAGGTAAGTTACAACATGTAATTGTATCCTCGGAATGAGAATGAGTTCTCACGAGTTTAGATCCCAAAATCCAGATTTGATCTAGATAGATACTTTGATTCGACTGGCAAGAAAAGAAACACAACTTCAGCGCAAGATGGCGCTTTTCTAGACCATCCCGGTTATTTCGATAATCGCTTGTTCAACATATCACCGCGAGAGGCAGCTCAAATGGATCCGCTCCAACGTCTTCTTTTTATGACGAGCCACGAAGCACTCGAGAGCGCCGGCTACTCAAAGGATGCTACTTTAGCGACGGAAAGCAACCGCATCGCTACTTATTTTGGCCAAGCTTCTGAAGATTGGCGTGACATCCTCAACAATGAGGATATTGACATATATTACGTGCCGAGCTTATCGCGGCCCTTTGGGCCAAGTCGTCTGAGCTATCACCACAAATGGGGAGGCGGAACATACGCGCTTGACGCTGCATGTGCGACGAGCACAACAGCTATACACTTGGCTTGCGCAGCACTCAAGTCACGCGAGTGTGATACTGCATTAGCTGGCGGAGGTTCTGTCCTTGTCTCACCAAACACATTCGCAGGGCTGAGCAAATCTGGAATGATTTCTGACAATGGTGGTTGCAGGACGTATCACGACGATGCTGATGGGTATGTTCGTGGTGAGGGCATTGGAGTTGTTGTCTTGAAACGATTGGAAGATGCCTACGCAGACAATGACAACATCCTTGGAGTAATTAGGGGATCTGCGAGGACCTATACTTCTACCTCAACATCAATCACCCACCCTAGCGCCGAGTCTCAGTCACGAATATATGAGGAGATCTTGCGTCAAACAGGCGTTGTTTCAAATGAGATTGCATATGTCGAGATGCATGGAACTGGCACTCAAGCGGGTGACCTTGAGGAGATGACCTCGATCATCAGCACTATAGGTCGAGGAAGGTCCAAAACGAATACCCTAACAGTAGGAGCTGTGAAGGCTAATGTTGGACATGGAGAAGGAGTAAGTAAAACTAGAGTCACACACAAAAGTATGACATATTAATGTTGTGCAGGCCGCTGGAATAACATCTCTGATAAAAGTCCTTATGATGATGAAGGAACGCAAGATTCCGCCGCAACCTGGTATCCCTTTCAAGCTGAACCACAATTTCCCGAGACTTGAAACTGTTCATGTACAAATTGCAGGCCTGTCTAGCAAGAACATGACTTTGAGACCAAGTCCTGCTGCAACTGATGGAAAAATAAAGTGTATTGTGAACAGCTTTGACGCTTCCGGAGGAAATACGTCACTGGTGGTAGAACAAGCACCAGAACTGTCTCCGAAGAAAGATAATCCATTACCTTGTCATGTTGTTTGCATCTCGGCCAAGACGATTACATCTCTCAAGGAAAATCGCCGAAGGCTACTAGACTACTTGATGAGGAACCCCAATACCAAAATAGCAGATTTGGCTTACACAACAACTGCAAGAAGGATGCATGAGGTTCTTCGAGTCTCTTACAGCGCCAAATCTACCAAAGAAATAACCAATGTCTTACGAGAAGAAGTGTCCAAGGAGGTATCAAACGACCCAAAGTCGAAGCCTATCGCCATGAATGTGGTATTCACATTCACAGGCCAAGGTTCGCAGTACGCGGGTATGGGTAAACAGTTTTATCACTACAGTTCAGCATTTAGAGATTTCCTTCATACATATCAAGAAATGGCCTACCACCAGAGTTTGCCGAATTTCATCCACCTCATTTCGGATGAGAAGTCCGACATAGACACTGCATCCGCTGTGTGCGTACAACTCGCCATCGTTGCGCTCGAGATAGCCACAGCGCACCTTTTGAGAGCCTGGGGTATAATGCCCGACGTGGTTACGGGGCACAGCCTAGGAGAATATTCCGCACTTTGCGTGGCAGGAGTATTGTCAGTCAGCGATACGCTCTTTCTAGTCGGACAGCGTGCACAATTGATGGAGGATAGATTGACAGTTGGCAAGTACTCAATGCTTGCTATTTCACAGGACCTTGAGAGCGTACGCCAGCTCTTAGAATCAGAATCAGGAACTGCGTGGAGCAACACGGGAATTGCCTGCATCAACGCCCCTCAAGTAACTGTAGTTAGTGGCCCTATCAAAGAAGTTGATAATTTGAAGGCCAAATTAGAGGAAGACGGGTCCCGAGGCACGGTGCTCAGGGTTCCATACGGCTTTCACTCGCGCCACATCGAGCCTATTCTTGGCGATTTTGGCACAATCGCAAGCGGAGTCATCTTTTCCGCTCCCACCACTCCCATCGCTTCCACTCTCTTAGGTGAAATTATCCCGATCGGCAAGAATGGCATCTTTTCCTCGTCATATCTCACCCGCCAGACGCGCGAGCTTGTCAACTTCGTTGGTGCAATTGAGGCATGCAAGAATGCTGGCATCTCCAAGCCTCAGACTCATTGGGTCGAAGTCGGCCCTGAGCCGGTATGCACTAGCCTTGTGCGTAGGACGTTGGAAGTACCTACGACTCACCTGTTTTCTACCATGAAGCCTAAAGAAGATAACTGGATTACGATATCTTCCACTCTTGCAGCTCTTTACAGGTCTGGAGCATCAATAAACTGGCCGCAGTACTACAAAGAATTCAAGAGCTCCCTCCGTCTTGTCGCTCTTCCAACTTATGCTTTTGACGTAAAGGATTTCTGGACCCCTTACGTTGAGCACACACCAATATCCACTGTGTCTGATAAGGCTCTTCAGAAAGGCTCAAATACGCCAGCTGTCCCTAGTTTTAGCACGACCAGTCTACAGTGGATAGAAGAGGAGACACATAAAGGAGAGAATATTTCCGTTACATTCGCCTCTCACACCTCCGAACCGAGTCTGTACAAGGCCATTCAAGGCCATGTAGTCAATGGTCTCACCGTTTGCTCGCTTAGTATTTTTTGTGATATGGCAAAGTCAGCGGCGCAGTACGCTTACCAGAAACTAAACCCAGCGAAAAAGACCCCAGCGATGAGCATGTTTAACATAGACATGACTCACGCTTTGGTGGTCCCTGAGCTCGATCCTGAGCTCATAGTGATGACAACAGTCTCGTATTCGTCAACTGGTGACAAAGCAGTTGTCATCTTCCAATCCACCAGTTTAGGAGTTTCAACCGAGCATGGTGGCTGCGAAGTTGTTTTTGAAGACAGTAGTGCCTGGTTCTCTCAACAGTCTCAGACAATGTTCTTGGTGGATGTCAGGATCCAATCGTTGAAAGATATGTCAACGACCGGCAAGGCTCATATGCTCTTTAAACCAGTCATTTACAAGTTGTTTAATAGTCTCGTGACTTATGGCAATAATTACCAGGGTCTGGAAGAGGTCTGGATTGATGCCGAGTGCCGCGACGCAGTTGGCACTGTCAAGCTTCCCAACACCACCGGGTCAGGCAACTTCTTATATAACCCTTTCTGGATCGATGCTGCCATTCACCTTGCCGGTTTTCTCCTCAACGGTGGTTTGAAATATCCAGAAGACATTGCCTGTCTCTCCACCGGATTTGAGAGCTGGCGAATCATGAAAGAATTACACCCTGATAGCATATATACGACATACGTCAGCATGCAAGAGACGGAGACACCAAACACGCTGTCTGGTTCGGCTTATGTTTATGACAATGACCACAAGCTTGTTCAGGTCACCACGGGTATCAAATTCATGAAACTCAAGAAAATGATACTCAATTCAGTTCTTCGTCCTAGAGCACCCTCTTCGGTGGGAGTGAAACCGAATAAGGCTACAGTACAGTCCAATGGCCTTGCTTCAATCTCGAAGATATTAAAGCCCTCTGGTACTGGTTCCACAACACCTGAAACCAAATTGAGCGACGACTCTTCGGATGAGAAGGGAAACTCATCTGGTGGTACTGTTACGCAAGCGACTTCTGTCCATGGAGGTGGGGGAGCGGACTTATTGGATGCATTCCTTCTTATCGTTGCCACAGAAAGTGGATACAATGTTGAGGATATGGAGGAGGGCACAACTTTTGCTGACATGGGTATAGACTCTCTTATGGGAATTACTATTATTGCGACTGTCGAGAGAGACATAGGAGTTGAGCTCCCAGCAACATTCCTCCTTGACAACCCAACCGTTGGGGATGCAAAGGCAGCTCTTGTTGGAGATAAGTATTCAGAACCAGTTTTTGAGCCTATGGCCGAGGTGGAAAAGCCTCGCCAAACTACGCCCCCTGTACTGGTGACACCGGTTTCTCAAGAGCCAACTCAACAGCACGTCTGCGAGGTTGAACAGAAAATACCAACACCACGGCCTTCAAACCCTGCTGTTGCTGACCCCATCACCACCTCACCTAAAACAGAGGGTTTCACACAGACTATCAAACTCGGCCGAGAAAGCAAGGCAATACTATTACAGGGCTCACCATCATCGACGGGATCAAAGTTGTTCCTATTACCAGATGGTAGTGGGTCTCCATATCAATACATTCAACTCCCAGCTCTTGGAGTCGACGTCAACGTCTACGGTCTCGAGTCACCATTCCTCAGAGCGCCTACAGAGTACACATGTGGGCTTGAAGCAATATGCGATTCGTTCGTCGCGGCAATAAAAGCTGCGCAGCCAACAGGTAGTTATATCCTCGGAGGATTCTCGCTTGGTGCAATCTACGCATATGAAGTTGCGCAGAAGCTGCTCAGGAAAAACGAGCAGGTAGACAGTTTACTCTTGATCGACATGGCTGTCCCAAGCACCATTGACACTGGCTTGTCACCCACGCTGGAACAACTCAAGGAAGCCGGCGTTATTCCATCTGCTGGTCGTCAAACCAAGGCGCAGAAAGATCACATCGTCAGCACCATCCGAGCAATGTCGTCTCACAGTCTCAGCCCCTGCCCGTCTAGCCAGCGACCTAAAACGACGGTTTTGATATTGTCCACGACTGGGTTAGCCGCTGGGAAGCAGTCGGAATTGGCAAAATGGGCACAGGGTAGTAGCACTTCCTCGTCACGAGGGTGGGAAGAGATGGTCGGCCCTGTAGAAAGGCACGAGATTGACGCGGAGCATTTTTCGATGTTCAGGCTTCCGACTGTAAGCTTTTCTCTTCTATGCATTTAATTTTTAATTTGGAACATAGCTGATACTATGTACAGGTCAAAGTAGTGGGTGGGGCTCTCGCAAATATGCTTGCAAATAGCCACTCCAAGTGATAAATTGAATAACTAGCAAACTCCCGCAGACAAATAACTACAAGACGCCTCCTCAATCATGCATACCACATATATCACACATTGACTAATGATGATCAATGTTCTAGGTTCAAATTAGGGTCAGATCTATTTACTTAATTATATATTTACCTGCCAATTTATTTCTCTATGTACTTACTTGCCTTAGCATGCATAATGTAAGTCACCGTGTAACGCGGGGGATTTTTGGAGGCCACGCAACATAACTAAATAGGTCTCATCCTCTAGATAAGTCCTAGAGCCAAATGGATGATACTTTGTGAATCTCCACATCTCCCTAAGAAAGCCGGGATCGGCACGTAAATTAACTGGCTATCCTACCGACTGGCGCAGCCATAACTTTCGCACCGATTACAGTAAACGCCCGCAATTCTCACTTTCACACCTACGTACTACAGTATTTGTTACCCAGCTTACGCATTTCGTTGAAGTTTAGGATAAGATACTGGCTGTTCGGCGACGTTCGTCCGGGTCCACATAATGTGACTCGAACGGCACTAATTTCCTAAGAGCTGTAGGGAAAGCTTGCTTCATCTCTATTGCAAATATTGGAAGATGCCATGGAGGATTGAGTGCAATGCAACGAAATAGCCCTGCTTTTTGCCCTTAGCTTATACAATAATTCCGCATAGATCATTTAAGCTCCCGTTTGACGTTTCAGCTTTCTGCCTGCCTGCCTAGCTCCGGTGGGATATACAACATATACTCTCGACACTTACCCCGCCATAGCCAACGCTCTAACGAATGTAGCAAAGATTTTCAGCATTCCCTCATACTAAAAAAACGTCGTGGCATGCGCTAAAGCACAGACTATCGTTTTTGCCCTCTACGAGCTGACCAGTTGCTGTGTTTGTTGAAGTGAAAGCTTCAATTCGAGACCTTCAAAGCGTGGATCCATGTGGACATGTATTGCTTAGCTAGCTATTAACAGGTGAAAATCGGGAATATGTTGTAATTTTCGACAAATATTGAGCTGAGATATTGGCTTCCGTGCAAATGAGTTCGTTCTTTTTATTTCATCAAAGCACTCTCAATTTGCTTAAACCAACCCAGCAAGTTTCTCTAGGTAGTGCGAACCGGGCTTCCTATAGTGCATCGTAGGAAACTGCTAAATTGGCTGCTATTCTAAGAAAAAATAGTTTATATATCTATACTGCGATTCCTATTTATCATTCAAGGCCGACTCCAACGTCTGCAGCGACGTAACAAGGCCATACGACATCTGCTGTATATGGAACAGATTGCTTGACGCCTGATAATCATCCACCCCAGCTAATTTATTCTGCGTCTCCTCCAACAGTCGCTTCTTCTTCTTATTTTGAATCACTTGTAAGGAATGAAGTACGCACATGACCTTCTGTAGCGTGTTCTGGTAGAGAAATCTGAGCACGAGTGTTCGGTCATCTCCTTCTAATTCAAAAGAACCAATCCTGAGACGGCTGTCATCTTTAGCAGCCAGCGGTGTATCGGAATTGGAAGCTTGTAAGTTAGTCCGCGCGGCATTAGTGTACCGCGGGGAAAGACGCCGAAGATATCGCGTAATTGCTTGGATGGTCATGAATGTGAGGAGCATGACTTCTTGATCGTCATTGTAGGGGCAATATGGACAAGTGAGCAGGCCCTGCCAAGCTTTCATGGCTTGCTGCGCCAGTGATAAAGCCTTGTCCATTGAGCAGACTCCATCATTAGGGCCGTCAGACGCACGGATCTCAGATAATATTGGATTGCTCAGTACTTCTGCGTGTTTTTGCAGGCACATGCACGTATTCGCAGACGATGCTTTTGGAGATGCCCCTTCGGCGGTGTTTATCGGCGCAGCTGTGTTCGCTACGTCCTCTAGGCTTGTTGGAACAGGAACAGATAGGGTTGGGTCGGAATTTCCGTTGGAGTGGGTTTTGAAGTTGGAGTTCTGGAGGACGTCGTCGAAAATAGAGCCTTGATTCCTCGTATAGGCCTGATGTCGTTAGTGAGTGGCGTTCAATCAAGGGTTTCCTTGTTAACGCAATGAATACTACACAAACACACACAGCAGGACACAAATGTAGTTCTTTCGGAAGGGGAATATTTTCTTTACCTTGGATGTATTTGGAGTGTCTATAATCTCTACACTCGTCCCAAGTGAATCCGAAGAATTTTCGCTGTCGATATTGTACGTCGAGTTATCCCATGTGATCGGATTCCTTGCATCCGAATTAACTAAGGAGCCGAAGTCGGACCTGGCAACATCCGACATCCCAAATCTATCCAGGTCACTATAACCGAAGTTAGGTTGTGGTATTGTATCATTGAAGCCCTGGGTCCCATTGTCTGTGGGGTCTAACGAGTTGAGTCCAAAATCATTTGGCGCTGCAATATCTGACATGGCAACATTCTCATGCCCATGACGAGTTGGAATGAAAGATGAGTTGTCCCTTGGAACCGGACCACTAGAACCAAGAAGATCAGATGTATCCTCTCTGTGGCCACTAGATACGACTGGATTCCTTGAGACGGAGGTGCTACAAACATTATCATTGTTGTTGTTGCTATCCTGGCGGCTGGTTAGACCCCGGCGAGTCGAGGTTTGTTTCCTTAAACCCTGATCGCCCGTCGTCCCGGTCGTCGTCGCTATAGGGTCTCCATTAGGCATATCATCTCTATCCCAGGTACTATTGCCTCTCGATCCTGCGCGGTTCTGTTTCTTCTTTGTTCCCCTAGGTCTTCCCAGTGGATTCGAGACACTGTAGAAGCACAGACTTCTCGATATCAAGCAAGCTTGGCAAGGAATGCCACCGCTGCATCGTACTTTGGCCTCGTGGCATTTGTCACACGCCGATCGAAGCTTTGTAGACATCCTTTGCTGTATGTTGGTTGAGCGTTGTTTTGGACAACTCCGGTATGGTGTGCTGTGCGAATGATAATGATTGATTTTCGTTTCAACTACTTCGAAATGTCGCTGGAGGATACAGTCAATCTGTCAAACGAAGGCGTCGTCAATGGCGCCTCAACGCTCTGGCGGGCTGACAGATTATTCGAAGGCTCTGCTTGATTGCTTGATATTGTGCCTTCATCTGCCCACTGCTCTTGCGATGCGCTTGCAGCGAGATCGCCAAGTATCAATGCCCCAATGAACTAGGATACAGTGTGCCATGGAGCTAGAGCAGGCTTAGCTTGGCTTTCTGTATCCGGTGCCTTTGAGGACGAGGCGAGAATAGTATATTTTGGGATCCTGATCCTTTGAGGAAGGAATATGTGATTGATTGATTGATGATTAGAGCGGTCGATAGATAGGTAGGTAGAGTGAGTGATGGCCTTGGGGGGGGTGGGGAAACGGGAGCTACAATATACAGTACCTTGCTAGCTGAGTTAAAAAAGACCGTAGTAATCAAACCGACGGGGTGATTACACCGAACATCACATATATATAATATATATATACGGTATATAAGCTCATCGCGGACGTCAATTGCACCGCTTACGGGGCTAGAACCGATCGTCTTCCGGGACAGGACTACTTCGTATAGATTGCGTGGTTGAGCGAAAGATAGGCAGGTAGATTAGATTGAATGTGTTTATCCTTCCTTCCTAGATTAGCCGTCCCGAGAGTCGCTCGCTTTGCTGCTTCGTTTCTATCCAGCCGCACCCCCACCTTCTACTTTCCGTCGTCGTCATCAATCACACTCAATTCACACTCGCAGCTCCCGTCCCGTGCCGTCAGCCCCTCGCCACCCGACGCATGACTCACGTCGATCATACCTTGGTGGAGCGCCAACCCCAATCTAACCCTAGTTTTAACCGAACTCAAGCTTATCTGAACCCCCCTCTCGCTACAAAATACTGAAAGCGCACTGTTACAGAACGCCTCAACGCACATATATTAGATGCATAGCACCTGACCCCATGACCAGCTTAACATTGCTATTAAACATTGCTACTAAACATTGCTATTAAGCTGGTCATGGGGGTCAAGTGCTATGCATCTAATATATGTGCGTTGAAGCGTACTGTGTAGCCATGTTGAGCTGCCTCGCCGCCCCTCATGTGGTCGGGCCGCACACGCCTGCAAGCTTCTATTCAAGGTATCGCGCCCTACCAAACTAGATTACAAGAAGCAAGCGGAAGTCTACTTCAGAATACAACCCATTCTGCTCACTAGCCGCCTGCTTGCCATGACTGTAACTTTATGCAGGGCATCCTAACAAATATTTTTACACTCCCATCGGATCTAATACTTGATTGCAACTAACCTAATATCAACAACTACGCCAGCTAAGAAAACAGTTGAGGGGTAAAGCGGTATCAAGTAACAGCAATCAAGTTTAAGGTATGGCCCTTGGTTCTATCTTACTTCCAAGGCTCCAACGGTTCCGGTTTAATGACATCACAGAGCGCGTAAAATAAGGAGCACGTCCATCATTGTCCAAAAAAATTAACTACTAGCCATCTATCCAAGTATAAATGGCCTTGAGTGTATGGCCAGCCTTAAGCAATGCTCGCAACCAGCTGCCTCACGCTTTCATCCAAGGGTGTGAGTCCTGCAAGACCCATACGCTTCAACAGCTCTACACTCCTCTTCACATCCACCGTGCTGATATCTTTTCCCTCATTCTCAGGCGGTGGCGGGAATTCCTTTGACGGATCAATCTTCTTAAGCGACTCACACCATCGGCTGTAGTTGAATGGTTCAGTCATCGCTATCAAACGTTCTCCTTTAACATCCGCCATCGTCAATCCAGCCACATGTAGCCTAGCATTGTCCTTCACATCGACAGCGAACTGGGGCGGAAAATTCTGTAAGATCCCAGTAATTTGCGGGTTGCCAAGCCACAACGCCTTGATGTAGCCAGCGGATGAGGCGGCTTGCCTGTTGTCAAGGATCTCACCAATGTTGAAATTGGGACAAACAGTGTTTAGAACAAACTGGGGCTTCTCTATTTCTATAAATTTCCATGCTGCGCGCTCGGCCTCGACTTTGCTGGCGCTATATATGTGCACGGGACGCATGGCCGGGTCGAATCCCTCGGTCTTCCATGCTTCCTTGGAAGAAATATCGTTCCAGGTTTTCTGGTCGAGATGGTACTTCGTGTTGGGTGTAGGTACAATGAGAGAATTGGAAGATGAGGTCAAAACGAAACGCTTCACTGTTGGCGTCGCCGCAGCGGCTTTGAGGGCGTTCTGCACACCAGCAACGACCGGTGTGACGACCAAGTTAGGATCGTCCCTAAATGTCATATCCGAAGCCACATGCGCAACGCCACTGCATCCTGTGATATTTTAGCGACCTTGTCATTGCTGATTTGTCTTACTCAGAGAGCCTGTCTCACCCTTGATTGCATCGTGGAACGCATCTTTAGTAGACATATCCTCCACGACAACATAAGAGAACGCGTCTTTGCCGCTGTAGCGCTTTTCAAATGTCTCTGCCATCATCTTACCTTTGTCTTCACTCCTGACTGTCCCCTTGACATTGTAGCCAGCCTGTATAAGCTGATCTGCAACGTGAGATGCAATGAGTCCATTTACACCTGTCACTAGGACCGTAGACCTCTTTGGGATTGCTAATTCAGACGACATGATGTGATGAGGTATTACAACTTTGAAGCGAGCTTATCGTTTTAATTTATGTTTGAATATCAGCTTGGAGGCAGGCGGTGCTAAATAGTTTACTGTAATGAAAACAGTGCAGGGGAGCCCTGGAAGTTTGTGTAAGAAATTATGGATACTACAGGATAATCAGTCCGGATACTTTATATTATGCGGGTCACGAATGAAGTCGCCGGACAGGGTATAAATCCTCATCGGGGAATTATATGTAAAGCAGGGAACGATATGCTTCAGCTAACTAATGACTTTATCTGCGGCTCTTGCCTGGGGTTCAAATTTAGACATGTTCTTTTAGGTGCAGGAAACTGAGAAGCACTTAATGGCAAGAAAAGCCCTTTAGTGGCTAGAAGATAAAAATAAGCAGCGCAATAAGTACCTCGGATATCTCGCCGTTATATAGAGCTCGGAGGATACCTTTCCCGCATCCCTCGTCGAATCATATCTGTTTTCATAAACTGGACATGCTACGGAACAGACTGACTTGACTCGATTTAACTGCCTACTTTACTATGCAATTCGCCCTTAAATTATACAGTAATTTCGTGTAGGGCTATGTAAACCCTGGCTTAGCTTTTAGGCTCCGGGATTTGTAGCAATATCATCGTATGTTAAAAAAAAAGATACTTGATTGTGATAAACAACCTAAAGCTTATGCCAGAGACATTTCCTGTCCGATTCCTGATCCTGAACAATATCCTTGAGCAACAAACTCAATGACTTGCACTATGCACAATTAATTAGTCTTTTTTAAATCTAAATGTATATGGTCAAGTCAATATGCGCAACTCACGTCTGGCGGGTAAACAATCGTGAAGTGGTTCCCCGGCATCTTTGCTACAGACAGCTTCGTCCCCGAAAAGAGCCGATCCCATCCGAGAGGCCCATCAGTATCAGGTCTCTGTAAAAGCATTTGGGTAACCTTGACGTTGAAGTCTAAGCCTGTTGCAACAGTATCCGAATTCTTCAGCACTCCTTCTTTAGCCCAAATGATGAAGACCTCTGGAATACCCGGTGGCTCTATCGGCCTCGGTACGTATTCAGATATTGCTCTAATAGACATGTTAAAATGGTCTATCATCCATGCGGGCGGTTGTTCCGTGCCCCAATTGCCCATAAGACTGTTTTTAGAGAGGTAGTGGACAACTTCCATAGGTAATTCCTCGTATACCAAGCGACAGGGAGAGTCGATCAAGACAAGCTTCTTAACTTTCTCGCCTTTGCGAGCAAGATATTTTGCTACTTCAAACGAGTAGTAACCTCCCGCAGACCATCCGCCAAGAATATAGGGACCTTCTGGTTGTTGGTGTCTGATCTCGTCGCCCCACACCGCCGCAATACCTTCTACACTGAACTTTCCATCCTTACTAGCATTCAAGTGCGGGCTATTCATGCCAATAAGACAAATACTTGGACCAATGGCCGGAAGCCTTAGATACGCCGTTGCTGATCCACTCCCATCTGGCAATAGAAAAATTATTGTCCTGGCGGACGCAACTTTTCCTTGAAGGACAATCGATAGTGGATTAGCTGGACCCGGTGGCGATGAATTGGGTTTTCCATTATCGGTTGTCTCGACTGAATGCTTTGGTGAGTCCTGCAGGTATGACCGTAGGCTCCCGATAGTAGTGTGGTCATTGAATATGGTACCGGGTAATCGAAGCCCAGTTTTCTCTGCGATTTTAGAAACTGTCGATTTTGCTAGGATATCATCGACTCCAAGATCTGCAAATTCAGTATCTCCTTCCAGCTCATCTCTCGAAATTCCAACTTCGTCAGCAATGATATTGAGAATCTCGTCCGTCTCCGGATTTTGCGTTTTGGTCATTATTGCTAAGCTTGCGGGCAGCATCACGGGTGAATTGCGGTATATTTACTAACAAGTTGGTTCATTCTCAGAGCTGAAAGCCTAAAATCGTAGTAAATGGCAAGTAAAGCCGCCGGGGTGGATTGTTGGGGCATTTCAAAATGCAATGATTGGCCAATTGAAAATGCTCCGAGAATAGGCCACCTCTGTTTCTCAGTCATGATCAGAGGCGAAACGTACTACTTCGCATCTTTCACATGCTAGGATCCAAAATTTTGAAAGAAATCAGTACAGCTCGACTATCGGCGATATCTTGGAATTTGCGCAGTTAGTGATGTCGCCAAGGAGATCCAGGTCGTACGATTAAGCAAGGTATAATATCTCCAGCAAACAAGACGCAGATCCTATACAAACCAGTGCTTCTCCTGTAAAGGATCTCGACGTCTTCATTTCTAATACCATCACCGGCAGTCCAACTTTTTGCCATAGAGGACCTGTCTGTCTCACTACCCTAAATAAACTTACATCTTCTCTTCCTATTTTTTTTTTTTTTTTTTTTTGGCTTTCTTGATTCTATCTTTCTAATAGCCGAATTAGGTTAGGCAATTGTGTGCAGCAAATATGGGAGATGAGAATTCTGTTGCAATCACGGGGCTCTCGTGCAAGTTCCCTGGTGATGGAGACAATCTTGATAATTTCTGGGATTCCATTTGTTCAGGGGCATGTCAGTTCTTTCAAAGCAATAGCAACCCACCCAGCTCTGAACTCATATATTTCTAGCTGCATGGTCCAAAATCCCTCGCGAGCGATTTAATGTAGATGGCTTCTGGTCGCCATCTAAGAATCGCAATACTAGTATTACGCAAGGCGCTCACTTTTTGAAGGACGATGTCTCCAAATTCGACGCGAACTTCTTCAGCATCCCCAAGAATGATGTTGAAGCTATGGATCCTCAACAGCGAATCATGATTGAGATTGCTTATGAAGCTTTGGAGAAAGCTGGTATTCCCTTAGATACCATTGCCGGAACAAAAACCGGTGTTTTCATGGGCCACTTCACAAGTGATTACAAAGAGATGATCTACAGAGATCCGGACAACGCACCATTATACAGTATCACAGGAGCATGCAAGACATCGCTAGCTAATAGGATTTCCTGGCTATGGGACTTAAGAGGCCCAAGCCTTACTGTGGATACTGCTTGCTCGTCTAGCCTTGTCGCACTACATCTAGCTTGTCAGAGTCTGCAAACAGGGGATTCTAATATTGCAATTGTCGGAGGCACTAGTCTTTTGTTAAATCCCGAAATGTTCTTGTATCTCTCTAATCAAGCATTCTTGTCGCCGGATGGTAAATGCAAGAGCTTTGACGAATCAGCTAATGGGTATGGCCGTGGCGAAGGTTTTGGATGCGTTGTTTTAAAACGTATTGACGATGCTATCTCTGTAGGCGATCCTATCAGGGCAGTCATCCGTGGCACAGGCTCAAATCAAGATGGACACACCAAAGGGTTTACTTTACCTAGTGCAGATGCGCAAGCAGCGTTGATTCAGGAAACATATCGCAGAGCAAGAGTAGATATGAAAGATACAGGTTATGTGGAAGCTCACGTATGTTTTCTGAGTTTTGGAAGTCCACACCTAAGTTTCTAATCTGTCACGCAGGGAACTGGCACTCAAGCCGGCGACGTTCAAGAGATGGAGGCGTTGGCAAGCACTATTGCCAGATCTCACACCGATGATAATAAGCTATTTGTGGGGTCTGTAAAATCAAACGTGAGTAATTCTGCAAGTTTATTGTGTCAAGTCTTACTGAGAGATTTAAGATTGGCCACTTAGAAGCTGCGGCCGGTATAGCCGGTATAATAAAAGCAGTACTCATGTTGGAAAGTGGCTTAATCCCCCCTAGCATTAATTTCAAAAGAGGGAACTCTAAGATAAAATTCGACAAGTGGAATATCCAAGTACCCATAGAGGTGACGCCGTGGCCTACGAACGGCGTACGCCGAATCAGCACCAACTCTTTCGGATATGGTGGAACAAATGCACATGCAATATTGGAAGACGCAGATCACTACTTGAAGAATAGACGTATCTTAGTTAACGACAGCACCGAAGGGTCACCTACTGAGCAGGTCATTAATGGCACAGATGAGGTCGTGAATGGCGTCCATGGATCTGATGATCGCAAAGTGCCCCATTTGTTCGTTGTGAGCGCACAGGACAGAAATGGTCTCAAGCGAGTAAAGGCATCGCTCGCGAAATATGTCGAGGAAAACGCCATCAAGTTTGAAAGTAGGAGCGAGGACGCAGAGGCATTCATGTCACAACTTGCTTATACGTTGAGTGATAGAAGGTCACGTCTTCAGTGGAAGACATATGTAATTGCATCATCTCTGGACGAGCTTTCTACTGCACTAAACGATGAGGAAAGCGCAGCATATGCGGCTCAGTCATCCCGAAATCCTCGGATTGGTTTTATTTTCACGGGTCAAGGCGCTCAGTGGCCACGAATGGGAACAGAACTCATGGAGTACAAGGAATTCAGAGAAAGCGTGATGAAAGCCGACCGCTATCTACGCGAAGAGTGCGAATGTCCCTGGTCGGCGGCCGCAGAGCTACAGAAGGGAAAGTCCACATCGCAGCTACACTTGGCTGAATTTAGCCAGGCGCTTTGCACAGTGCTCCAAGTTGCTCTTGTCGATCTTCTCAAGACTTGGAATATCTCTCCTACGGCCGTCGCTGGTCATTCAAGTGGAGAAATTGCTGCCGCATATTGCATGGGTGCATTGACTAAAGAGGATGCTTGGAAGATTGCATATTATCGAGGAGTACTCTCGTCCGACATGAAGATCAATGCACCGGATCTACACGGGTCGATGATGGCTGCTGGCTTATCACACGAAATGGCCGAGAAGTGGATCTCCAGGGTCACCGATGGAGAGGTTGTAGTTGCTTGTGTTAACTCACCATCTAGTGTCACTATCTCCGGTGATGCTCAAGGCATAAACCAACTTCTCAACCTGCTGAAAGAAGAGAGTATCTTTGCAAGGAAGCTGCATGTCGACACAGCGTATCATTCACCTCATATGCAGGTAGTAGCTCAAGACTACTATGAAATTCTTGCAGATGTTACCACTCTCAAGGCCACAGGGAATTGCACAATGCACTCAAGTGTTACTGGAGCTTTGATTGACGCAAGCCAGTTGGGCGCAGTCAATTGGGTTAGAAATCTCACTTCTCCGGTACTGTTCTCTAACGCAGTTCATGACATGCTGCGGCCCATAAAAGGCAAGAAACGCGCGGATGAGAACGCCGTGGACCTATTGGTCGAAATAGGACCACATCCTGCACTTCAAGGCCCATCTACACAGACTTTGGAATCTATTGGAATAGCCAATATTCCTTACTATTCAGTCGTCTCCAGGAATGAAAATGCCTTTGAGACAGCGTTAAATCTTGCCGGTGCGCTTTTTGCCCAGGGCGCCGCCGTAAACTTTCGCCAAATCAACATTGGCGGCAGCATGCATCTCGCAAAGCCGCTTGTGGATCTCCCACCATACCCATGGAATCATACGCAGAGGTATTGGCACGAGTCTAGGGTTGAGAGGGAGTATCTATCAAGAGAAAAGCCTAAGCTTAGCCTCTTAGGTGCTCCTATTCCTGCCCTTGGTGAAGGGGAGCGCCTCTGGAGGGGGTTCATGAGATTATCCGAAGAGCCTTGGATAGCGGATCACAAGATGCAAGGATCAATACTGTACCCAGGCGCAGGATTTATTGCCATGGCTTTAGAAGCCGTCCATCAGATAGCCGACGAGACTCAGCATATTGCAACCTATAAACTGCGGGACATTCAGCTTATTTCCGCAGCAATTTTCAACGAAGGCACCGACTTGGAATTTATCGTCCAACTAAGGCCACACATGTCCGCTACGCGAGACTTGTCCTCAACATGGACTGAGTTTATTATCACATCTTCACCGGATGGAAAGTCTCTAGTGAAGAACTGCTGTGGTTTGATTATCATCGAGTACGAATTTGCAGAGGGTTCTCAAATGAGACATGAGAGAGATCGCGAGCTCCAAGTATTGAGAAACCAGTATTTGGAGGCAAAGGTGCTGTGCAGGAATCCTATCAGCCGCCAAGATTTCTATACTGATTTGGCATCCATGGGATTCGAGTATGGTCCCGCGTTTGCAAACCTCTCTGATATTCACAATAGAGATGGACAAAGTGTGTGTACTGTGGAAATTCCAGACATCCAAGCAAAAATTAGTAACGGGAACGAGAGACCGCATATTATTCACCCAGGAGTTCTTGATGCTGTCTTTCATCTGGCTTTTGCAGCTGTCAAAGGAAGCAAAGCGGATCTAACTGCCACAGTGGTTCCGAGATTTATTGATGAGGTGACAATATCGGCCAAAGTGCCATTTAAGCCAGGAACTAAGCTTTCAGGCTATTCAAACTGCGGCAAGCACGGATTCAAAGAACTCACTTCTGACATTGTCATGTTAGATGAAAACGAACATCTTCCAATTGTCGAAATTGGAGGGCTTCTATGCGCGGAGATTGCTGCCGCAAGCTTCAGTAGTGCTAATGATACAAGCGCTAGGTCGATCACTAGCAAGCTAGTTTGGAGACCAGCAGTTGAGTTTCTCACCTTTGAAGAGCAGCGAATGGCGCTTGACAAGTGGAGTGGCCTTGATAAAATTTCTAAGGTACGTGCTCCATCACATTTCAAGTCCTATGCTGACTATATCAGTATTTGGAACAGCACCATCATTCAAATCCAGCCCTATCTATTCTAGAATTTATTCCAGAGTCTCAAGATTCGGGTTCGTTGGTTCTATCGAAAAAGTTAAACGGCCTTGGAAGAATTTTAAAAACAGGAAGTGTTACCATTGCATATCAAGATGAGACCATAAAGACAAAATTGCAAACCGATCTGGAGCTTAATCAGAGTATTGCAGTTGAGCTCCTAAATGCCAGCCAAGAGATGTCAGCCGAAACGCTGAAAGACCGAGCTTATGATGTGATCCTAATTTCTGGTCTTAGCATCAATGGACCAAAGCTAGATATGGCTGCGGAGACTATCGCAAAACTCCTAAAGAAAGACGGAAAGATATGCATTCTAGAAGCTGAAAATTCTACGAATGGAACTCAAGATTTACTCCGCAAAGCCCATATGGAGACGATGGTCATTCAAAACGTTGAAAAGACGCAATCGCAGCAATGGAACCTGGTCATAGCAAAAAAGATTGAGGAATCGCGCGCGAACGGCGCCACCGACACTTCTGCGCAAGAGCATATCGTGCTCATGCAGATGGCTAATCTCAGCGAAGCTGCACAATCTGTGGTCTCAAATCTAGCTACGAGACTTGAAAAATCTGGCCACACTACAACCCCGTTTATCTGGGGCTCTGATATGTCACAACTACACGGTAAATCGTGCATCTCGCTAGTTGAGCTTGAAAAGCCACTCCTCCGAGACTTGACTAATCATGACTTTGCTTTTATTCAACAACTAATACTTGGAGCAACTGATATTCTCTGGGTTGTAGGGTTTAATGATCCTAGTGCTGCCATGGTTGACGGGTTGGCAAGGTCAGTGCGTAATGAAACGCCGAGCCTGTCATTTCGCACTTTGCATGCTGAGGAACAGTACTCTTCGTCAGCTGCCTCCCTTGGAGATTTAATTGGGAGGGTTTTCAGTTCGGCAACTGAAGATGATGAGTTCCTCGTGAGAGATCATCTTTTGCATGTTAGTCGGATTGAAGAAGACGAAGCTCTTAATGAGCAAATCAACGATATAGTCCCCGGCGCTCACGACAGGATATTAAGCATGCCTCTGGGGCAAGTCCATTACCCTACGAGGCTCTGTATCCGAAATCCTGGCATGCTCAATTCGCTCTGCTTGGAACTAGACGATTTTCCTAGAGCTGAGTTAGAGGATGACTTCATTGAGATCCAAGTCAAAGCTACTGCACTCAAGTAAGTAAATCATACTCAGAGTATCATATGAATCTGACAAATCTTTTAGCTTCCGTGAGGTCATGGTGGCAATGGGTCAAATCGCCGATTCCAAATTAGGACTCGACGCTGCTGGTGTTGTTCACCGTGTTGGATCCGCAGTAAAAAAATTTAAGGTCGGTGACAAAGTCGCTATGTATGGTCATGGGGCCCACCGAACGCTTCATCGGTCCCGAGCAGATTATTGCGCACTGATCCCAGAAGGGTTGTCTTTCGAGCAAGCTGCATCGATTCCAACAGTGCATGGTACTTCTTGGAATGCACTCGTACGTCTTGCCAAAGTCCAGAAAGGGCAATCAATCTTGATTCATGCTGCAGCCGGCGGTGTGGGTCAAGCAGCTCTCCAAATTGCGAAGCACTTTGAAATGGAGATATTTGCAACCGTTTCATCCAAAGCCAAGAGGACACTAATCCGAGATGAATATGGGGTCCCAGACGATCACATATTCAACTCGCGCGATCTCAGCTTTGTTAAAGGAATCAAGAGAATGACGAAGAACCGAGGTGTGGACGTTGTACTCAATTCATTATCAGGAGAATTCCTCCGACAAACATGGCACTGCATTGCTCCTTTTGGGTACTTCATCGAAATCGGACTCAAGGACATTGTTGGTAACACTGGGCTCGACATGAGGCCGTTCATGCAGGATGCCACATTTTGTTTCTTCAATCTCACCCATATCGAAAGCAGCAGGCCAGACATTATGGCAACCATTATTGAAGGAGCCTTTGACTTTCAGCGTCGCGGTATTACCAGACCTATCCAGCCTTTGGTTACTTATCCAATCTCACATATGGAGAGTGCCTTTAGACTCATGCAGGCTGGCAAGCACGTAGGGAAGATTACCTTGACATGGGGTGACGATGACGTTGTTCCGGTCATTCAGCAACACGAAAGCACTCAGAAAATGGACCATAATGGAGTCTATATGCTCGCTGGTGGTCTTGGTGGACTTGGAAGAAGCCTAGCAGCCAAACTCGTCGATCTTGGTGCTCAGAAGCTGTGCTTTCTTTCCCGCTCAGGTGGTGAGTCTGCGCAAGCAAGAAAACTAGCTCGGGAGCTCGAGAAACATAATGTCCAAATGCGGATCTACAAATGTGATGTTTCTAACGAAAAAGCACTCTCCGCCACAATTGAAAAATGCAAATCGGAGCTCGGGGAGATTCGCGGCGTCCTTCAATGTGCAATGGTCTTGCGAGACACTTTGTTCATAAATATGAGCTATCAACAATGGATTGAAAGCACGCGCCCAAAGGTACAGGGCAGCTGGAATCTCCACCAACAACTTCCAAATGTTGACTTCTTCATCACACTGAGCTCATTCGCAGCCATCTTTGGCAACCGCGGACAGAGCAACTACGCAGCAGCAGGTGCCTACGAAGACGCTCTAGCGTATCATCGACGAGCTCTTGGTCAACACGCAATTACGCTCGATCTTGGAATAATGCGGGATATCGGTGTCCTAGCCGAAACTGGAATAACGAATTCTCTGCGAGAATGGGAAATGCCTTACGGTATACGGGAGACGGAGTTTCTTGCTCTCATGGAACGAACTATCGCTGGAGACATGGCCCGCACTATGCACCCTCAGGTCCTGACTGGGCTTGCTACTGGCGGCAGTGCCGTTGCTGCTGGTATCAATACACCATTCTACTTGGACAGCGCTCGATTCTCCATCATGGCAAAAACAGGCGTTCGTAGGCAAAGGTCTGATACTAGCGGTAATTCCATTGCCCCACACACTCTTATCAGTCAAGCAAAGTCTCTTGAAGAAGCCGGGAGTTATGTGCTCAAGGCTCTCAAGGATGTTGTTGCCAAAATGCTGCAAACAACGGCCTCAGAGATCGATACTGGCAGGTTCTTGCACTCGTATGGTATTGACTCGTTGGTTGCCATCGAAATCATCAACTGGGCTCTTAAGGAGGTAAAGTCGGTTGTCACAGTGTTCGACGTATTGGCCGGGGTGCCAATAACGACACTATCAAACAAAATGGCTGCAAAATCTACCGCTCTACCAAAGGAGCTTGTACTAATGTAACCGGAAAGGTTGCTATGTTCTTGGTTATGGCCTTGTGTAATATCTCAATAGATTTGTATTTGAATGAAATTCGATCTTACCTTCTATTTTTGTAGCTATCCAAGTACCATGCATCTATTCACTACTTCTGACAAGAAGCAGCAATTGAGTGCACCGTCTCAAAAACCATAAACTTCTATATATAGCCCCTTACCCCCAATTTAGATGCAATTTGCAAGGTTTCAGTTCACCATCTATTTCAATATCTATATTCTCGTAGGAAATGGTTTTGCCAGAAGCTATTCTTTCAGCATATAAGGTTTCAATTTGGTTATGGGCTACAAAATGACGTAGTCATCCATGCAAGCTTTTGACACCTCGTCGCATTTCTTGAAAACATCAAAGCTAGGGATCATTGTTAATGCTTGCATAACCAAGGATGTAGGAATGGATTACCTATAATCGTGAATCGTTCGCTCAATCATGCTAGTTGGGACGTCTGCTTCAAAGTCAGTAATCAGTTCTGCGTATCTACACAAAGCAAAATATCCCTGGAAGCTTACCAGAGCCAGGAGGGTCGGCATATCGGCGAAGCTCTTCTTCAACCTCTTTTTCTCTACCTGCCCTGACGCTTGAAAGGACTTGTACACGTGAAGCGCGCGCCTTCCTGGCACGTTCAAAAAGACTCAATATCTTTGTTACCGATTGTGCATCGTCCATGCCTGTGAAGAGGTAACCGAGTGATCCACCGTCTTCGATTGCTGAATTAGAACCCTGTCCACCAAATGGAAGCATCTGAAGAATGATCAGAATCATAAAGCCTACAGAAATTATTGCTATCTTCCACCTACTGGGTGGGCCGCGTCACCAATAAGGACTACTCGCCCATTGAACCATCTCGGAAGCGGCTCATGAGTGAACAGAGGCCAACATTTCACGTGGGAGGATTCCCTAAATGTTGAAATTAGCGCCTGACTCTGTCAGTAGTGATTTTGGAGGCTAACCTGATAATCTCAAGCACATCTGGAGAAAAGTGGCTGAACTCTTGAAGCATGGATGTCCTTACAGCTAAACGGTGAGGGTTAGTCAAGCATGATCTTAGTGCGCCATGAGCATTGAATTCTGAGGTACTCAACTACCTTCTGCATCTTCTCCAACTACTTCTCTTTCCGGATGAATTCCAACGAAATTCTGCATTTTGCCGCTTTTGGCTTTTAGCTTCCAAAATTTTAATTTCGAGAAATGACAACAGTACGAACTTTCGGCATGGATACCACATGATGTGTCGCTCTTTGGCGACCTCTTTGGTATCTGCTAACAGTGTAGCTCCAGGACCTTTCTTTTCAATGGTTGCTAAGAGCGTACCAGACCCTGTCAGTTTCTGAGTGTCAATTAGAAACCGAAAAGCGCTCAATCCGGTTGGCGTAGAAGAGAATGCTTTTTGTTCAAGCACTACACCTCTCAGCACAGAGTGGAGGCCATCAGCTACGACGACGAGGTCAGCGGTAACTCTTGATTTGTTTTTTAGTATGATAAAGCCTTCGGTGGAGGCACCGATGACTTCAGATGAGAGATGGATCTGCACAGGGCAACCAAATTCCGTTTCGCTAGTTGCAAGGCGCCGAAGCTCGTTATGGAGATCCACGCGATGGACGGCCCAGACAGGAGCACCGAACATGCGTTCGGCAGAGCTGAAGTCTACTTTTGCCACAGGCTCTAGACTATCGCCTTGAATGACGTTCCACGAGTCTATTTTTACAGCCTGTGCGGCAGGAAACGAGAAGCCAAGTCGAGATAGGACACGAGCTCCATTTGGCGTCACCATCAGGGCAGCACCTATCTCGCTTGCGAACTGAGACTTTTCATAGATCTAAATAGAGCCGGGCATATGTGATTAGTTAACACAGACTGAACCTGGGGAGTTTCACACTAGATTTAAAGAACCGTTTGCGAGATGATAGGGAAGGATACAGTATAACTTGTCCTTTGTCAAGAAGTAGACATACCTCAACTTCGTGGCCAGCTTGGCGTAACGCTATGCTAGCGCAGAGCCCAGCAACGCCCGCACCAACGACGATAATTTTGAGCGGCATTTTAACTCTGCATTTGTTGGGTGTTATGTGTACCTGGCAAATTTGAGCTCAATGTCAGATATTGGGCTGGTAAAATTTGGAGCGCGTTAAATGTTAGAGAAATCAAACTAGTTTTTGTATTGAAAGAGAACACGAATATTAACATTGCTTTAGAGTTTGAACTAATGAAATCTTAGTAGTATCTTTGCTATCACCTTCTAGGAGACAGGTAGTCTAGGGTTCTCTTACTATTGCGTAGTGAAAAGTAAATAACAGGATCTGTACGTAAGATCAATGTTGTTTCAACCATTAAGTATTTTTGTATATGTTATAAATATATATAATGATAATTGTATATCATAAGTTGAGAAAATATACTAATAGTGTTCGTAAGGTAAGTTCTCATACAAATGTTGCAGAACTTATTTTTACTTTCAACTGCGCTCTCCACAACGCCAAAATAAAGCGCCGGAGCCGGCGCATTAATTTAAGTATTTTTGTATATGTTATAAATATATATAATGATAATTGTATATCATAAGTTAAGAAAATATACTGATAGTGTTCGTAAGGTAAGTTCTCATGCGAATGTCGCGGAACTTATTTTTACTTTCAACCGCGCTTTCCACGACGCCAAAATAAAGCGCCGGAGCCGGCGCATTAATTTCAGTCGTCGACAAACTGCACGCTCAGCCTAATTCCAATTCGCTACAATTTTTTAGAGCTGTTTCCGTAATTAATAGGTAGTCTTTCTCGTTTTTCTTAGTGCTATATCATTCTAATACGCTCATGCTTGTGCCAAAATTTTATCTCCGATCAGCCAATCCTTCACTCTCAATTTATCCGTGAGATCCTTAAGCATATTTTCCCTTTCCTTGTCTCTCTCATTCTCTTCCTATTCTAGCGCTTCTGCTTCCTGCAACCACAATGGGAATGGATATGGGGAATGCTTCGCCAGCGCTAGAGGGCCAAGAGATAGGAGACAGGCAAGGCCGTGTCCCGATTCACGATACTCAGCAGCACGAAGATCACGAAGACTATGAAGAGAGCCCAGGGTTCGATTCGACGCATACTTCAACTCCCAAGTATGGCCCAGACGTTCGCAAATTGGGCGCAGGGGGAGGGGGCAGGGGAGATTTTGTATTGAGTGATTTTCTGAAGGAAGGCCATTTCGAAAAGCGGGTTGACGGCAATTCTGCGAAGAGAATTGCCGTAGTATATAAAAATCTTGCCGTGAAAGGCAATGGCACAACAGCTACGTTTGTCAAAACCTTACCTGATGCTATTGCTGGTACGTTTGGGCCGGATCTGTACAGATTACTCTGCCGCTTTCTTCCTTTATTATCTTTCGGTAGAGGCGGAGCGACGCGCACGCTTATTCATGATTTTACCGGCGTTGTCAGAGACGGCGAAATGCTCCTCGTCCTTGGCCGTCCAGGCGCTGGTTGTTCAACATTCCTCAAGGTGCTCGCGAACAACCGAAAGCATTACAAAGAGGTTACAGGCAAAGTTACCTATGGTAGCATATCTGCCGAAAAACAAAAGGACATCTATAGCGGAGAAGTCAATTACAACCCGGAGGACGACATCCACCTACCGGATCTTAATGTGTTGCAAACCTTGACATTTGCATTGATGAACAAGACGAAGAAGCGAGACAAGGGAGAAATTCCAGCCATGGCAGACGCACTAATGCGCATGTTCGGCATCAGCCACACAAAATATATAAAAATCGGCAATGAGTATGTACACGGAGTATCCGGTGGGGAGCGCAAGCGCGTTTCGATCGCGGAAGCCCTTGCTACGAAGAGCGCTATACTTTGCTTGGACAATCCGACAAGAGGTCTTGACGCGAGCACTGCTCTAGATTATGCGAAGACTTTACGAATTATAACAGACGTGAGCAGTAAGACCACCATTATGACGTTATACCAGGCAGGCGAAGGGATCTATGAGCAAATGGATAAAGTCTTGGTGATAGATGAAGGGAGATGCATATTCCAGGGTCCATGTCAGGACGCAAAACGATACTTCGTTGACCTTGGATTTTATTGCCCCCCTACTCAAACCACGGCCGACTTTTTGACCTCCTGTACCCACCCGGCTGAAAGACGCTTTCGGAAGGGGTACGCAGATAAAGCTCCCAAAAGCCCCGAGGAGCTTGAAGCTGCTTTCAAGAAGAGCCAGAACTATCAGAAAGTGCTAAGTGTGGTTGAGTTATATGAGCAGGAATTGGAAGCGGCCCGCTTTTCTCACATTGAGGAGTTCAAGGAGAGCGTGAAACAAGCCAAGAGCCATCGAACCGTTTCCAAGAAGTCACCCTATACAGTCAGCTTCCTGCGACAGGTCCATACATGTTTACGAAGAGAATTTTGGCTGTTAATCGGCGATAAGGATGGTATTTACAGCAAGGCCTTCACTATCATTGCTGTTGGTTTTATCGTCGGCTCCTTATTCTACGGTTCGTCTTTGGACTCGTCGGGTGCTTACACGCGGGGTGGCGCGCTTTTCATGTCGGTCCTTTTTCTATGCTGGGTCCAACTCGCTGAACTAATGAACGTATTTACTGGGCGTAATGTCATCGCACGGCAACAGGAGTACGCGCTCTACAGGCCATGTGCGGTGACAATTGCGCGAGTAATCATGGACCTCGCGGTCCTCCTACCTATGGTGTCCGTCTTCACCCTCATCATGTATTTCATGTGCAGTCTGGACGTTGTTGCGTCAAAATTCTGGATTTACTGGGTTTTTATCTATATAACGACGCTAGCTGTTACCTCTTTGTATAGAATGTTCGCCTCTCTATCGCCCTCGATCGATGATGCAGTCCGGTACTCGGGTGTTACACTCAACTTGTTGATCATCTATGGCGGATATGTGATTCCGAAACCACAACTTACAAGTCAGTATATCTGGTTCGGATGGATTAACTACGTTAACCCCTTAGCATACGCATTTGAAGCGCTTGCAGTGAACGAATTCGCTAATCGTGACCTCGCTTGCAATCCGTCTCAACTTATTCCACATCAAGTTCTTGGCGCACCACCAATCGATCCAGCGCATCAGGGGTGCTCGCTGACTGGCTCTTCAGTTGACGCCACCAATATCCCTGGCTCGAGGTATCTGAAGTCGAACTATGGCTACGAGCGAAGTCATCTGTGGAGGAATTTTGGTGTTATCATCGCATTGACGATGCTCTATATTCTGGTTACCGCAGTCGCAGCTGAGGTCTTCAATTTTGCCAACGCAGGGGCCGGGGCGCTGGTCTTCGCCCGCAACAAGCGCTCAAAGAAAGCGTTAAACAGAAAGATGCCACATCGACCTGATGTTGAAGTTGGTGGCCGGATCGAAGAGAGCAGCGCGTCAAGTAGACACACAGAAGCAGAGGATGTTAGCAAGCAAAAAGCCCTAACTCAAATCACCAGCAGCCAGCAGATCTTCACTTGGGAAAATGTCAACTACAGCGTGCCATACCAAGGCGGACAGAAGCAACTGCTCAACAACGTCGACGGATATTGCAAGCCGGGCGTAATGGTTGCCTTAATGGGAGCGTCAGGAGCTGGCAAAACAACGTTGCTAAACACGTTGTCCCAGCGTCAGGCATTTGGCGTGGTTTCCGGTGACATATTCGTCGATGGAAAGCCACCTAGCTCCACTTTCCAGCGTTCTGTGGGATTTTGCGAGCAGATGGATCTGCATGACAATACTGCTACGATCCGCGAGGCTTTTGAATTTTCGGCATTGCTTCGCCAAGATAGAAACATCCCCCGAGCAGAGAAAATCGCTTACGTTGATACTATTATCGACCTTTTGGAACTAAGTGAAAGTCAGGATATAGTCATCAGTTCTCTAAACCTCGAGCAGCGAAAGCGTCTAGCCATAGGCGTGGAACTCGCCGCGAAGCCTTCTTTGCTTCTCTTCTTAGATGAGCCCACATCGGGCCTTGACAGTCAGTCCGCCTATTCCATTATTCAGATTCTCAGGAAGCTATCTACCGCCGGCCAAGCCATCCTATGCACAATTCATCAGCCCAGCTCAGCTTTAATACAACAATTTGACATGATTCTGGCGTTGAATCCGGGAGGTAATACTTTCTATTTTGGCCCAGTGGGAGATGCTGGTCTAGATGTGAGTAGATACTTTGCCGAGCGGGGTTTCGAGTGTCCACCGCATAAAAACATCGCCGAGTTCCTACTCGAGACCGCAGCAGACGGCAGGCGACCCGACGGGAGCAAAATCGACTGGAACGAAGAGTGGAGGAACTCCGACAACGCCAAAGCGCTCAAACAGGAAATTCGTTCTATCGAGGTCACGCGCAGCCGGGTTCCAGGCGAGCCGGAGGGGTCCCAGCACAAGTTTGCTGCCCCCACAGCGACTCAATCCATTGAGCTCATCAAAAGACTATTCCGACAGTACTGGCGAGACCCCTCTTATCTCTACGGCAAGCTCTTCACCGCGTGCATCATGGGCATCTTCAATGGGTTCACCTTCTGGCAGTTAGGAAATACCACCGTGGACATGCAGAACCGTATGTTTTCAACATTTATGATTGTCACTATTCCTGCGACAGTCGTCAACACCGTTGTACCAAAGTTCTTTCAAAACATGATGTTGTGGATGGCACGTGAACATCCGTCCCGCACCTACGGCTGGTTTGCTTTTACTACAGCACAGGTCGTTGGTGAGATCCCAATTTCCATCTTCAGCAGCATCCTTTATTGGCTTCTGTGGTACTGGCCGTCGTTTGGAACAGAAGGCCTAGATAAGGAATCCTCCACCGCCGGCTACGTCTTCTTGATGACAGTGTTGTTCTATCTCTTCATGTCCAGCTGGGGCCAATGGGTCACGGCCTTTGCACCGAGCTTTACAGTCATCTCGAACATGCTACCAGTTTTTTTTATCATGGTCTCTTTGTTCAACGGCGTCGTGAGACCCTATTCATCTTTACCGGTATTTTGGAAGTACACAATGTACTACATCAATCCCAGCCAATGGTGGATTAGTGGTGTCCTCGCGTCGGTGCTGCACAACGTTCCCATCTATTGTGCAAACAATGAGATGGTACAATTCACCCCACCAGCGGGGCAAACATGCGGACAGTACGCTAGTGCGTTTGCAAATGCCGCTAGGGGCAATCTTACAAATCCAAGTGCAACCGATGTGTGCAATTATTGCCAGTTAGGGAGCGGCGATCAATACCTCGAGCAGCTCAGTATAAGCCCTAGTGGTAAGTGGCGATATTTTGGAATCTTTTGTGCCTTCGTTGTTAGCAACTATTCTCTAGTCTATTTGTTCATCTGGAGTGTTCGAATTAGGGGTTGGGGTTTTGGCATAGGATACTTGCTCGGCTTGCCTAGTAGGATTGTTAACTTCATTTTAAGACCATTTGAAAAGTTAGTGTAAGGGTTCCTCCTTACCCCGATTTAGTTCTGTAGCGGGTAGGTTGCGTGTCCGACTTAGAGGTCATGTGATAGGGCACGTGATGGATGTTGGAGATGGATTACCGTGACGGGGCCTATGCGGGTATTTAGCGGATGAGGAGAGCACAGCTCCCCTATCATCATTTTTGTATCCTTCGTAGTAGACCTATAGGATTGCATCTGCATATATACCGACTTGAACTCCCATATGCACATACTCGTGAGCGGTTGCCCTGTGTCCTTACAATATAGATGTTTCTTACATAAGGTTTAACTTAATAGAGGAGGTAGAGGATTAGACATAAAGGCTTTAAGTAACTCTCGCCCTGTAGTTGGCCAGCCTTTTCGTTCCTTCGTAACACATTATGGTTAGGTTATTATGGTCAACTGGCCCGTGCGCGGGCGCCAAGCCTGAGATTAGCGTAGGGGTCATTATAGTCAACTTACCGCGAATACTAATTGGGGGTGGAAGCGAGTTGCGCCAACTACCACCAAAAATGTAAGTACCTTTACATACTAAATTATATATAAAGTGACTAAGAGTAATAAAAGTAGTAGATTTATTGTAAATTAAAACATATATAAGCTACCCTTAATGCCCTATTAGTATTCCTAAAATTTGATAGATTATATATATAGATATAATACTACTTATATTAAAAGCATTTAAATTTTAAAGTGTTATAAGGTTCTTAATTATAAGAAAGGTATAAAATAGACGTAGGTGGAAATAATATACTTTACAGTGTTCGGCAGATCGTGATCCGGATCTGATCCGTAGCCCTCACGGGTCAGATCATGATCCGTCTAATATCTGGCGGATATATCCGGATCAGATCCGGATCTCTTAAAAAATGAGGCTTAAAATAGAATAGTATAATAATAGATCTAATTACTCCTCCCTTTCGTCATCGGCGTCTTCGGCTTCGCTCTCTTCGGTATCTACTATGTGACCCCAGTCTCTTAAGCAGAGTAAATATCGTAGTGTTTCAGGAGAGAGCCTATTCCTCTTCTTCGTTAGAATATCAGCTCCATTACTAAAGACCCGCTCTGACGGAGCTGATGTTGCGGGAATTGCCAAGTGGTCTCGAGCAATTGCAGCAATAATTGGATACTGATACTGCTTTGCCGCCCAATATTTGAGAATATCTGTTGCTGGACCTGGCCGGGGCTCAACAAGCCAGCGCTTCCATTCTGGTTCTTGGTAGATACTATGAGAAATATATAAATCGTCGTCGGAGTCAGGTTCTGTAGGTAATTGTGGTAAATTGGCTTCAGCATCCCTCTGCTCTTCTTCGAGGAAGTATTGGCGGTCTCTGTACTGAATAAAAACGTCATGGAACTGCTGCTTTACTCTATTCCGTTTGACTTCTTCAGTATTACTTGGCCAAAGACTATTGAATACGTTGAGATTCATGCGCGGATCACAAATTGTAGCTACCCCTGAATGACTCCATCGATGATTTGTAGCAAGCGTATAATACTCATTAAGCTTCTTAGAAGCAGCGATACAAGCTAGACCAATTGTTGATGATATACCAACCTCTTTCTGTAGAGCCTCGAGCTTCTTTATCATCTTTAGATACTAAGGAATTGCAAAGTTGAGCGTTAGATATACACTTGCTTGAAGCTTCTGCGACGGCTTAACGAATATATAGAAGAAGTTCTGAAGAGCGTGAAGTGTTATCCAATCCTCTAGTGTAAGAGCAATATCTCTCATACTTAGATCCATTTGCTAAGTAGCACAGATTGCTGTAATCGGGGTCTGTAGCTTAATGACAGCTGAAACCATTTCGTACGTTGAGTTCCACCGGACTGGCATATCAAGTGATAATTGTAGCTTCTTTAGACCAGCAGCAATAGTCTGCTTTTGAAGAGCATCTTTCCATTGCCTTCGATTCCTAAATACGTAGATATGCCTTCGTAGCTTACCAAGGGTATTCTTGACTTCAATATTGCTTTCGGACGAGCTTGTTGGAATCCGCGCAGCTCCTTGCTCACACCGATAACTTTCAGCTTGCTCAGCAGGAGCAGCTTTCAAAGTCTTAAGAGCATCTTGAACAGCAATATTGATGATATGGGCTATACATCGTACGTCTCCTTCCTTGACTCTAAACGTCCATGGCTGTTGCGTCGTCACTTCCTAGTCTTTGGCTATTTTCTCATATTCCGCAAGCATAACAGTATTAGCTGAAGCGTTGTCTCTTGTACAGGTAAAGACAGCTCCTGTAATACCCATATCATCTGTTACGAGTGCCAATTGTTGAGCTAGATATTCGCCGCTGTGGATAGGCTCTTGAAGATGTATAACGTCGAGTACTTTAGACTTCTGTTGCCATTTATCGTTGATCCAGTGTGCTGTAATAGCAGCGTAGTCTGTATAATTCCGTGCAGACCATGCATCCGTCGTTATTGAAATCCGGCCTCCTCTCCTAATATGAGAATTAAGCTCGAGTTGTAGCTGGCCTCGGTGGTATGAGAACTGACGCTGAAGTTCTCGGTGTAGCGTACGAGCTGATATTGATATAGTCGTTGGGCTTAAGAATTGAACTAATTCACGGAACGAACGGCTTTCAACAAGGCGTATCGATAGATTATTTGACACAATGAACTGTAGTAATAACTCCTTATATTTCGAAGGATTACTAGACTGCTTTGATATAGCTAATGGGCGTGGGTTGAAGAACGATGATGTACTACTTGACGTACTAGACGACTGTCTATTCTCATTTTTAAGGGCATATGATACTGTTGGATGCTTCAAAGAGTAATGCCTCCATAAATTACCCGTCGACGACTGCTTTAGCCCTTGTGGCGCTATTGAAAATCCGCAGTCTGGCTGTAGGCATACCATCTTTATGGTTGGCGGCCGAGTATCAAGCAGTTCCCGACGATATAAGCCCTTTGTGAATAGCTTCGAAGTCGTTGGTGGTAGTACTACCCTTGGACGTTGGAGTATATTACTCAGTGATCCATTGACTACTTCGACTGATGGCAGAATAGGGGTAGATTGAGGTATAAGATGTGGTAACGACAGCTCTTCTATTTGAGAATAGCTCCCATGATCTGACGGCAAATCTGATAACTCAGAGTCGCTCATTATTACAGCGGTAATCGTCACAATATGGTAATTAGACTGCTATTACAGATTCAATTATACTACGTCTGCTGTGGCCTTGGCATCCTTGGCATCCTTGGCAATATCCGTATGATCCGGATCATGATCCGGATCTCACGGATACACCAAAATTATGACGGATAGGATAGATCCGGATCATGATCCGGATCGGGTCGGGTCATCTACGATCTGTGCCGAACACTGATACTTTACATATAATTTACTATGTAATACTACCTAAAATTCAGTTGGCGCAACTTGCTTCCACCCCCGATTAGGGGTAGGGTGCTATTAGGAATCTAATAGGTTTATAGTCTTACTTGCCTTACTTAGTAAGGACCCTAGGCAAGGTGTGTTTAATCATACTTGTTCGCTTTTACTATTCTGTTTGCTCTCACCGGTCTACGCTTGCTTGCGCTATAGCAGCCACTTAGCAGCCACATACAGTTTTTGTTTCCTTCAATCCGCTCCATCGACATAATCACTAGGGAGCATGGGTATAGGGAGAGTAGGATTATAGGAAGCGTACTACCAAGTTAGAAAACTAATAGTAAAAGTTGTTCTTCTCTATAGCTGTTTATATAAGCAATGTTGCAAATAGTCCTATTTACATTTAAAGCTTAACTGTACATTACATCTATGTACACTACTTCTAAACAGATCGGGTATCATGCTTCTCGTATCGAATCAAAACATCTAGTACATCCCTCATCATCGTCGTAGGCAAAGTATATTACGATTCTGCCTCGGCATCCTCGTCGGCGCTCCCATTACCGCTCCCAAAGTACGCCTGATCAATCTTGAAAATCCAGTCCACCTTCTCGCGCTCGCTCCTCGCTGCGAAGAGCCATGTGTTGTCGGTGCCGTAAATCGCGAATACTGTCTCCTTCCTATCCCTCCCTTTGCCATCCTGTCGCAGTAGCTTGGCGATTTGCGGTTGGTGGTCAACACGGCTGTTGCGCAGGTTCACGATGCCAATCTCCTCTCCCTCGGGTATGGAGTGGATGTGGAGATATGGACGACGAAGCTCTACAAATCTTCGCACCCATTTGCTGCTATCAAGCGATGGCACGAGCAGGTATCCTCCTTTGAGTATTTGAGCCGACCTCTGAATAAGAGACACGGTCGCCGTCAAACGGATGGCACTGTCACGACTTGGCTCAACAGGGCCATCGGTTGGAGGCTCAATGTTCGCGTTACGCAACAGGTTCTCAATCGGACCCGTAGAGACCGTCCAGAGCTTCAAAACCTTGCGCATGAGCTCCTCATTGGGTGGGACTTCCTCTTCGTCGCCAGCTTCCTTACTGTCAACCTTTAGCTCCTCGGCGCTATAAAATGCCTTTGCTGCCTCGATCTCGGCCGAGCGCTCTCGTCGTCTCCTCGAGTTGATGAAGTCGTGGACGAGGGATACTCCTCTAGGTGTCCAGCCAGTGAGGTTCTCCTCGCCTTTGACGTAGTCGTGCTGTGTGTTCATTCGCCAGAGATCGCCAACTTTCTTCACCGGCATAGGCCTTATACATATCGAGAAGATGGCAGATGTCGAGTGGACAATGCGAACGCTCTGCCATAAGGTAGCAAACATGGACTGGTTGCGGACGTATGATCGCGAGAGAACTTGTGACGCGACGTTCAACGAGAATGTCATCGGCTCGCCAAGGCTGTCGGACGTCACGTCCCAAAGAATCTTCATTTGCACCTTGTACTTGTCGGCCGTCATGCGGTCAAGGAGCAGTGAGTTGTGTAGACTCGAGTCCCATTGCCCAACCAGAGCAACGCTCATGGTTCCGTTGGAGTTGGCCCTCATAATTGGATCCATGACAAGTTTCAATTCAATCTCTGGCGTCGACGAGTTCATATCAACAACCTTTCCGAGGTGATCAAGTAATTGAATGCCACCAATGCGAAGCTTGGAGCTGTCTTTCCATGGAAGAGAGGATCCACAGCTGTGTGTGAGATTCACAACAATTCGTCGCTGTAGCCCCTGGTGTAGTTGAAATGTTCCTTTATCCATATCGTTGGTTTGCATGACCTCGACCGGGAGATAGTCGCCGTTTTCCGATAATTCGAGCAATTGAACTCGAGCAAAGACATCGTGTTTTTCTTCTGCATAAAAATGGCTTTCCGCTATCCGAGCTGTTCGTTGTTGTTGCAGGCTTGAGACATGGTCCCGGAGATCGTCCCAGCTAAGAAGCTTGTCAAGATGCATCGATGATACCTTTGCGAATATGGAAACGCTCAAAGAGATAGTCTTTGGGCCGAACAGAGGGATGCTCATGCTGTGAACACTGTCAAACCTGACTGACCCCTCTTCGAAGCCACTGATCATCGCCGTTGTAGTCGCGCCTCCCTCTTCGGATATCCCAGGGATAAACAACTGAGCGTGTACTTCTGTGCCTTCATGTTCTGGGAATCCAATCAGTTCATGCATGACGACGTTGAACTTTAATGTGTTCGTAGGAGCCCTGGCGGATGAGGGTTCAAGGGAAAGCTTGACAAGACCAATAGAGTCTGACGTGTACGGCGACCTAACGTCGAGGGTGAAGTCCTGAACGCGGCTTTCAAAGACAGCTGCCAGCGGAACACTGACGTCGCCAACAAGTGTGTACCGCGGCATGCAGGTCTCGACAAACGGGTTTTCAAGCTTGAAATGCTGCATATACTCTGGCCTGTCCATATATTGGTGGAGTTGTCTCATGACCTTGACTCTCTCCTTCAGCTTCTCCAGACTCCAGTGGTGGGCGACGCCAGATTTATAATCGAGAACCCTAACCGCCACGCATGGTCTTTGTGCGTCTTCGAGGGCGGAATCATCACCTTCCCCGGGGATTCCGATCAGAACCATGTCGTACGACGAGCAGAGAGCATGGCCGGTATCCAGAATCACAAACTGAAAGACGACGCTCTCGTCCATCTCCTGGCTCAGCGCCTGTGCCTCCTTCAAGATCGCCGCAGACTGAAGGATGCATTCGGCCATCCGAACATATCGTCGCTTTCGCCAGTGCTCCGTTGCCTTCCGAGCAATCCCCATCTCTTCCTCGTTCAGATCATCAAAAGTATCCGCCTCCGGTAATGCCGGCGACAACTCTTGGATGCGTTGTTCAAACTCCTGCCTCTGAACTACAAGCTGCTTCATCATCTCCTCCTTAACCTCCCTGAGGCTCTCTTCCATCCTTTCCTTCTCCTTCTTGATCTCTTCCACCTCGACATTGTCAGCCTGGGCAGCCTTCAACTGTTCTTGGTATTCCGTCTTCTGTTTTTCCAGCTGGCCCTGCATCTCTTCGCGCAGGACTTGTAGTTTATCTTCCACTTCGCCTTGCCTCGGAGTGGACGGCATGGTTATAGCAGTGTCGAGAGAGAAATTATCGATGGTGCCATTGGATAGGTATTTTTCCCTGATTGGGTACGACGTTGTCGACTCCAAGTCGTCGTCGGCATCGCGATTCTGACGCTCTGCGCGAGCACGCTGCACATCCTCAAACAGGACATTGAGCTCCTCGTCGGTCAATCCTGCGATTTTTTGGTCAGGCCCAAGTATAGCTCCCGCAGCTTCCCTCCGCGCAAACGACCAGTCGGAATCTCGGCCCCTCTGAGGCATAGGAGAATCAGGTCGGCTGCTATCCCAATCAAAGTCCGAGTCGGCCTTGCTATAGTTGCGCTGGTGCTCCGGCCTTGGACTCGGAGATGGCGAGAAGCTCTCGATACCCTGAAGCTGGCTGACAGTCACAGAGTGTCTTAGTAAGCTCTTCTCCGTTCTCTCTGCCCTCTCCGCTCTCGCCTCCATGGGATGATTGAATCGGAAAATATGAAAGTCGCCGAGGATGATTCGATAGCCACTTCTCAGCCTTTGCGGCTCGGTGATTCGCTTTCCATTTACCATGACTGCCGCACCCTCTCTCGGCACGATTGTGACAATCCCGTCAACATTCTCGAACGCGCAATGCTCATGCATGATTCGGCTTCCATTCAATCGAATTTCAGAAGTCGTCGGAGCATTTGTCGCAACATTGCCGACAGTAGTCGTTCCCGGCTTCAGGTTGTAAATGAGGCACTCTGTTAGTAGAGGGTCGTCTGAGAGATTCACGATATGAGGCATCTTCTTTGGTGTGTGCAGCCCAACGAACCCTTTCTCGATGCTAATTCCCAATTCCTCGAGCGCAGCCTCCCTCTCTTTGTGGATTTCCTCCGTCTTCTGCAGCTTCTCCTCCCAAGTTTGATTGAGATCCGAGTACAGCTTCTCGCTCTGGCTTAGCTGTTCCGTAATCTCCGCCTTTGAAACTCTCTTTATAGTACCATCTGGCTGTGTAATGCTGACGATCTGTTTTTCTAATGGAGTTCCCTCGGCGTACTGGTCTTCACTTGGCCCGCCTGTTCCTCCACCAACAAGTTTGCCTCTCAGCGTTGCAAGCTCTTCTCTCAGTTCTCGAATCATTCTGGCATTTGCGTCCTCGTTCACCACGGCATGGTTCTTGATCCTCTTGGCGCTATCAGCATATCGCAGTGTACTGAGAGTCTCGTCGAAATTGATATCTGCCGGACTGATCGCAGCAATCATGGCTGTCATACTATTTCCTCCCAGCGAGTCTTTCAATAGCCACGTCAAGACACTGTCTCTGTATGGAACTTGGGAGGAAGCTGGACCCTTCTTCTTCTTCCCGCTGGACAGGTCTGCAAGCGCAGAGATAACTCTTCCCAGGGTGGAAAGGGATCTATTAATCTCCGCACCTTCCTTCAGTCTCGCACCTGTTGCTCCCGTGGAGTTTGCGCGCTCGGAGCCAGCAAGATCTACCAAGCTGATCTTGGCTGCTTTTTCTGTCGACATCTTCATCTCAACATCGTGACGCTTTTGGGTTAGGGTCAACGTAAAAACAGCGTGACTTCGACTACTCGTCTCGTTCATGTTCGTCGCGGCGACGGTTCTAGCCTTGTTGCCCTCATCCATGAGATTCTCGATTTCGCTGAAGCTAGACACGACAAGCTTTGCCAGATCCTCCACGTATGGCCCTGTCGACGGATGCTCACGGACCTTGAGGTTTCCCTTTGTAGACGGGTTGAGCAGGTCGCGGACCCGTTCATTGTAGATTTCGAGGTATGAGACTTCGACTGTGCACTTCACATTTGGATCATTCTTTTGGACGACGTCTATCCGTTCAAACATGTCGGCGCAAATCTTGGGTATCACTCCAGCCTCCTTCCCGTATCCCATCATGGAGTATGACTTTCCGGATCCAGTCTGCCCATAGGCAAAAATACAATTGTTGTAACCCTGGAATGCATTGTCGAGCAATGGTCTACCAAGATCATCGTGAAGGTTATCTTGTCCCGCATAATTCGAGTCCGACTTGTCGAAAGACCAGTATGATTTATCGAAGGCAAAGGTTTTTTGATTCGCATCCTTGGCCCCTTTCCCACCCCCGCGTTTGTCGTCGGCATCAGGTTGAACAAGGACCGTCTGGTTCCCTTTCATCTGCACGATACATCGTGCGTTCCTATCGATTTCTGTGGGCGGTGAAATTTAGTCTATGAACCTCTGTGCTAATCTGTCTGTTGAACAAGCAGCCACACACCCTAACGGGCAATGGTTTGGAAGGCACGCAAACTTACCTCTCCCATTAAAAGGTCTCACTCGAACCACGACTTTAATATTCCCTCCTCCACCTCCGCCTCCAGCGGGCGCCATCGTGAGGTCGGTCGCGCAGTGGGCCGGTTGCTATGTGGCCGCGGCGGCTCTCCGGATTTGACGTCACCAGGAACAGCCAAGCTCTATGCATACAGAGCTCTTGGAATCGATATATAGCGAGAGTATCGCAGAAACATTTGATATGGCCCTGCTCGAGAATACTGTGGTTCAACGCGACGTCGTCTACAGGGGCGATCGGATGAGCCACGGCGGTGTTGGGATAAATGTCAGGTGCTTGCCCCACTGATGGAATCTCTGATGCCTGTGCTCATCAGATAAACAGTCCGAAGAAGACGCGACAGGTGATTCTGTTTTCAAACTAACTTGGGATGACAGCCAGCGATGGTTTGAAGTGTTTGTTTTTGTTGATGGAAGTGAGGTGCGCGTTATTCTAATTTAGTCGCGTTCTGTGAATGATTAGTGTCTGGATTTTAATATTATTATATACTGGAATTCATGCACCTAAAGCCATCAGAACAAGGAGGGGGTTGAGTTGCCTATCACAGTGACAGAAATTAGCCAAGTTACCTTGTACCTTCAGGGTCCAGGACAGGTTGCTGTGGCTCAACAACTAGAACTGTGTGTGGCACAGGCATTTTGTGGCTCAACCGTTTCTCTAACGAGAAAACCATCAAGTAAACAGCATCTATATTGATGGAAGGCAATTCTGCCACCATTTCGTTATAAGATGAGGTGCTCCTTCAAATATACCTAAATGATTTTGTGATGCATTTTCAGGAGAAACTGCCAAGTGTTGAGCCCTTAGACATAATATTATTTCCAAACGCATTCTAGGTACTTGAGGCAATACGTAAGAATTCACTTGATCACAAAATTCAAACAAACTTGCTAATTGAACAAGCTCTTAAACAGCTACTCCCGTCTGCGTTATTATATTCTTCATGTAATTATATTTACCTGTGCTACCTTTATGGCACAGCATTATATGTACAGCTAATCAACTATTATCACCCTATTAAACTCGAATTGCTCACCACCTTAGAAGATAATAGTAATACAGCCAGCGAGGCCGGAATAGCTCAAATGACATACTGTAACAAGTTAGAATCAGAATAGGATATGGGGGCAAAGGGAACAATGCTTACCGGAATGAAAAGATACGGAACAAGCTTCTCATACTCCAACCACGCATCTCCGTACTTTGCTCTGCACTTCTGAATATCTCTCAATGCTCGGTGTGAAATCATGCCCGCGAAAAAGGCCGGGTAAAACCATGGGAACGGGCTGCTGAAGCCGGTGATCAAGCCCCAAGATAAAGCAAAGAACAGGTCGCAGGTGTAGTGGATCTTGCGCGCCTGGCCATACCAGCCGTCAGCAAGGATGCTGTGGCCATCCTTTGTCCTGATCACCCTCGGGTTCTTGACCGCCTGCCATGGAAGTTGTGGGAATGCCTTCCGGATAACCTGCTTTCCGGTCTCCTCGGCTCGGAAACGGTTCTTTTGACTGTTGGTCGTGTCCCAAACCCAGTATACGAAGAGGTATATGACAAACAGGGCACCAAGGGCGTATCGGTTCCAGCGGTAGGTATCAGGGTGATGGTTTGCAAGGTAGAGGATGCAGTGACAGTAAGTCATGGGCACGCCTGCCAAGTTCCAAAAGATGAGCATGAAGCCCCACTTCTCAAAGTACATATCCCAGGTGCTGATGATCAGCTCCTCGCCCTTGGAGCATGCATTCGCGTACAGGTAGTGGGCCATAATAAGGAACCAGACCTCGCCGGAGACATAGCCGTAGTTCTCGTACTGCCTTGCGGCCGTGGCAGACGACAGGAGGAGGAGGAAGTACCATGGGATTCTGACCTCGAAGAACATCTTGAAGTCGAGAATCCCAAACATTCTGGGGTTGAGCTCCGCTCCCATGAAGAAGTCGTAGAGGGGGTAGCCTGTCATCCTGTGCTGGGCGCCGCGGAGCAGTGCCGAGACATACGCAACAATCGATACGAGAAATCCGGTCAAGATTCCCACCGACATGAGCGGTCCAAACTCGTCCAGGATGGTGTAAAGCGGGAAAATACCAGAGAAGTGAAGGCCAGCCATAACGATGGCCGTGGTGTACAGCGAAGCGACCGCCGAGCAGTAGTATTTCAACTGCTTTCCGCCAGCATGAGGTAGAGGCTTCCCGTACCCATAAACACCTGGAAGCAAGCAGTAGCAAGCTCCCTCTGCGACGAAGAATACCCAGTACATGGTCCAGGCCTTAAGCGATGGAAACGCGCCTTCGTACACCAAATTGCCCATGTGCTTTGCGAAATCGACAAAGCTCTCGCCAGGCTCAGGGGTGGGAAACTTTCCATCGTAATATGTGGCCCCAATCCACATGTAATACATCAGTGTCGGGAATCCAATCATCATGGCAGTGACGCCAACTGAACCCCCGAATTCCATATGGCCGCTGTAGTCAATCTTGGGGTCCAACCCTGGTTGCCACCCTTCGACTGCCATAATCTTGTCCGACGCGCTGGAATCACTTTTCGGCGCGGAGCCATTCGTGGCAGAGCCATTCGTAGCCTTAGCACGACGGTTCGTGACTTGTCCGTTGCCATGGGCATTGCCATTGCCGTTGGGCAAGGCGGGCGACACCTCTCCAGAGTCTGACCGCGCCATGCTGCTCGCTCTCGTGGTTCGTCGTGGCTCGAGACTTTCGCGTTTTGTACTTTCGGTGGCAGATGCGGAATCCTCGCCTTCGTCCTCGGGGAACTGTGACTTGCGGCGATTGGATCTACGGGGAGCAGGAGTCTCTACGAAGTCCGGGTGGCTTGTCTTTCTGTTCAGTGGTCAGTATGCGGGAAGTGGAACTGTGAGCCCTCGCGGGGGACTTACTTAGGCGTAGCCCGTAGTGAATAACGTCCAGACGACATCTCTGCGGGAGTGATGAAGCTTTAAGTAAAGCCACGAATCGCCAAAACAGCCTTGGAGAGGGGGTTCTTGACGTGTACAAAAAAGTAGGGGAAGTGGACACGACTTGTGCAGCCCCCTTGAGTTGGGGACGCAAGCGCGTAAACAATGGATCCGAGCCAAGAGTCGACAATTTAATTGGCAGGTTTGGTTCGTCAACACCCCGACAAAGATTGTGAGAACGTTTTTATGCACAGTATATATTATAAGCCATGGGTTATGGAGCCAGGAAGTACCACGACATTAGCAATTTGCTTCCTTATGTGGATATACTAACAGTGCAGTACAATACAAACCATAGGGATAGGATGGGGTTGTGGGGGATAATTCGGGTTTAGAATACGAAAACGAAAACGACGGCTGGAACAAGCGCAGTTTTCGTGATTCGCGTAGAGTGGCACCGATGCATTTTCATATTCACCTTCAAATCGGCTTGGAACCTGTAACGCCTAGAACGTGTATTGAGAGTATATCAGATTCTAGACTATTATGGAGACCCCATTCTGCAACCTTGCAATGCCGTACATTATTTGCATATTGCACCAGAAGCTCGCTCTGGGACCGAATCCGAGCTGACAGACGAGAGGTGTTGGCCAGCTTTTCGTTGGCTTTGGTTGCAATTATCTCGCAGTGGGGAGTATTAAGCATAGCCTCTCGGCGGTAACAGTCCCGTGGCTCTATAGTCTTGCTGGTGGTTTGATGCCTCGATTCACCAGGGCCTTGTGTTTTCCATCACCAGTCTTCTTCTTGACCGCTCTCATGGGGGCTCATCTGTGATACCACTCTGACGGTGATTGTGACATGGTGTACAGATACGGCGCACACCAAATCTGAATAGCAACTCAGCCAAACTTCTTCGACCCTCCTTTTGGCGCCTCTGCTTTCATATCCTTGTTCTTCTTCCCGCCCTTCAAGATCTCCAAGTGTCCAGCCTTTGAGCCCAGCGTTCTCTCCGTCATGGCCGTGAGACCACCCGAATGTTTCTACATCCGTTAGCTTATGAAAGACGACCGTAGAGATATATATCACGTCGCATACCTTGATCATTCTGGCATTCTTGACAAGGTCCTTTCGCTTGGGCGCGATAGTGCGTTTACCCTTCTTTGCGTCGACTCCTGGCTTTTTGCCCTTGGCCGAACCCAACTTCGACTTGATCTCTCCTTGAGCCATCGTTCACTAGCAAGAGTGAATTTTATCGAAAGTAGTCGTTGTGGTAGGAGCGCGCAATTGTGCGGACATTTACCGCTCCGCTTCGAAAACACTGCCAGAACTTAGAAATGTTCCCTCCAAACTCAAACTCCCCGCTAAAACGCTAAAAACGCTAAAAAGCAGACTAGGCTGGCCGACAGTGGCCAAGTGAATTGCACGTGATCTCATTCAATTCCACGTTCCAACGCGGCTTAGCGCATCACGTCGTCGCGAAACCACTTTACAGCTGCCTTACCACCGCGCGACTTTCTTCAATCAATCTTCAACTCTTCCTCTGCCACGGCTGAAGCTCGACATCATCATGGCAGAGATCAAGATTGACAGTCAGCTGTTCCAGGAGCGACTCGGTCACTTCCTTTCAGCATGGAAGGCAGACAAGCGTTCCGGCGACACTGTATTCGGCGGCGCCTCGAGTGTGCTCATCCTCATGGGCAAGACTGAGGAGAGCGCACAGTTTCAGAAGAATAATGCAATTCACGTACGCGATCAGAATACCGCTGTTGGATGAAAAGCCTACTGACCGACCGATGTAGTTCTGGCTTTTGGGATATGAGTTTCCAGCAACTCTGTTTCTGTTCACATTGGACACTCTCTACGTTGTTACGACGGCAAAGAAAGGTGAGCACCCAATTACTACCTTTACATGTCCAAACTGACACGTACCAGCTAAACATTTGGAGCCTTTGAAGGGTGGCAAAATTCCCCTCGAGGTCCTCGTACGAGGGAAGGATGCCGACCAAAACGAGAAGCTTTTCCAAAAAATCACAGATGTGATCAAATCTGCGGGTAAAAAAGTTGGTGTTCTTTCCAAGGACACCTCCACGGGACCGTTTATCGATGAGTGGAAGAAGGTCTATGGCGATATCTCGAAAGATGTGGAGGAGGTGGATGTCGCTCCCGCAATTTCCGCGGCTGCCCTCGCAGTGAAGGACGAGAACGAGCTGCGTGCCATGAGAAACGCATCCAAGGCATGCATTGCTCTGATGAACCCATACTTTGTTGAGGAGATGTCGAATATCCTGGACGAGGAGAAGAAAGTGAAGCACAGCACCTTGGCGACCAAGATCGACAACAAGATTGATGACACAAAGTTCTGGACTACCGTCCAATTACCAAACAACCAGAAGATGCCAACGGATTTTGAACCAGGACAACTTGATTGGACACATGGGCCAATTATTCAGAGCGGCGGGAAGTTCGATTTGAAGATGTCAGCGCAGACAGACGACGAAAACCTTCATGCTGGAGTCATCCTTGCTACTGTGGGACTTCGCTACAAGACGTATTGCTCTATGATTGCACGCACATACCTTGTGGACCCAAACAAGTCCCAAGAAAGCAACTACAAGCTACTCCTTGCCGTCCATGCGCTAGTTCTTAAAGAGACTCGCGATGGCGCAGTAGTCAAGGAGATATACAGCAAGGCGTTGTCATTAGTTAGGGCGAAGAAGCCTGAGCTGGAGAAGAACTTTCTCAGGAACGTAGGTGCAGGTATTGGAATTGAGACAAAGGACTCGACGCTGCTTCTCAATGGGAAAAGCACCCGCATACTAAAAGATGGCATGACGCTCTGCATAACGACTGGCTTCAACGACATCGAAAACCCGTCTCCACAAGACAAGAAAAGCAAGATTTATTCCTTGGTTCTCTCGGATACTGTTCGGGTAGCAGCCTCGGATGCCGTCGTTTTTACTGGCGATGCTCCATCAGATCTAGACGCCACTTCGTTTTTCTTCAAGGACGACGAGGAAGCAGAACCAGCACCAAAAGCCAAGGAGAAAAAAGACTCCAAGGTTGGTGCTGTGGCAACTACAAATATTGTCAAGAGCAAACTTCGCGCAGAGCGAACAACTCAGGCTGATGAGGGCGCTGAAGCGCGAAGACGTGAGCATCAAAAAGAGCTGGCGCAAAAGAAGCAAGAGGAAGGCCTTGCCAGATACGCCGAGGCAACAGGCAACAAGAATGGCGTTGCCGTTAAGAAGTTCAAGCGTTTCGAATCGTACAAACGCGACAATCAGTTTCCTCCAAAGGTTCGCGACCTCGCTATTGTTATGGACCAGAAGAACTCAACGATCGTCCTTCCCATCATGGGCAGGCCTGTACCCTTCCACATCCAGACAATCAAGAATGCCAGCAAAAGCGACGAGGGAGACTTTGCATACCTCCGAGTGAACTTTCTATCGCCTGGCCAAGGTGTTGGAAGGAAGGACGATCAACCGTTTGAGGATGCCTCGGCGCATTTCGTCCGTAGTCTCACGTTCCGATCTCATGATGGAGATCGTCTGCAAGATATTGCGAATCAGATTGGCAACATGAAGCGAGACGCGGCGAAGCGTGAACAGGAGAAGAAGGATATGGAGGATGTCGTGGAGCAGGATAAACTTGTTGAAATCAGGAGTGAGTCAAATCGGGCCCAATCCCCTGAACTATTGCTAACATCAAATAGATCGCCGACCAAATGTCATGGACAACGTCTTCATTCGCCCGGTGATGGACGGAAAACGCGTGCCAGGAAAGGTTGAGATCCATCAGAACGGTCTTCGATACCAATCACCACTTAATCCTGCGCATCGCGTCGATATCCTCTTCAGCAACGTCAAGCATCTCTTCTTCCAGCCTTGCCAGCATGAACTAATTGTGATTATTCATGTCCATCTCAAGGACCCCATTCTCATTGGGAAGAAGAAGACCAAGGATGTTCAGTTCTACCGCGAGGCCACGGACATTCAATTCGATGAGACTGGAAACAGGAAACGCAAGTACAGGTATGGCGACGAGGAGGAATTTGAGGCCGAGCAAGAGGAACGCCGACGCCGTGCAGAGCTTGATCGCCAGTTCCAGCTCTTCGCACAGAAGATCGCCGATGCTGGGAAGAGCGAGAATGTCGACGTCGATATCCCCTTCCGAGAGCTCGGCTTCAACGGTGTGCCGTTTAGGTCGAATGTTTTCTGCCAGCCTTCTACCGATTGTTTGGTGCAACTCACCGAACCACCCTTCATGGTAATTACTCTTGATGATATTGAGATTGCTCATCTCGAACGTGTCCAATTCGGGCTGAAGAACTTTGATATGGTGTTTGTCTTCAAAGACTTCCACAGGGCTCCAGCACATATCAACACCATCCCAGTCGAGTCACTTGAAAACGTCAAGGAGTGGCTGGACTCGGTCAACATACCCTTCAGCGACGGCCCTCTCAACCTGAACTGGCCTACAATCATGAAGACCGTGACGGCAGATCCCCATGCCTTCTTCGCAGACGGTGGATGGTCATTCCTTGCCACTGAATCTGACGAGGAAGACGCAGATGATGAGTCTGAGGAGTCCGCCTTTGAGATGTCGGACGCAGAGCTTGCGGCCAGCGAAGAGAGCTCAGAGGACGAGAGCGACTTCGACGAAGAAGCCAGTGCAGAGGCGTCTGATGACGGCAGCGAAGTAAGTGACGAGGAAGAGGGCGACGACTGGGACGAGCTGGAGGCGAAGGCGAAGAGGAAGGATAGGGAAGGCGGGCACAGCGAGGATGACGCGCCGAAGAAGAAGAGGAAACACTGAGCATCGGTGCTAGATTGACAGATCGCTCTGGTCTATGGGATGGTTGTCACGGAAGGAAAGGCGTTTGACTGTTAAAGCGAATGCAATTTGTAAGATAGAATAATACGGGCGACAACGAACAGTCAACCACCAACTACGAGTCTTGCAAATCTATAAGCCCTCAAGTGAATAACTATTTTAACAACTAGGAAGTAATCTCATCTCCAACACGCATGTTGTAGAAACCCAAAACCCAGAGCCAGACCAAGCGCGCCGAACGATGAGAAGAAAAAGGATGAATCATGATCATAATTTACAATTGGCACTGACCCCACCTGCTCAAGCCCCTTCACGCCCACCCTCACGGCCTGTCGTTGTCGCAGAGCTAGGCTGGTCGTTGTTCCACGAGAGGTATGTGTGGTCGCCGAGTTTTCTACTTGTAATTAATATCCGAACCCACGAAGAAGGGAAGTCATGGGGATGTACCTTGGCTTAATGAGGTGAGTGGCGGTGAATATGGCTCCTAGGAGAATGCACAGGCCGCCAACGACGACAAATGCGATACCGAGATAGGGGTTACGGCCTCCGATGACCGTGCGCGTTGAGATGATGATCGATTTGGTGCCGCCATAGATGTCAGCCGGGAAAAAATGGTTGACATCCACCTGGTATGTTCCGGTCTTCATAACGTCGTCATCGTTTCTCTGAGCCAACTTGCTGAATGTCGGGAGACCAGCCGTGCGCATCCATACCTGGAATGCCTGATCATCCTCGAGGGCTGGTGGGGGATGTGCCTCCGTATAGTCCGATCCTCCGTATCTATCCACCCAGTTCGGTGGGACCGCAATTTGGTCCAGAGCGTATTTCGTCTTCCCATAGAGCTTTTTGTCGCTGTCCCAAGCAATTCCACTGTTGTTCTTCATCTGGTACACAGAGGAGTCTGCGGTGCCTTTCTGCACATTCTGGAGCACAGGCGAGGTAAATGTATCGTTGAACATGGAATTGGCAATCAACCCGCAGGGGTAGTATGGTCGACTGCGGTTGTCGAGGCGCAGGGGGTCACAAAGCGACGACTCAATAGTGGCGCTGTTAACGGCTTCCCCACGCAACTGATCCGCCTGGAAGGACTTGACATAGCGGCGATGGTTTTGGTAAAAGTCTGTGAGGCGGTAGTAGAAGAGAACCGGAGGATTCATCGGCGCTGGAATTTGAAATTCGAGGGAACACTGCGTGACATTTTTGAGTTCAACTCCATTCGGGAAGGTGTAATTGATGGTTTTACGGGACCAAAATGCTGTCGGGGCGCTATTCTCAACGTCGTGGAAATGCCAGGTCACTAGCCCCTCGGGCATTGGACCATTTGTTTTCGTTTCCGTTATGTTTGGCGCCTCGTCAAAGCAGTGTGTGTAGTCAAGGCTGATCTCCTGGACCTATGTCGTATCTGGTCAGTTTATCTTGCGACGGGAAACCTTTTAAAAGATGTCGACCGCCATACCTGTGCGCTGGCGTACAATAACGCCCCGCCAATGGGTGCAAATATTATTCCAATGGCAAAAAAGAGCGGTAGCACGGTTTTCGGTGTAAGAATTGGCCTATGGTCTCGTATCAGCTCGAGGGGTTCGTGGAGGCGAATAAGGGTCTTCGACTTACTGCCATGCCTTCAGTCGTTGTTGTCTGAACGCAGTATCTGTTATCCTGGGTCAGCGAGGCCCTGTATCTTGGATTATTTCATCAGTAGGGGGTCTGTGGACGCACTTGCTGGTCTCCTGTTCTTTATCTTCTTGGTCTTCTTGTTATGGGGGTCTTGGGAGGAGATGGAGTCGGCACGATCTATTTCCGCTCCTGTGTCTGCCATGGTATCGATGAGATGTGCGGCCGGCACTGCGCGATCGATATCGATGTAGAACGAATGCGAATTCGAACCGATAATGGACTGTGTTCGAAGATTGTTGCTTGACTCCCTTGCATCCGGGCGCGACGTTGACGGCATCCGTTAATTCCAGGCTTAGCGTGGTTTCGGCGGGTACATAGTAAGCAATTACGAGGGTCGCATCTCACAGCCACACTTCACGTGTTCGGTGACGACTCCTGGACGAGAATTATCGTAGATAAAACCAAACCCATATCTAATGCCCAATACGCAAGGAATAATCAGATATATCAAGGTATTAATGTTGTATTATTGACATACCGCTCAATTACATAATGTAGCGATTCTAGTCTATGTATGCTGTGGCCCAAATGCCTGGATATCAAAGCTTATTCGTCACGAAACATCCACTTTCCTCCTCCCCGCATGGCCTCTTCGTATCTCTTTCGAACCAATTCTCTCTCGAAATCTGCAGCCTCCGCACGGTCAGACTGAACCTCCTGCGTGGTGGGGAAGTCTGCTCTCCAAAATCCCGGCGGGCTCTGACGCCTCTCAAACGCATGCCGATGCTTCCCGTGCTTATTCGCCAGGTCCCGTGCTTTGGCCTGGATGAGTGTTTCCTGCCTTTCATCTGCAGACATAGCCTGTAGCTTGTGAATATTACCGCCTAGAAAGTCTTCGAGGAGACGCTCGTCTTCAGTGTCCATGTCTGAAGACTGGTTCTTCGCCCGGCTCGTCGTAAGTTCGGCCAACTTCCTGAATCCATTGCCACAGCATTCTGGGTTTGTGCATCCGGGGAGGCATTTCCGCTGTTCTCGTCCCCTGACGACATCTCTAAAGGCGTAGTCATATCCTTGATTGTGATCTGGATTGACCTTGAAATGTTCAAGGCCTAATCGCCAGAGCGGCCTTGATCGAAAGGGTTCATCGTCGGGGCCATCAGAGCCATCCCTAATTGCTTCTATGCGCTTTGCAGCCCTTTTTTTGTCACGCTCTGCTGTGGAACGATGACTATTGCCAGCCGTGCGTGGCGTTCTCTTATTTGATATAGTGCTAGGGGTTTGAAATAGCGATCTATTTGGCGAGGTTGTGTTGAGCAGAGATGACAACCGCTGATAGGCGTCAAGTTTTGTCACTTGAAGCTTGCGATTTTGTGCCGCTCCGTTTATCCGGGATTCACTTTCGCCGTCTTCTGCAAAGGGGGTTTCACCTGGAGTCTCGGCATGTCTAAGGCGTTTGGCAGGTGTACACTTGGCTGAGGTGCGAGGAAGGATCGGTTTATTTGAGCTTTTTGGCTGCAGGGCAGTAGTACTTTGAGCTGCTCGCCGTGTTATCTGCGGCGTGATTGGTCCAGCTAGAACGGGCGATCTTCCCACGCCTTCGTTGAACGTGGGTGGATGCTTGTAGTGATAATAATCCGACTCGGCATTTTCATCTCCCAGAAAGCTAAACCCGGGATCGTCGACCCGCCGCTTCTTCTTTGGCGTAATGGTTTTCTGGCCAATTTCATCGAGGTCCAAGCTCTCTTGTGGTTCCAAGGTACTGATACCGAGGAAGGCGACGGGGCTGCTGAGCTCGATCTCTGTCTTGATTTTGACCTTTTGTGGCGAGGACTTGGCCTTCCGTTTTCGCACAGCCCTGGTTGATACAACAACTGGAGCATCTGACGAAGGTTCGACTTGGTACCTGGCAGATGGTGTTACTGCTGGGCGATTATCAAGGCCGGTCGGTAGGTCAGGTGCCGCATCATCCGCTTCACCTTGTGTCGAACTTGTGTGGTGCTCCTGCGCGGACGCTGGGACGGTATTGGCGGCCGCATCACGATCCAATGACGCTTCCTGTATGGGTACAAGCCGTGGCAGTTGAGGTGGTTCATCTGCAACAGTCTCGAGCTGATCCAGTTGTGCGGGTTGTCCGAAAGTACTTCGAGGGTCGATATGAGTGGATATCGGTATCTCAACTTCTGGTCCTGCCTTGGTGACACTTTGTGGCTCCTCTAGAACACGGGCTAGCGTGACTGGCTTCGGGGTTTTTGTACCTGGTGTTGCCACCATGGTGTCTCCATCAAGATCATTGTCATCCGTAGTTCCTGGCAGGTCCAGAGAACGATTCAGCCTTACGGGCGCATCCTCCGGCGTGACTCGCGATGGGTCGGTGGCTCGAGGCTCTTTGAACATTACGTCCGGCTCGGATGTCATGGGACGCTCCATGCCAATACCCTTGTTTTTAAAAGGAACCCCGCTGAGCAAGTCATGCTCGGCCAGCGTTGCTTCCCTCTTCTCGAGCCGTTTTGCGAGGTTATGTGCATATTGGATCCACTGGGATCTGTTTTCTCGGACTCGTCTCAATCTAGAGATGAGCTCTTTCCGAACAGATAAGGCGTCTTTAAGTCGGCTTTGAACGTCGCCGATATCTGGCTTTGACGTTCCATTTATCTCATCGTATAGCTGGGCCTTTTCGCGCAGGCTTTGGAGACGGACAGCCAGCTCTTTCACCTTTGGGTCAGCGAAGGCGAGTGAGGAAGCGGCATCGCTGTCGTTATTGTGTAGAGTATCGAGTATTTGGGCCTTCCACTTCCATTCCTGGAGCTGTTTGGCGAATGCTTTTGGTTCATTGGACGCAGGTTGAATGTCGGCAGAATGGACGTAGTCCCTTGTGATAATATCGGCAATGTCGGCCTTTTGTTGGAGCTCGCGGAGCTCTTGAATAAACGTCGTGCCATTGGGCTTCTTTATCGACTGTGCTAGGTCTTTGAGCAGGATTACTGTTAGCTGTGACTTCCACGTATTGGTACTGGTGGTAGGAGGGGCAAGGAGGAGGAACAAGGAGGAGGGGCCAGCCTACCTCTCGCATTGTCGTCTCCCACGCGGTCGCAAATCTGTCCAAGAGCTTCGAACAACGCCAGGTGCCCCTCGCTCCATCGACATCCATCCATGGTTCCTAGGTCTAGGAGTACAGAAATCTCGGTGTCATTTGGGAGATGCTGCGACAGTTTATCTCGCGTGTAGACCCGTGGTACAACTCGCCATTGTTCGTGAGTGTTCGTGGGTGTTTCGTGAGTGCCCGTGACTGCCCTTGGCTGCCATGCATCCATCCATCCATCCATCCATCGATACCGCGACGCACGCACTCTGACCGCGACGAGGCTGGGGATGACATGGTCCGTGCACGTGCCTTCCTTGCCATGACTTGACTTGACTCTGCCACGAGTTTTGTCAAGTTGGGTTGGGTTGGGGAAAGGGTACGTACCATCAACCTGTACTGTACATTTGCTACCATTACATAACTTCTCTGGGTAGATTATGGCTGCAACCAGAAAAGCAGCTTTTCAGTAGACTCTACTTATTACTTATAATAATATCTTCTATTTTCCTAATTTCCTATTTTCCTATTCTCCCTCAAATTCTACTCTGCTCTCTTCCTTTCTTCCTCTTCTCTTCTTCTCTTCGCCCTAGTGATTTTAGTGATTTTTTAGTGATTTGTTTGTTTACATCTCTTTATATGTACCTCTGCACTCTATTTTTGTCCTTTTTGTACTTTTTACAGTCAACCTGCTTTGTTCCCACTGTAAACTTTTCCAACTCCACACCCGGAGGATTGTTTTTCCATCACCATTTAAGCTCACCGCCCTGGATACCCACATGAACTCTCCTCTCCGCCAATCACAGCCTCCCATTCGCCGCTTTTCCCTGCTAGCGTCTTCCACAAATCGATCTTGGAGCATTCAAGAGTTTGGCGAGGTTTGGAAAAGAAAACCCAGGTTTCTCGTTGCTCAGCCGTTTCTGAGAAATACAAGATCCTTCAACTTTTTAACTTTCTGTCAATTTCTCACTTCATAACGCCCCAGACGATCTTATTTTCGTCTCATCCAATCTCTACAACTCCAAAACTGTATGTCAATTTATTCCTGCGCTTCTGAAGAGCTGTCGATATGAAACATCCTGGCTCCCGACGATCTCCACGCTTCCCCGCCACTCTGTGGTTTCTTAAACTTTGCAACCTCCAACAATTACCTGCGAAAATCACAAGCTGACCAGACTTTTCCGATCTAGAAACTCTACCCAACAAAATCATTCAAGATGAACTACGGAGAAGCCCCCCAGCAGCAGCGTGGATGCTACAACTGTACGTGCAATCATCGCCTTCTATCCTACCCCTCACATACCACCCGATTTTCGCCACCCGCACAATTTTCCAAGAACATGCTTCAATCTGCCCGAACTACGCGCCGATATGATTTGGTTTTCATTTGCACCTCACAGCGCATTGAGCCCAAGACCATTTTCTGGCGCCAATGTCCCCCGGAAATATCAATACTACATGTACACATCAAACGAACACTACTGACAGATACAAATAGGCGGTGACCAGTCTCACCAGGCCCGTGACTGCCCAACCCGTGGCCCAGCCAAGTGGTATGTTCGAATTCTGTGAACTGCCGAGAATGAGTGACTGACGATGAGATAGCTACAACTGTGGTGGTTTGTAAACCCAAGCACCTGACATCTTGACCTCCACTTACCCAATTTTAGGTGAGGGACACATGAGCCGCGAGTGCCCAGAGGGACCAAAGGACAAGACCTGCTACAAGTGTAAGTTTTGTTTGACAACCCCCCAAAACACCACGCATTAGCTCACACCGTTAAGGCGGCCAACCCGGCCACATCAGCCGTGACTGCGCCAACCCCGCCGCTGAGGGCATGGGTGCCGGACGCGGTTTCGGAGGTGGAGCTGGCCAGGAGTGCTACAAGTGCTCCAAGGTCGGACACATTGCCCGCAACTGCCCAGAGGCTGGTGCCGGTGGTTACCAGAACGCTGGCTACGGTGGCGGTGCCGGTGGCTACGGTGGTGGTGCCGGCGGTTACGGTGGACGCCAGCAGACCTGCTACTCGTGCGGTGGCGTTGGCCACATGTCGCGCGACTGCACCCAGGGCCAGAAGTGCTACAACTGTGGCCAGACCGGTCACTTGAGCAGAGACTGCCCATCGGAGACCTCTGCTGAGCGCACTTGCTACAAGTGCAGACAGCCTGGACACGTCCAAGCCCAGTGCCCAGAGAACCAGAACTAAGCTGACCTCGTATGTCGGCACGGCGGATGTACATCAAGGCCGATCTTACATTTCGAGAAGACTTAACTTCCCCGGGCATTTGGAAAGGGTGGCAGTGAATTGAGGATTGACTTCTTTGTATACTTGTTCTTCAGCGCGTGCAAAAAATCCGCCGGCGTTCAATCTGCATTTACTTGGGATTCTGGCATCTGACTGCAGTCACGGACGGCCACGTTTTCTTTTGTTGCCAAGCCCCAGATGGCTATCTGGTCTGGCAAAGTAAAAGCATATATCTTGTTGCTTTTTCGATACAATGCCTGGTCTTTTTTTATGAGGAACTCATGACTTTTATGCTCGCTGGCTTAAAGCTACAATGCCAGATGTCGTTAAAGATAATAGAATGGATGCGTTGAGCAGACCGTGCAGTATGACTTTATATTGTGAAATGTGATTATCGTGAGGTGATTGATAGCGCCGTGTTCTGTTGTCGATCTTGTGTCACGCTTCAGATGTGTGGGTTACCTCGTGGTGAAAATAGCACGGAAGGGAGGATCTGCCCGAAAATAACTGACAGGTTTGGCAACCAGGCCGATGAGTTTGAGACATCTCTCATCACGCCTGTCCAATCTTCCTCCCTTCACAACTTCAGATCTATTTTTAGTGGCAAAATTAACTCCTTTCGTAGTGACATTTCAACAGCGCTATGAAGCTTGAGGAAACGAACATTGTCGGCATTGGAAACCTCGGTCATGATTATTTGTAAATGTCGTGTCGGCGTCGTGGCCCAACCAAGCAAGGGAGTGTCACCCCTTATTGTGACTAGCCATAAACTATTCGTGGCGCATCAATATTACACTGCACCGACTTGGCGTCGGAGGCAAATGTCTCATCCCCTTGAACTAACCCCTAAATATGAGTTACGCAAGGAGCTGGAGGGGGTTCACTCGTTATAAGGGGAGTCCCAGACACCCAGAAGTTGGATAACTAAAGCCTAGCATTTTCATTCCACTGCGCATTGCGGTCTTTCATATCGTCGCATTTTTAATACTTTCTTTGCGCCTACAATCACTTGTGTTATACTGGAACGATGAGGACCAATGTTCTCAGCACGCTCGGCGTGTTCACCACATTCTGTCAACCGGTCTCCTCTTCTGTATATGGCTCCTCTCTTCAGCCCCCCGCCGAAGGAGGCTTAGAAGGCTTCCGCTTTGCATACACAAACCCAATTGAGCCGCTGCAGTGGTCTCAGTTGCTCCTAAACTCGGATGGCTCTGAGCTTTGGAACTTGGGAGCGACGGTGGGCCTGTTGGTCAATGCGATCATTGGAACGGCGACAAAGGGCAACGCCTTGAGGCGGTTTGGCGTTGATACCCCAACCGAACAAAATAATTTCAGGGAATATTTCTCTGTGGGGAGCAACCTTGACCCCGACACTACAGGTATGGTCATCCTCCATATTTTCTCTAGGGCATCAGTGACTCGGCATTTTCTGATGTGTCAGTTGCAGCTGTTGCCTCTCTCACCCCCCTCGATATGACGCACAGCACGCAAGTTTTCGACATCGCCTTATCTCCCGTCACACATATCGTGGAACTTGGTAAGATCGCCACCGCCACAGCTGGACAGTTCTCAGTCCCATCCGTCGTTGCCCATCCGAACAATAACCCTGTCATGAGGTATGCCGTTGCCACTGCCACCCCACAGTCCAGGATTATACGTTTACATGGCCCAGGTACTCCGGTTCGCCCACGACGCCTTCCTGCAGCGAGGGCGTTGACGGGATGGTTAATGTGGCGCCCGTTGCTATCAGTGACGAAGCTAGGAATGCTGCTTCGGACTTGATGCGGTTCAATACTTGTTATATACAGGGGAAGCTCGGGAAGCCTAACCTCATACTCCTGGCGGCCAAGACATTGGCGGCGCTCAAATAGGCGGGGTGGTATTAGCTCTATTGTGACGGTAGCGTCTGCTGGCGGCTCTTTGTCTTGATGGGAGCGATGGGAGAAGGACGACGAAACTAGGTAGGGAAGGGGCACTTCGATGTATGATATGTTTGGTCTCATCGGGGGATTATTAATCTCAGGGGTTTGGGGGCATGTGATGCTAGTCCTTGAGTGATTATCCCGGTGCGGAATAAGGATCGCTGTCTGTGACGCCAGGATACCCCCAAACTTCTATGGATCTGGAGTAGCGCAGGGTGCAAAACAAAGTGGTTATTGTGCTTGTAGGGATCCCGAGCACGGAGAAGGCAATTGTCAGTAGATGAATGTCTAGAGATAGAAATCTACGACAGGCCGAATTGAGGCCATGAAACGTTCCACCTAGCCATCTTGGCCCAAAGCTTCTCTCTTATAACTTCCCTAGGAATCTACCCGTGAGAGCTGAACATTCGCCGCAAGAGCAACTGCACGCTGGATCTACTGAGTTTAGTTGGAACAGTACTTTCGCAGTGTGTTGCACCCTGATGATCGGCATGAAAGATTTTGGGCATGCTTCGGCTGTACCGACACGTGATTGGATGGCAAAACCGATCCCCAAGAATTTAACCCATCCACTCTTGTCAACCTCGCTCGTCGACTTGGCATTTTTGCCAAAATATCCCCAGACCCGTCTTCCCCGTAACCCCGCACCCCGCATTGCCAACCACACGCATAGACAGGTGTAACAGGTAGGACCAAGCACAATCCACGATCCACAATCCACAACCCACAATCCACACATATCAAGGTCTGATGGGGATGGGAGCGGCATCTTCGACGGCATAGCCGTACTTTTGAGAGCCTACGGCACACAGCTAGTACGGAGTATGGAATAGATCTCGGTAACAACACACCTCAGCTCGGTATACACCACCACGATATACACCACAGTATAGTACGTATCGTATGATGTACAAACAAACTGCCGTGTAAATGTCCGTTTTATCCCCGCTAGGAGGAGCCACTCTATCGCCTCATTCTCCTCCGCCCCCCGGCCATTTCCCCAACTGCGCACTATGCGCTGCCAACCACGGGGGAGTAGAGAAGACAGTTGAGTCTAGAGGAGGCTGGGGGATCGGAGGAAGCGATGGAGGCCTGGAACAAGGGGAAGAAGGAGAGAGAGCAAGAGCACTCACCGTTCATGTCGGCGTATCAGGCTTCAAGGGCCGAAGTTTATTTTCCTCGGCCACACTCTTATCCAGAAAAGCGCCGGCCGGTACTCTACAGACAAGCATTCCCTCCCACCGCTTGGCCAAATGCAGCAGGCTCCCACCGATGATCTTGACGAATATGTGCAGAACTAGTCGGCGTTGCACCATGAATGCACCATCAGTATCTGTCCATGTGTGAGACGAGCAGGAAAGAGCTCTCGCAGCTCCGACCACCCCGGTCGACTGAACTGTCACCTGATACTCTATAAGAACGTAATGCCATCTTGAATTTGCTGATACCGGCCTTCGTTTAGACCATCCCCAAATACCCTACGAGGCAGCTCTTTTCAATCTTCGTGTCGGAAAGACTTTCATATTCTCACGAGACATTGGGCATCTGCTCCGTCGTCGCAATGGATATTTCAAAGACTGGCTCTACCGAGGCCGAGGCCAAGGTAGACTCAAAGACTGACTCTAAATCTGACAAGGAGTATGAAATGGGTGCTGTAGAGCATTTAGACCCAGAGAAACAACTTCCCCCATATGGTCCTACTTATCTCCAGGCCACTCCTACCGGGGGTGTCCGGCAGGAAATCGCACCCCCGGTGCTCGTGGCGGCGATGTCCTCAGAGCGGCGGGCCGAAGCAGAGAAGGCTCTTGTGAGGAAGATCGATATCAGACTTATGCCCATGATTGTCCTGATGTACATCATGAACTACCTGGACCGCAACAATATTGCAGCGGCTCGATTGGGAGCTCTTGAAGAGGATTTGAACCTGAAGGGCAACGAGTATGCGGTAAGCTTCCCTGGCTCGACCTGGACGCCAATTCGCACATCTACAGGCTGGGCCGCTGACGTCTGTTTAGACATGTATCAGTATCCTGTTTGTAGGCTACGTTCTGATGCAAATCCCATCCAATTTATATCTCAACAAAATCGGAAAGCCTGCCATCTTCTTGCCATCATGCATGGTTGTCTGGGGCGTTATATCTACCGCGACAGCTGCCTGCCATAATTTTGGGGGACTGGTGGCTTGTAGGTTCATGCTAGGATTTGTGGAAGCAGCATACTTCCCTGGGTGCCTCTACTACCTATCATGTTGGTATACGCGAGCGGAACTTGGATTCCGTTATTCAATTTTGTACTCCGGGGCTCTCATTAGTGGAGCATTCTCGGGGCTGCTGGCAGCTGGGATTGTCGGGAATATGGATCACCTCCACGGCCTCCGCTCCTGGCGATGGCTCTTTATCATTGAGGGCACAATCACGATTGGTATTGCTGCCGCTGCCTTCTTCATTTTGCCCAACTTTCCTCGCACGACAATGTGGTTGTCGGAGGAAGAGCGTCAGCTTGCGGCATGGAGAATGGAGGAAGATGTTGGCGAGGATGATTGGGTCGACAGTGAAAGCCAGTCATTCTTGAATGGTATCAAGCTTGCGCTTATTGATATCAAGACTTGGATTCTGGTGAGTTGTTACTGGCCGACTAGCTCGGATTCCTTTGTAAAATTGTCCGTTTCATGGCTAACATAATTAACAGCTGGTTATCCTTTTTGGGATCGTCTCTTCTGGCTCTGTGACAAGCTTCTTCCCCTCTGTCGTTGGATCGCTCAACTTCACCGACGTCCAGACTCTACTTCTCACTGTACCGCCTTATGTTCTCTGTGTCATCACCACCTACATCAACGCATGGCACGCCGACCGCACCGGAGAGAGGTTCTATCACATTGTGCTACCACTTGGAGTTGCCGTCATTGCGTTTATCCTCGCTGCGGCCACCACCTCTACCGCCCCAAGATATGTCGCCATGATGCTGATGATTCCCGGATTGTACTGTGGCTATACCGTCGCTCTCGGCTGGATCAGCAACACGCTGCCTCGCCCAGCGGCCAAGAGAGCTGCAGCAATGGCATTTATCAACTGCATCAGCAACGTCGCTTCGATATACACCAGTTACATGTACATAAAGCCCAAGTTCACCATTGCCATGATTGTCAACTGCATTACAGCGGCCATGTCTATTCTCACGGCGACAGGACTGCGGTTCATGTTGATCCGACTGAACAAGCAGATGGATGCTTCAGAGGCAGTTGTTGTTGGGGAAGGTGAAGAGGTGGATCAACACGGTGTTCCCATCAACGCAGCGAAGGGTGGCTTCAGATATAAGTACTGAGCGCCTAGGAATGTAGCTTGGAAACGTGGGGAAGGTGATGGTAATGACTATATTACGTTGAAGATGATACCAGGATAGGCACGTTAAATTGAATGCAGGGGATATATTGAAGAATTGAATGCCACAATTTTAACTAAAAGAATTAGCAGCTGCCTCGTTACTTCCCACGTGTACAATTCGGACCAGATTCATGCTCCATATCCCACAGAGTCCTGGTATTCGAAATCTAATCTAAACTTGCGCCTGAAAAGGAATTGTGTCGATCAACGCCTGCTACCGCCAAGATCTTGATGTCATGTCTTCATCTTATCATTTCTGTCCGAGGATTAGAATAATGCGCCATGCTCCATAAAATAAAAACTAAACCGCCGACCTTGGAGCCCAACTAGGATGGATGTGGTTTGTGCATTCTCTCTCGCACCTAGTGCATACCCACCACCGTGGCTCATCCGTTCCCAAATCAGCAACGCAATGCGAGCAAGGTACTGCCCGCATCAGCGACCGTTCCAACTTGGCCCGGTCCCGAGCATCGCGATGCTTGATGAGCACCTTGTTAGATAATTTACAGCAGTTCACGCAGACCATTTGTTTTCGAAGGTACGGTTTGCATTTACACCCACACTGCCTAGAAAATTTGGAGACGATATCCTTGTAGCACATCGTGCAGCGGGGCTTGCAGGCTTCCAGGTGGAGAGACGTCGGTGTGTCGCGGAGCTCACGCTCAAATCCACAGCCCTGGAAGTTGTTAGATGTCCCACCGTAAAGAAACTAAATAACTGGGCAGAGTGCATCTTACGTCACATATTTGGACTTGGCAGTGCCAGCATCTCTTCCTCCCTGTTGGGTTGTTGCAACTGTTTAGTCGAAATTGCGCCGTATGGTGTCTGATGTTACCAGTTGGGAAGAGAGTTTCCCGGATATGGCTTGAGGCAAGACTTAGACTTTGAATATCAGTGTAGTGCAAGTTGGAAAAAACCAGTGTTGAGATGTCGAGAATTAACAGCCGAGCTAGGCGGTCAGAATATTCATCACGGAAGGTGGTATTGGTCTTGTCCAGTGGACTGTCCTGAACTGGCCTGGCCGTCGCTGCTGAGCTGCGTCCCCTGTGCCTGTATATCACCTTTATAAAATGGCGATACCTGAAATACCACTTTGCCCTCGTTGTAGGAAACAAGAAGTAGTGCCAGATAATGTAGAGTGGCATAAGTAGGTACTTGAGCACTGTACGCAAGATGGCTTGGTTCCGTATCAAATTTATGCTCCACGGTCTGGCAAACCCCGCGAAGCTGAATGACTCGTCCCGGGCACCAGCGACTATGTTTGGAATGGCCCACACCGACAATACGACCCTGCAGTTTATGAGAGTCAGCAACGTCAACTTGTGAGATAATACTCAATCATTGGCCCAATGGAAATCATCCAGAGATGCTGATACAGATCATACGTGTGATAGTAGCAATACTCACGTCACGACAATAGTAGAAATCCAATCAGCAACGTATCCTTTACAGATACCCTCTGGATTTGGGTCGGAAGGGCTGCGAAGCTTCGCAAGGACAGTGAACCAAGACTCTTCGGAGGCATTCGACACCTGCCACGAAGTGGCACTTCGGCAGGTGATTTTTGAGTGAGGTATGTAGGTGCTCTGCAAGGAGGCTGCGGGAATCAAAGCGAAGGCGACGATTCCCAGGTCCATTAAACCTAGGTAAACTAGCAAAACGCCGGAGTTAAGAATCGATAGGAACCAGGCAACTATGTTGTACCAGAAGCACAACATTAACTTGTCATACGTATTAGTATAGGCCAAGTAAATCATTTCGAGGGGAGTTTGAACTGACCACAACATACATCGTCGGCTCCCCGCGACCGATGTTGTCGTTGAATTGAGGGCCGAGGAGCTCTGTGGCATGGTTGGACACGAACAGACTCTTAGCTCTCGCCGACCAGGCCAACCCACCTAGCAATAACGTAACAGAGAACCTAATAAAGGCAAACGTCCCACCCAGTGACATTTTGGTCAGGTCAGAGGCCAGAGGCCAGAGGTCGGAGGCCGAAGGTCAGAGATTATATGGCTTTGGATAAAAGGCGCGAAGCATCAAAGGTATGGAAATGACGTCTGGATTGGCGTCTCATGATGTGAAGGGATGGCGCGATTTATTCAGAGGCGCCAGGAGTCAAGGGTTAAGTTTAAGGGTTCAGGGCAGGTGCAACCAGCTGTCTTTTGAGCGATTACTTAACTTATTGTTAACATTCCGTGGTAGCCTTGGAGCCTCATCGGAGCCTCACCAGAGCCACGACTGGGATGACGGAAAAGAATCTCAGGGCGCAGCTGATTCCAACAGGCTGCCTGCAGCTTTCCTTGGCTCTCCGGCAGTGCCGACCATCCAGCCTCGCGATGCTTGGTTCGCAAACACCAACCCGCTCAACTTCACATTTACATTTGGACTCTAGGCCCCAGAAAACTAGTATATTGATATTATCTACTAGAATCTTGCTTTGCCATCCTATCTTACCTCTCTCTCGGCGGCACAAATCCCATCCAAATTCCAACCCGGATACGATGCAGCTGGGAAGTCCCAGGCACCGTCCCCTCTCCTCCCCTTAACAGTATTCAACTATTTAGGAAGACCCATTAAAAGAAATCGCAGTGCTGCCTTGGCCGGCAGCCGCTGCATCCAAGGCAATGTTGTTGGCCAGTTTCTTCTGCTCCTCCTCCAATTTCGACGCAACGCTGTTGTCACCCTGCGCCTCCTCGATCTGAAGCGCGAGAACTGCTGCAGAGAGCTTCAGAACTTTGTTCTTTATTTTGCCGTTCTGCCATAATTATTAGCCTCAACATGGCAAGGGTACACGGGCTCGGCCTCATACCTGGATCGCCGTCTTCTCGTCGTCATCAGCCGCAGAATCGAGCGCAGGGTTGAAGGCTCCAACCTCGGCGTCATCGGCGACGTCGTGGATGCCCTTGATAATCTCCAGGTCCTCTGCGCTGACATTGGCGAGGTCAGAGGTGTCGATCCCGATTGCAGCCAGGGCCTCTGCCTCAGCATTTCCAGCCTGGCCAGCACTGATGGACAGGTCATCGTACGCCTGGGAAGACAGCGCACGGGACGAAAGCGGCAAGGATGAGACTGTCAAGAAGAGGGTTGCGTAGAGCGCAACAGTGGAGATTGAGAACTGCATAGTGTTTTTGGTGGGAGGGGTGGGGTTAAGTTCAGGTGATATATGTCAAAAAGATGAAAATTGTGGATTAAAAACGACAGCACAGCTGCGATGCGAGAGGAGTAGAAGACAGAAGGTTGGTAATTGCTTGGACTGGAAATAAAGAAGTGAGCGCTGCTGAAGAAAAAAAAAAAAAGAGATATTACAGAGGCGGCACAAGGGTCTCTTATAAGATCGGATGGTAGACTAGATCAGACTCGAAGAATTGAGAATGGGCCACTTGACAGTAAGGCCAACAACCTACCGACGACTACTCATCGGAAGCTCTCGTGTAAATTCTCCGTTGGCGCCATCATGAAGCCGAATAACTGGGGTTCCTCGATTGCACCACCAGGCGACGGCTGGGATAATCCGCGACGTTATGAGCCTCATGCCGCCAAACGCCACTTACATTTACAGTTGCCAGGAGTTTGTGGGTAGAAATTAGAGCCCAGACATCCAATTTAGACAATTCTTCCATCGACGGCGAGTGCGAGGGTGAGCGCGAGGGTGAGTGAGGTGCGACGTCTCATCGCCGTTGTGAGGTTCCGAGTTTCGAGACGTCAGGTCGGTCCAAGCGCAGTGGTGGGTTCGGTTTCAGGGAGGAGGCCGCTCGATCCGTTTTTAGACTTTTGGCTCCGATAAGTTGCCGGCTCGCCCAGAAAGAGCATACTCGAGTCTCCTGAATTGACGCGGAGATTCATCGTCGCATCTCGAGATAGTGAAACCCGTTGCGGCAGAAAAGAGTCGTTTGTGTTTTCCCACGAATCGCGAACGATCCAGCTTCGTCGCATTGTGGTTCGCGTCGACAGCTAGACCAGACGACCAGCTGCTCCACCCCAATCAGTGACAACCTGCCGCGGATGCAGGCGACGTCGAGACGATGTGGTCCTGTTGGGCACCTCGATATCGACACCCCCCAAAAACCACAGACAGGAAACCGCGGATCCTATCCAAATTGAAGAACTCGAATACAATTCGAACATGTCATGTGGAAAAGACTTTAGAACTTTGACATCTACCGTTCGCCATTTGTCGTCCAAATGAAGCAATGTCAGAGTGTAGCTCCCGTGGTGCCAATTCAAGAAGGACTAAACTCGGAAGTTTATGTATTATTAATGCAGAGGATAAATACCATCCGGAGAGCATAGCATGGCATATTACGTGTTACCCCACGTTTCCTCGAATCACCAAACGGAAGGCGCGAACTAGACCTCACTTTCGCACTTTCCTTCAGCATATATTAACCGATTCCGTCTTCCGTCTAAAAGTTTGGATGGAAGACGCGCTCTTATGGACTGCACTCTACTTTGCTTAGGCTTTTCTAACTTATCTCGTCCGAGATTATCACAGCAGCCACCTCGATGGAATGCTAGCTCCGTCCACGATAGAGTGGTAATAAATCCCTTGGACAGAGAAAGTAATGATTATCGACATACCTGTCGCCCGGTCTGCATATATAAAGGGTTTGTCTCTCTCTCCGTAAGTGTTTTTAAGTGTTTTCTCTCACTCCAGGTTGCTACGGTCTCTCTGCCGTATCCTTCAGTAAGGTCCTCAGTGTCTGTTCATCCGTGATGGCCCGATTTTCAGTCCTCGGCGTCCTGCTAGGCGCCTTGTCTCTACCGCTCGCCTTGGTCAATGCGGCTGCCAACCAACTGGAGCAAGTGACGGTAGACTTCGGAAGCAACCCGACGAACGTCAGTTTCTACATCTACCTTCCCGCCACACTTGCCGCCAACCCGCCAGTCCTTGTGAATCCCCATGCCTGTCACGGCCAAGCGAGCGATGCTTTCACCGGCTCCCAATACGCTACCCTCGCGGATGAATATGGCTTCATCGTCATCTACCCCGACTCCCCGAACGAGGCCGACAAGTGCTGGGACGTCTCGAGCGCGCAGACGCTCTCGCACAACGGCGGAGGTGACAGTCTCGGCATCGTGAGCATGGTGCGGTATACGCTGGAGAAGTACAACGGAGATGCCAGCCGTGTATTTGCTACCGGTGTCAGCAGCGGCGCGATGATGACGAATGTACTGTTAGGGAGCTATCCTGACGTGTTCGCCGCTGGGAGCGCATTTTCCGGTGTAGCTTTTGGCTGCTTTGCGGGCGACGGATATGGCGTATGGAGTGATGACTGCGCGACTGGCAAGACTATTAAGACTGGTGAAGAATGGGCGGCTATCGTGAAGGCGGCGTACCCTGACTACACGGGTTACAGGCCCAAGATGCAGGTTTTCCACGGCACAGCTGACGAGGTTCTATACCCACAGAACCTGGAGGAGGAGATCAAGGAATGGACCGCCGTGCTTGGGCTTCCTAGCAATCCGGTTGAGACGGTACTCGACACGCCCGTCAGCGGCTGGACCAAGTCCGTATACGGCCCAACCTTTGAGTCATACTCAGCCGAGGGTGTTCCCCATAATATCGCAAATCAAGAACCAACGGTAATGGCATGGTTCGACCTCACGTGCACCGGAACCGACTGCTTCTCGAGGCCTGGGGGTTCGACCACGACTCCGCCCAGCAACTGCACGTCTTCTCAGTAGAAATTGAGCCGGCCAGTGTGGGCGATGTTGAAGCTCTTGGGCAGTATTAAATAATACTTTTGTCAGAAATAGCAATTGGGTATCCAGGCAACACATTTCTAAGACAACCATTGAAGGCCATTATTCAACCCCCATTGACATGGTGAAAAGATAAAAATATCGCTTCAACTAAACCGTAAAGAAGCGTATATATACTGTATTATCCCTATTATAAAATTCCGCCGTAGAATTAGAATTGTGACGCCCATTCCAGGGCTCACTTGTGTCATCCTTTGATATCACTAGTTTACCAAGCAACCGCAAAGATGCCGGCAGTCACGAAGATCGCAGCCATGGTGGCCATCAACGACTGGAGGCTGGATGCGCTGGATGGGACTGGGGTTATTACACCGCCGTTACCACCATCACCACTCCCAGAGCCACTGCCAGAACCACTGCCACTTCCACTCCCTGAGCCACTACCACTTCCACTCCCTGAGCCATCACCACTTCCACCTCCCGAGTCACCACCACCAGATCCGCTGCTGCTTCCATCCCCGGATCCATCGCCGGAGCCACCGCCGGAGCCACCGCCAGTGCAAGTCGGCTGAGGATACGACGAGGCGCAGGCGCAGACAGCGTTAGCGGCATCAAGCACAGCGGGGGCTTTTTCGATGCCACATCCAGCCAGGACGCAGTCTAGCGCGGCACTGTTGATGCCGGCATAGGTATCAGGCTCGCACTGACACCAGAAATCGAGCTTAGAGCAGCCGAATTTGGAGCCGGCGCTAATAATACAGTCTGTAGCGCATGGCGGGATAGCAGATGCGGAGGCGTCGCATTGGGTAGGTCCAGGCTCGACAGAGCATGGCGTCCCACTACCCGTTGGAGTTGGCGATGTGGTTAGGGTGGTCGGCACACTGGTTCCGCCGCCTGAATTACCGCCACCCGGTCCAGATCCGGTGCAGGTTGGTGCGGGGAAGGAGGAAGCACAGGCACAGACGGCGTTAGCTGCATCGAGAACAGGGATAGCTCCAGCGGCTCCGCAAGAATCAAGGACGCAGTTCAGCGCGGCCTTGTTGATACCAGTGTAGGTGTCAGGCTCGCACTGGCACCAGAAGTCGAGCTTCGAGCAGCCAAAGTCAGCACCGGCGCTGATAATACAGTCTGTGGCGCATGGGGGAATTGCAGAAGCAGTGGCGTCGCATTGGGTAGGGCCTGGGGTCACGGAGCAAGGTGTGCCAGTCTCAGTACCAGTTGGCGGCGGTGTTGTTTCTGGGCCGCCTGTGCCTGTTCTTGTCGTGCCCGGACCGCCTGGACCGGTTGCTGTGCCTGTTGGTCCTCCGGTGCAGGTCGGTGCAGGGTACTTTGAAGCACATGCGCACACAGCGTTAGCTGCCTCAAGAACTGGAATGGCGCCAGTAGCTCCACAAGAGTCAAGGACACAGTTCAATGCGGCGCCATTAATGCTGGCGTAGGTGTCAGGCTCGCATTGGCACCAATAGTCTTCTTTTGTGCAGCCGAATTGAGCACCAGCGCTGATAATGCAGTCAGTTGCACACGGTGGGATTGCAGAGGCGGAGGCATCGCATTGGGTTGGGCCTGGGGTCACAGAGCAAGGTGTGCCCGTCTCAGTACCAGTTGGCGGTGGTGTTGTTTCCGGGCCTCCAGTACCAGTTGTCGTTGTGTCTGGACCACCTGTACCAGTTGTCGTCGTATCTGGGCCGCCTGTACCAGTCGCTGTACCAGTGGGTCCTCCGGTGCAAGATGGCGCAGGGTACCCTGAAGCACACGCGCATACAGCGTTAGCTGCGTCTAGGACTGGGAGGGCACCGTCGAGACCGCAAGCACCAAGGACGCAGTTCAATGCAGCACCGTTGATGTTTGCATAAGTGTCAGGCTCGCACTGGCACCAATAGTCTTCTTTTGTGCAGCCGAACTGAGCACCAGCGCTGATGATGCAGTCAGTGGCGCAGGGGGGAATCGCCGAGGCCGACGCATCACATTGGGTCGGGCCGGGAGCGACGGTGCAAGGCGTGCCGCCTGTGGTAGTTGGTGTTTGCTCCGTGGTTGGCTCAGTGGTTGCCTCCGTTGTTGAAACTGAAGTTGGGGTTGCCTCCGTAGTGCCCGGGCCAGGGGTTGTCTCCGTGGGTGGTCCTGTAGTTGGCTCGGTCGGGCCACCAGTGCAAGGTGGCGAAGGATAGGATGAGGCGCAGGCGCACACAGCATTAGCTGCGTCTAGAACGGGAAGAGCACCGTCGAGACCACAGGCGCCAAGAACGCAGTTTATTGCAGCACCATTGATATTGGCATACGTGTCAGGCTCGCACTGGCACCAGAAGTCGAGCTTAGAGCAACCGAATTGAGCCCCGGCGCTGACAATGCAATCGGTAGCGCAAGGAGGAATGGCCGAGGCTGACGCATCACATTGAGTGGGACCCGGAGTTCCCACGCACGACGGCGAGTCAGTTGTAGGGGTAGGCGGATCCGTGGTAACGACAGGTGGATCTGTAGTTATGACGGGAGGGTCGGTAGTCGTTGGGGCAGCAGTGCTCGTAGGAGAAGGATACTCAGATGCGCAAGAGCATACTGCGTTAGCTGCATCCAGGACGGGAAGCGCACCGCTGAGGCCACAGGATGAAAGGACGCAGTTTATTGCAGCGCCATTGATGTTGGCGTAGGTGTCGGGCTCGCATTGACACCAATAGTCCTCTTTAGTACAACCATACTGTTCGCCGGCACTGATAATGCATCCAGTCTATGAGGCTTGGTCAGTCAGAGTCTCTCGTGAAGTGGCGACAGGGGACTTTACAGCACAGGCGGGGATAGCGGAGGCCTTGGGGTCACACTGTGTGGGACCCGGGTTAGCTGTAACGACGGCGGCGAGGGCCAAGATGACCGCAGGGCTGAGGAGCATCATAGCTTTCTCGATTCCAACTTTAAAGCAACGAGTGCGGGCTCTAAAAGTTGGAGAGCTGGCGGTATAATGACGGAAGCGCTGATCTTATAGCAATCCATGGAAAGCAATATCCATCAATAATCCCCGACACACTTCCCCGCTGGTGACTTTGGTGGCGCATCTAGACTTGTTCACTCTGCCTGGCATGTGAATCTTTCAGACAGGGCGGAAATAGCTTTTTGACAAGATGCCGAGGATGTGTAGAGCTCATGTCAACCTCGATGACAGCCATGTGCAGCGTAGGATCAATCTCCACTAGGAAATATGATGCTAGGTGATACCAGGGCGCTGCTGGTAGGAGGGAATAAGCACTCTGGGGAAATATTGGGCGTACCCTAAGGTTCCCCAGGAACAGACCATTGAACATGCACTCCGCATCTAGTCCGCTTTCGCTCATAGGTAGGATAAATAGGGAACTTGGAGACTAATTTTAAGCCTGTTGCGGACAGGAGCATGGACAAGCGTACGCTACGCACGCTGGGGTGTCACCTTTCACATGTCAAAAGGGAAAGTGATTAACAGTCGGACAGGGACCAGCCGCCTGTCAACAAGGAAGACACAAGGGAAGTTTATACAGATCCGCGCTGTCAAAGCCATTGCCCGCAATGGCGTGACAATGAGGCTCACACTGATGAACGACGAGCCACTGCAACTCTAATTGAGAGATCGACAAGCGGGCAAGGAAAGGCAAGAGAAAGAGAAGACAGCTTACCGGCACCAGATCGAGTCTGATGTCAACCCCGAAGTCACCGCTCGTAATTCTACATTTTGGCGCAGACGCCTGGCCGAAAGCGGAAGGAGCTAATGAGTGGTGTCGGCCACGACGAGCAGTCGCGACTGGAGGGAAATCAAGGCACCAACAACCGCGAGGTCTGGTATTGCTGCACCCAACATCAGGAATACTACATGGCTTGTGCATGTCGTTGGGTGGAAACCACCGTGTGAGCAGGCCTGCCTCCCTGTCTCCCTGCCTCCGCCTCTCATCTCTCATTTCGCTCATCGCTCATATCACCTTGTGTCCGGCGTGGCAGAGGCCGAGTGATCCGAAATGAACGGCAAGGTTGGACCTGAATTGGATTTGCGGGGTAATGCAAGGGTGCACTAGTTGGCATTGGCATTGGCACTGGCACTGGCGTTGGCACTGGCGTTGAGCTCGCTTACAGCTCAACGCGGGGAGCTGCGGAGAGTCACGGCGGCGAGGTCCAACAACCAACGAGTACGAGCGAGGGAGGAATATTTCCGGGCTTCCCCCCTTTTCATTCATCGGAAGCGCCCAATTGTTTGTTGCTATGGCGGGCGAGTGGTGATGAGAAGCAAAGAGAAGTAACGACGCTCGAACATGATCGTAATCATGATCTCGGGATATATTGTGTTGAATTGTTATTTCCATAAGAGCCTTACAAAAGTCAGTATCTTTCTTCTGACTTCCTCGCACCACAACTTTTGGAGACAGGGCCGTGGGGAATAGCGGGAAACAACCAACCTAATGTCAGCTCGTGCGAGTAATATGTCCCTCTATTACGTTTTGGTGTTTGTGTCACTTCGCCTTTCTTAAACACGTGTTTCTCAACAGATTTACAACCTCTCATAGCTCATGATAACAATTCTAAGGCCCTTAAATCTTGGGGCGTGGAGGAGGAGAGCATTCGTATGCGCTGGCTGCTCTTGACTGCTTGACTGCCTAAAAGAAAGTAGACTGGTCACGTGATAGACATTTTCTCGACAAGTCACGTCACTTTTACTGATGTGCCGGCCGCAATATTAAATATCCGACCAGGAGCCAAAACTGGCAAAGTTCAAACGACTCATCATCTGAATGGTTACGGCCCGATTCCAGTTCAAATGTAATCCAATTTTCATAATGTCTTACTCTTGAGGTTCAAGTTCAGACATTCATGCCCTTCTAACTCTCCTAAGCGCTCGTACTACAATGTTAAAAGAGGCGTTATCAGTGAGACCTTATCCGTGCTCATTCCGTACTGTATTGCTGTCGTGGCAATAACTCGGCCTTACGGCACTATCATTTACACCGCGGCAAGCAAGTGAAACTATCGCATACTCATACTCATACTCATACTCATACTCATCTTGTCTGTACCGGCCTCGATTTCGGAATACTCAATGCGGAAATCCGCCGTCACTGGCCGCCACATCAACGTTGCGGCCGTGCCTGCAGGCACTGGAAAGCCACACAAAACGTCATCGAGCCCCACCTCTTTGCCCGCCACGGGAACGGAAAGAACGATAAGAGGTGCCTTAGCATCTAGGAACAAGTACCGGCACCACGGGAATCCACATATATTCCGTGGTCATTGGCTACCGTTTTCCTTTCCATGGCTGAACACCGATTGATGGGTCCTCTATTCCAAGACGGGTAACCCGAGAATCCAACGGCTCCATTTTTTGGAGAAGTCGCGTGTGGTTATTGCTTCAGTTCTGAAATAATGGGGTAAATGGCGGGGTTTGAGGGGATGGAGACGATGGAGACGATGGAGAAGATGAATCTCCGCCTTCTGTCGCCCTCCTCCTTCTCCATCTGGGAACTTTTGATTTGCCGAGAAGGAGACACTGCTCCTTCACTAAACCTCACGTGGCTATGGCGTCTTGTGTCTCATGGCTCTCATACTGGTTCAGTAAAAAGATATGCTGATCGTCGGCTTGGATCTGTGGTACAACAGCTCCAGAGATTACACAGACGTGTGTTCCCTCGGCCACCTGCGGCAAATCGCCCTTGATGGCCCACAATACCCCAAGAACCACTTCTTTATAAAGGGTCCCTCTCTCCTGTCATCTTGCGGGGTTATCAACGTTGGCTATGAACCTCAGTTGTGTTCACGTACCTCTATAACTCGTTCAGGATGTTTGGGTCTTCGCCATACTTCGGGCTCCGAGGGAACAAGCTGGATCTGGCTATTGCCTTTCTCGCCGGCCTCGACTTCTTGTAAGTCTGGTACTATCTCGTGCATATTGCCTTTTGCTTTGAAAGAATACCCGCTAATGCTTTGCGTCACAGTCTCTTTGGGTACGACCAGGGAGTTATGGGAGGCTTGCTCACACTGCCCTCATTTGTAAAGACCTTTCCTGAAATCGACGCTATAAATGCAAGTGAGGCCACAAAGGACCATGTATCTCTCATTCAGGGAATTTCGGTAGCGAGTTACAATCTGGGGTGTCTATTCGGTGCGGTATGCACAATCTGGCTCGGCGACATGCTCGGGAGGCGCAAGATGATATTCCTTGGCTCGGCCATCATGATTCTGGGTGCTGCGTTGCAGTGCTCTGCCTTTAGCCTTGGCCATATGGTCGCAGGCCGGGTTATCACTGGAGTAGGGAATGGAATGAATACCTCGACAGTGAGTTCTTCTCTTGTCAATTCCCCATTTAGTATCCTATCTCATACTCCAAACAGGTGCCGACCTGGCAATCAGAGACTTCGAAGTCGCACAAGCGAGGAAAGCTGGTGATGATTGAAGGTGCTATGATCACAGGAGGTATATGTCTTTCGTACTGGCTCGACTTTGGCTTCTCCTTTCTGGAGCCAAGCACCATCTCCTGGCGATTCCCCATCGGCTTCCAGATCATCTTTGCTGTGGTTATTGTGATATTGGTCCTCGACTTGCCAGAGTCTCCACGCTGGCTCATCCTCAAAGGCAAAGACGATGAGGCGATCAATGTCCTTTCGGCTCTCCGCGATCTTCCAGCGGACAACTCGTACATATCCGCCGAATTCACAGCCATCAAGGATACGGTGCTCCTCACCAACAAATTTGGCTTCAAGGACCTATTGACTATGACCGAAGACCGCCACTTCCACCGCGTCGTACTCGCCTACGTCAACCAGATGTTCCAACAAATTTCAGGTATCAACCTAATCACATACTACGCAGCCTTCATATACGAGAAACAAATTAAAATGTCGCCGCAAATGTCGCGTATATTAGCGGCCGCAAACGGAACCGAGTACTTCCTTGCCAGTTTCATCGCCGTCTACACCATAGAGAGGTTTGGCCGCCGCAGCCTCATGATTTTCGGCGCAATTGGCATGGCTGCCTCTATGGCTCTCCTCGCTGCCATGACTGCATATGAAGGAAAAGCGTATGGCATCGTTGCCGCCGCTTTATTGTTTTTATTTAATACGTTCTTTTCGATCGGTTGGCTAGGCATGACGTGGCTATATCCAGCAGAGATCGTTCCTCTCGCCATCAGAGCGCCAGCGAACGCGTTGTCGACATCTGCAAACTGGGTAAGTGGTGATAGTGGCATTTTTACCCCTTCTGCACTTTGGCGGCGGTACGGACGCTAGTATGGACGCTAGTGAAAGTGCTGGCGCGAGCGTCGTCATATTAGGCGAGAATGGCCCCGCTAACTAAGAATAGGCCTTCAATTTCATGGTCGTGATGATCACACCTGTGGCATTCACATCGATTGGTTACAAAACATATATTATATTTGCTGTCATCAACGCCTTCATTGTGCCTGTTGTATACTTTTTCTATCCGGAAACAGCCTACCGCTCGCTTGAGGAGATGGACCAAATCTTCCACAAGTCGAAATCCTGTTTTGACGTCGTGGGGATTGCTCGCGATGAACCGCGTATGTACGGTAAGCATGGCGAGCAGCTCATTGATTACAAGGAGACAGCAGAGCACCGGGAAATTGCTACGAAGGCCCTGAGGTCGAGAGGAATTGGCGCAGAAAAGGAGGTGTATTCGCAAGGAGGGGATGTTGAGAGTGGGTAGAAAAAGTCGGCAGGTGGGCGAGGCATTTTGGATGAACTATCTCAGGTTCAAGAGTTTATACGTGTGGGCGGTTTAGACTGGGAATCGGTAGGGTGGAGCATAGATATATATCTTCTATAGTAGCAGATATCTCTTACCATATTTATGCCCTGTGTTCAAATTAACATACAAGTATCATCCTCAAAACTTAACATATATATAACTCTCAATAAAATAAACGTCATTTTATTTTACTTTTTGAATTTTTATGATTTTTATGTTGGCTAATCTAAGATTATTGAATTGTTAAAATTTATTTATTTATTTATAATAAATGGTACTATTATGGGCGTGCGATTGTTACTTCCTTCCATTGCTGAATTACATTGATTTTAAGAGACACGAGTATTGCTGGAGTTATTTAAGACAATAAAATCGCCACCAGCAGATATTAATGCTTTTTCATTTGACAGTTGTACATGTGGTTCCAAATTCACATATCAGCGCAAGGTACATCAGTATCCAAAGCTTATTTCAAGGCGACGTTTCATCGCTTTTGTTGGTTTCTTCATGCAGCCTACCAAGGCCCCACACATACTTACCAAGTTGTAGGGTCATAAAAGAGGTATGTATAACATGGGAAGACTATAGCCAAGGGTGACATAAATACTGATGCGGCTTTATCATTCTGCTAGCAGCAGTTGTATAATCCAAGAATGACCCCTTCCGCCACCTGCGTCTATAGCATAACGCCAGAAAAGCTCACGTCGAAGCCAGTGATCACACACTCGGACACAAGGCAAAAGCCGGGACCATACCAGTTCGCCTTGTCTGCATAATATGTGGGCCTTACTACGCCATAGAAGAACGAGATACTATGTTGGTAGTTTTCCTCCGCGAGGCAGTTGCTCAGTGCTGTGACTTGGAAGGCTCCATCGTGGTATGCGATAGGATTCATCGCTACGGGATGTCTCGTTAAGCGTTGTAGTAAAGCAACATCAACGCCGAGCTTTTTTTTTAGATAGGAATAAAGCGCTGAGCCTAGCGTCACCTGCCTCCCTTAGTTGCTGGAAAAGCCGACGTCTACGGCGTGGCGACCAGCGACTTGCTGTATTCGATGAGATCTTCTATTGAGCCGGCTTCATTTTCTCCGAAGGCCTTTCATGCAGAAGCAATGCCTTCTAGTGTTGAAGATACCGACGATGAAATCCTGGTGATTTGAATAGGTGGTGATTAGAATGTGGAAGCCGGCATGGCTAGAAATACGTTACTTAACAAGTCTTCAGAAGGGACCGTGGAAGTCGGTTATGACATTGTTCTTGCGTAGCGATACCTCCTTTGTTTCCATTTCCCCTCAATCCGTGTGGACGGCATGGACCCGGAAGGGTTCGGTGCGAGAATAATGATCCTTCGCGAGGTGCAGGGTTATGGAGTGCGTTATGTTGACGCGCTGGCTTGTATTGCCGCTAAGCGTAGACTATAGTCTGCGATAAATTCACGATAGATAGCAGCTCGGCGACGAATGATACTGGCGAAGGGTTGGCGAGCTACATTTGTTATGTGGGCCATTCGTCTCACGACTTCGGGTATAAAAGCATCCGAGGAAGGCCTATCGAATGGCAAACATAGTTATTGTGCTAAAGTATCCTCAAGATAGTATACACTGCCTACTTCGATGGTCCATAAGTCGACGCCCAGGCATCATAGTCCTCGGACAACATGAGTTCCTGCATGTGTCGGCGTCTAATCCCAACATTGCCGCCATCGAAGATTGGCAGCACCATAGCATTGTTGAGCAGGTCAGCAAATGGCCTGTCGGCGTCATAAGCATTCCTAAATGTGATGTTAATAACCTGAAGTACTGGGAGTGGAAGGGTACATACACTCCCACGACATTGATTGCCTCAATACAAGCTTTCACTGCCGCATCTGAGCAGTAAACCTTTGCCGAGAGAGCCAGCTCTCGTCGGGCATTGTAATCGCCTGGGCCATTTTGGATGCTGCTTGCGGCCTTCCACGTCAAGGCGCGGCATGCCTCTGTCTGCATCTTGATGTTGATCATCAAGTCTGCGACGGATTGCCTCTCGAGCAGGGGAACGGCGCCCCTGCGGTTATCTCCCTTTGCGAACTCCAATGCGGCGTCAAATGCGGCGCGCATGATACCAACACCCATAGCCCCGACGAGAACCGCGGAAAGATCGAAGCTGCCCAAGACAATAGGTGCAGCCGTGCCTGCGGCGCAAAGGACGTTCTTGGCTGGAACGCGCATGTTGGTATACTTGATGTGGGGGCCGGAACAGGCCGTGTGTCCAGCAGTGGAGACGTGGCGGAGAACACTGAAGGCGCCGGGGTTGTTGCGCTTCACATCTTCCGTGGTGACCATGATGATCATAAGCGCATCAGCAGGTTCGTCGGAGCTCGGCGTAGTTGTGCGACATACCACGCACTGGAGATCGGCTCCGCCGAAGTCCCAGCCAGCGCTGTTGGTGGCCCAAAGCTGCTTCCGTTAGCACGGTGTATAACAAGGGCACATGTCACGACAGTGATTGGGCAACAAAGTTGGGATGAAGTGAAGCCTCACCTTCTCGCCATTAATAACCCATTCATCCCCGACCTGTTCCGCGGTGGTGTTTAACCCTGGGGCACCCTTCTCAAGAAAGTTGGCGACGCCGCCTGGCTCAGAGAACACCAAGCTCGCCAGCGGGGCACCCTCCCCACTGAGGAACGGTGCCAGGAACTCCTTGTGCTCTGGCTTTCCCGTCAACACCAACGGCGTCAAGCCAAGTCCCGTTGCAAAGATGGTTAGCGACGCTGCCGGCTCAACAGCATACATCTCTTCGACGAGTATCGCAGACTCAACAAGGCTTCCGCCCGTCCCACCAAGATGGACAGGTACCTGGCCCTTGATGAGGCCACCCTGTACGGCCTTTTCATAGATAGGCTTTGTGGACTGGAAGCGCTGATGGTGTTCAGCGAACTTGATGTAGTCCTTTTTGGCATCCTTGAGAACGGTTGCCGCGAAACCGGCAGCGGCATTGCGAATACCTGCTTCGCTGGGGGAGAGCTGGAAGTCGACCGGCATGATGGATTGCTTTTTAGATGCAGTGTAAGGATTCCGGGGTCGGGGTCGGGTCGGGGGGTATTATGATAATAATTGGGGGTGTGAGGTGTGAGTATGTTTGTGCAAGATAAGCAAATATTGTCGCGGTTCCCAGTTAGCCGTGTCCATCAATTTATATAGCATGGCAGGATTCCACCCTGTGAGGTCGCAAACGACAGGGGCGGTTATAGCCACTAACATCCAGCCAGGCATATAGCCGGAAATTACTCTATTGGAGGCAAAGGAGACAACGGATGGACGCCGCTACAGGAGGTCTGACACCCCCGTAAAGAGCCCGCCCTGGGGAGGAGGAGAGGGGTATGGAAGAATCCCAAGACGGGAAACAACACGGCAATCACTCCATTCTCCCTTGAGCACGTCCGTCTCCGTCCCACGTCCCAGAGCACACACGACGACGGGGGCTCGCGAACAGCAGCGAGGTGTCTCATCCAGTCAGCCACCGGGCGCGCTGTGGGTAACTCCCTCCCTGACAGGTTCCTAGTCCATTCCCAATTCCCAGTGAAGAAATTTTAAGGCAGTTCATAGCACTCCTTTTCTAGTTTTGGCTGCGGCCCGCAGTAGCGGCGTTTCAAGCGTTCCCGTCGTTTGGCTTACCCTATCCTCGGCAGCTAGGGGACATGGCTTGTCCAACAGCGGCAGTGATGACCATAAGGTTCGGGGGCGAGAACCTTGATACCCCTGCTACCACACCAAATATCTCCATGGAGCAACTCCACTCTTATCTCCCCGCAAGCCCTTGAACGAAAGAACCAGGCTCAAGTCAGCAATTCTTCGACAGTCAGACTTCGCACAGCCCACAGCCAGACCCTGAGCTTGCGCGGCCTAAAAGGTCCGAGATTCGGAGTTGGGGCCGTGCATAATCTCATCGCCGGTCACTCATACTGCTCAACACGTGCACTAAGTTCTACGAGCTTACTCCGTAACTGCTCGTATTCTGGGGCTCTAGTTGACAAATACGCATAATCCCTCTCTCAATTTTGGGATTCGACGAGTACGAGTTCTGTGCTTTGTGGGGGGACGCAACGACAATACTAGGAGGATAATTCGGACTAGAGTGCAGCACTACTTATGCGCATTGGAATTTGCAATGTACGAGTGGGCCAGTCTTACTCTTTCCTCCTTAGAGTATGCGGCTAGACTTACTCCTACGACCCTGGCAAGTGTACTAATGACCTGCTATTTTCAGCAGAGGCTGCTACTCGTACGTCGTATAACCAACGGCTGCTGAAGGCCGTAGCCGCGGCTTTTACTAGGCAGAATTGGGCCGCACATGACAGCGCCAATACCTATCCTCTTGCGCTCCTCGTGGGATAACGTCTTTACTATAACGCCTTGGTCCACCGTTTGCCCCACCTGGTAATCTCCTGGGTTCTCTTTGCTCTCATGGACACACAACTTGGCAGGTCTGTCTGTACCATCCCATGTTCAAAACCCATGCAGTCTAGGACATCCGACAAAAACCCCCTCAAGCAATGGATGGGAAAACGGCGCATATGTATAAGATCTGCATATTCTTCTATCCTCTTAAAACCGAAACCCTGCTCTCGCAAGGGAGGAAAGGAGAAGTCGGATTTGATTCCAGATCGGTTCCAACAGCAATAATGATGGCATGCCAGATTGCATAGAGCCCTCTTTTCTTTTTAACTTATAACCTTCCCGTTCCGTCTCGCAGTGACCATCTGCTGTCCAGACCTTTCCATTCCTTCAAATCGGGCTCCGATATCTTCCCGGAGGCGTAAGACCTTTTGACTTCACTTCGCCTTGGTTATTCTTACATTTTACTTGCGTTGCGCCTTTCAAACATACGTCGCCCATCATGGCCGACTCTAGTGCCCAGTTGATACCAGAGGCGAAGGAGTCCAGGAGCCAGCAAGTGGTCATTATAGAGCTTTCTATGCTTGCTATTGCCTCTCTCGCGGTCATTGGTCGTATCTGGGTCCGCCTCGCACTGGTGAACACCAAACTTGCGGCAGATGATTGGGTTATCATGATATCGCTGGCTTTCTCAGTCGCCTTTGTCGCTGACGTTGTAACTCGTGAGTGCTTCTTCGCATACTCTCCATATTGTCTCACCCACGGCCATGATGCTAACGACCAAACTAGAAACCAAGTATGGACTCGGCCAACATGTGGCTGATCTCCCGAAAGAAACGAACTTCGCCGAGTCCCTTCGGGTCAGTATTTGAATCCCCTTCTTGAGACATTAGCTAATCTCTTTGAAGCTCTTCTACTTTGGCGAAGCCATTTATTATATTACGGTTGGCACGACCAAAGTTGCAATTTTATTACTTTACTTGCGTCTTGCTGTCAAAAAGGGACTGCGAATGATCATATGGGCCACAATGGGATTCGTCATCGCGACCTTTGTTGCGTCTGTCATAGCCGGCCTGTTCCAATGCAACCCAATTGCATTCGCATGGGACAAAACCATCAAAGGGGGGACTTGCTTTAACGTCACTGCGCTATTCTACGCCAACGCCGGACTGAATATCTTCCAGGATGTTTTCATCTACATTTTGCCGATGCGTATGTTGTGGGAAATTCAAATCCCACGAAAGCAGAAGATAGCTTTAGTTGCGGTTTTCGCAGTCGGAGGCTTCGTATGTGTGACCGGAATGTTGCGCTTAAACTCTTTGAAAACCGCATCTGTCTCGCAAGATCCAACTTGTAAGTATCCCTCTAGCTTTTAATAATCTTTGGGTTGTAGTGCTTATCGTTCATAGGGGACAATTTTGGCTCGGCAATCTGGTCTGGTATCGAGTCAAATATCGGCATTCTCTGCGCATCTCTTCCACATTTCAAACCACTCCTCACTCGTTACTGCCCTGGCTTGATGGGTGTTCGCAGCACGGCTGCTATGACTCCTCTTAGTGATGGCCGGGCGAAGCAAAGCCAAAGCGGGTACAGGACGCCAAACGGAGACGATAACTTCCAGATGGTTCGTGGCGATGGCCAAGGGAACTTGAGAAACGGGCCTGGATATAGCGTTGCCGTGACTGGTAAGTCTAGATCAAGCGTTAACAGCAGCGAGGAATATCTTCGGGAGACCGACGCCGAAAACAAGCAGAACGGCATATATAAGAGCACGAAGACCACCTTCAGCCCCGTATAATAGGTTACTGTGGATTATTGGAATAAGATAGATTATTCTGGCGGACCAACGAGCTGGCTTGTTTGGGATGCAATACAATGGGTGGACCAAAAAGTACGTCTATGTTCAGACCGAATTTCGTCGGTCTTCAGCGACCTTCCACATTAACCCTGGCCTGGGGGTTGCTCACCCTGACAATTCAAAACGAACATGGTGAGGAACCCAGTGTACTCTACGCAAGGATATATATGTAAAACTGGGGCCTTGAACAAGGTAGATCCTGTACGATTATGGAACAGAAGAAGCAGTTCAAAAACAACGGGCTGGGTCAAAATATACTCAAATGTACATACGTGATGATACCCAAGAGGTATCGAGGCAGCCATACTGGGTGAGAGGGGACGCTCTGATGCAAATATGCTGTAACAACCAGGTTATTTTAGCAGGATGCAAATGCAGGGGCTCTTCCAAGGTCATTGTCCCGGTTACTGAGATTTTGAGCAATTTTTCTTCAACCTCCATGCGTAGATCTACTATTTGAGGCAAGCATGAGGAGAGGATGCTGCTGAAAGATACGGAAGCCGACTGTCTGGGGGAGAATTGCTCGGGGTACAGAATCTGCCTAATGATTCTGTTTTGTATCTTGGTGGATATTTCTTGCCCAGAAACCACTGATATACCCGGTGGGGGTGGACCCTACACCAATGGAGATTAGAGATCCCGCAAGGTCCCGTTTCCAAGAAGACCTCCTGTAGTATCCCATTATCCATAAGGTAACCCATACTATCCGTTACCCGTGGGTATGTGCTTTCCCAGTAATACAACTGGCTGGCAATATTCGTCTTTAGCCACAATTGTGTGGACAGCGTGAGAGTTCAAAGTATTTTTAGGGAGGTTGAGGTGCCGTCGAGCAGCCTACCCCACAGTCCTCTAATATTTTAGAGGAAAAAATGACAAGCGCGCAAAGCAGGAGGCCATTTCGCACCAATTTCGCCCCTACTGCTACCTATTTGTGCATCATTACTGGTGAGGAAAATCATTGGGGGGAAGGGAAGATCCTCCAGCTCATTGCGAAGGAGCGGGCCTTCTTTTCTTCCCGACCTTTTTTCAGGTCCGTCTTTTTCCTAGGACATGCACCGCTTACTATTCCCTGTCGTGGCCTGTAGTAGTAGCGTACAGTAGCATCAGGACCCCTGCCTTAGATCAAAATGGGATTTTGTAAATTTGTGGCTCGTGCGTTCGGACACCATTCCCAGGTCTGCGCCTCCTACTACCTACTAGAACAATATTAAATGATACTACTTTGCAATACTCAGGACGCCTCAGCGTTCCAAGAAGTAAGCCACTAAGGGATGCAACCGAGGCGGGTCTTCACCCTGGTCGCCTTTCGGGAATATCGCTCTCTCACACGGCAACTCTCACAGGCGGCAGCTATCTCAGAGCGTGCTCTAAGACCCTTTGAGATAAGGCATCGCCATAAACCATGCAGTATGGCGTGAAACAAGTAGAGTAGGAAGCAGAGTGGAAAATGCAATTAGAACATGGAGAAGGATGAAGGAATAATGAACGTAGTGGATCTGGGGTCGGACCTAAGTCGGACTTGGAAACTTGGAAGGTTAAAGGTCCACTCGACTGGTGGCATTGGGAGTTTTCTTGGGAATATAAGGGCATTGTAATATTATTTGAGGATCCCCAAAATCCCAGAAACCGAGTCCATGGCTCTCACTAATGCTGCAGTTGTACTGTTTGGTGACCGAAGTCAAACAGATATGGAACTTCATCTTATACTGCGTCCACTTTCGTTGACCCTTTCCGAGGGAAGGGTTGGTGTTCTGCTGCTTTTGGTAATGGGTCCCCGTCTCTTGTTGGTACCCGGTTGTCGGGAATATAGCGTCCTGCTGCAGGTTATTTTGAGCATGAATTCTAACATTGTGGGATCTTGTAGGCTGTTGGTTATATAATTGCGCGGATCATATATCGACAATTCCTGCACCCTCTTGCAAAATTCCCAGGGCCTATTGGTGCTGGATGGACAGATGTGCGTATTGTGAACGACGATAAATGAGTAAAAATTTAACGAATACCAGGCGTGGTGGTTTTATCATCTCTTCTCAGGGCGAGTAACATGGAGGAACCACAACTGGCACAAGCGATACGGTTAGTTAAGCCCATCAACCGGAATATCAATCTGACGACGATTCTATAGGCACCGTTGTTCGCACGGCACCAAACCATCTGAGTTTTAACTCGCCCGAAGCCATAAAAGACTGTTATGGATTCGGCAAAGCAAACCAATCATTGTGCCTAAAGGACCCAGAGTTCTTCCTCGAAAGCGTATACGGATCTTGGAATATTATCAACGAAAACAATAAGGACGAACATGCTCGAATGCGAAAAATGCTAAGCCATGCCTTCAGTACGAAAGCTCTACTCGAACAAGAGATTGTATTGACAAGGAGTGTCGACGACTTCATGTATAATATTGGAACGATCAAATCCGAAGGCGGAAAGACTGGAGTTGATATCACAAAATGGTTCAATAATGTCACCTTTGACATCATGGGTGGTATGGCTTTTGGAGATTCATTTGGGGCCAGAGTGGGCAACTATGGTCCAAAATCTCGTAGGTTTCTGTCATATGCGCAAGAGCCCGGAAGATAAGTTGACGGTGATATAGACGATAAATATGACTGGGTTAGCGTAGTTCTCGACAGTGCCTTCATCAACGATGTCATGAGATGCACAACATTGGTGCCATACCTGCCAGAGTTCTTGGATTGGTGGATTCCGAAGAGGTACCAAGAGAGCAGCTACGCCCACATGGACTACAGTATTATGGAAACACGAGCGTGAGTCTTCTGTCCTGCGTCGCGATTTTGAGCCTATGCTGACACTGCCTGCGATTTAGTCGAATCGAGAAACACACCGAACCCGAGCGACCAAAAGACTTCTTGTACCACATGCTCAACTTTGCCGGACCGAAGGCGACCGAAAAAGAAATGGCTTCACATATCAATGCTCTCATGATGGCTGGAGTCATCACAACCTCGACGTTCCTCTCCGGGGTTCTGTACTATCTCATGAACAATGCCGAGGTCTTCAATAAGCTGAAGGTGGAGCTTCGAACTACATTTTCGTCACTGGAGGAGATTACGTGCAGCAGCACTGCACAATGCGAATACCTTGCCGCGGTCATCAAGGAAGGTCTTCGAATCTATCCACCGGCTGGCGGTGCCCATCTGCCACGAATCGTGCCGCCTGAAGGCGCCATGATTTCCGGGTATTGGGTTCCCGGAAGGGTGAGTTTTGTTTTGGACAAGCAGCGGCTCGAAGCTAATATATCCCATAGACTCGCGTTTCGGTGCATCAATGGTCTGTTGTGCACGACGAGAAGTACTTCCACAGGCCGGACGACTTCGTCCCCGAGCGTTGGATCAAGGGCGAAAAGGCGTGCGAGATGGGTGACCGGCTCGAGGCAAGTCAGCCGTTCTCGTATGGCCCAAGAGGCTGCCTGGGCAAGAAGTATGTGATCCATTCAACCCATTGCCATTGCTTGAAAGACGGGTGACTAAGTGACTACAGTCTTGCTGCGCTGGAAATGCGCCTGATTTTGGCTCAGATGGTTTGGAAATACGACATTGAGTGGCTCAACCCATCCGTGGACTGGGAACGTGACAACCAGGGGTACACCCTGTGGCACCGGCCGGAACTCCGGGTCCTCTTCCATGAACGCGTCCCGGGGACCGTTTTAAGATAAGTGGATCTGCGTGGACTGCGGGGAGGGGACTGCTGTACAGGGCGCAATTGCGAATACATATGAAGACAGCGATTTGCAGAGGCGTTATTTGGATATCTGAAGGTGAAGAGTTGACGGGAGTCGGAAGCCTCGGTGAGGCTGTTCTTAGAATCGTTGCATCAGAGCGCAAGCTTGAATTTCTTTTGTGGCCGTACCTTCCCTTTTGTTTGTTTGTTTTTCTGTGTTCTTGTTTGTTCTTGTTTGTTTTTGGAAAGTGGAAACTGGAAAGTGGAAAGTGGAAACTGAGCTTTGAGCTTTGAGCTTCTAGGAAAGGAAAGGAAGGTGGAAGGGGTGTTTTTAAAATTTAGCTGGTGGCTGAGCTGGTCCATTTGCAGAATAGCGTTGCTTTGATGTTTCTCCGTCGCGCCCCACTCAAATTCTGCAGCAGTGACGGTGATGTTAGGAGTGATGAGCATGATCGTGTTAAAAGGGACCTGGAAATGAATGAATTAATTCATGGACGATGGAATGTAGGGCCTCTTATTGAATACAGGTTAAGTTCATTGGCTGTATAGTTAGGGGGTGGCTTGACAGGTAACAGGCAACAGGTATATCCTTTTTTTATCAGCCAGTGATAGTGATAGTACTGTCGTCCAGCTACTATGACGTAGGCCATCTACCTCCTTGACCCCTGTTCATAATTGGGCATCTCCGGCCTGTGGGTTTACTCACGATGCCAGTGAGAATATCTTCAGTTAACTTCGGTCACATCACATAGAATGGGCTCCCAACAACTGATAATTCAGTTACAGGATAGAGGCGCAACAATGGTTCCAATTCCAAGACCCCACCTCGTCCGAATCACTCCCCATCCGGGTTCCTCGCAAAAGGCGATTGAAGATGAGCCGGACTGGGGAGGTATCCACCAGAATCGTATCGGGTTCTTGAATCGGCAAGAGCGCCCAACTGGCCACACTCATCGGGGCGATGGCAGGAAAGCAGAGGCCGGTCTAGACGAGAAGGCCAAAGAAGAGGTCAGAGGCCTTGTAAACTTCCGTGATGTGATAACTAAGCAAAAGGTATACCGCAACCCCATGCTAGGACAACAGCATATCCATTGGCAGATTTAACTGTGGAAAATATAGGACTACCATCTCATACGGCCAGATGTTCATTCAGCAGGATGGCGCTATGTGCTATATTCTTCTGAAGACTGGATAAAGAACACTCAAGAGTGGCCCGCAAATTTAGAGAAACGCAAAGCCGCCGAGAAGGCAGCAAAGCTCAAGGATGAAGAGCAGGGGAAGCCCAATGGTGATTCAGGCCAACCTAAACAGGTTAAGCAGGAGGATGATTGGAGAAGAGAGGCGGGGCAGAATAAACATCACGAGGCATATGCTAGCCACATCAATGGCGATAGAGACCAGCACGGTACGAATGACGCTCAAGCTGGGCAGAAAGCAGGGAGCGAAGAAGAGAGACTTCGACAAAAGTACTCGCCGCAAGAGCTTGCTCTCCTCCATAATCTACAGCAAGAGAAAGACTACATCTTCAAGCTGGAGCAGAACGACGGCAAGAAAAGGTCGCCTGTAGCAGATGGCCATCAGTTAATCTCCATTGACGAAGTCGACCAATTTACTCCGGACAACTGGATCCCACGATCCGATAAACTTATTCGACTTACGGGAAAGCACCCGCTGAATGCAGAGCCAAACCTGACGTCTCTCTTTGATGCTGGACTGATTACCCCGAACGAGTTACACTACGTTCGCAACCACGGCCCAGTTCCACATCTGCTATGGGAGACTCACACTCTTGAAATTGAAGGGTCAAGCTTAACTCTCTCTATGGACGAGTTAAAGGATAATTTTGATTCTATCAACATACCCGTCGCATTAGCTTGTGATGGTAATAGGCGCAAGGAGCTGAATCAGATAAAGCGATCTAAAGGGTTTAATTGGGCTTCAGGCGCAGTAAGCTGCGCTTACTGGAAGGGTCCCCTGCTCAGAGACGTTCTTCGCAAAGCTGGAGTGCCCGAAACCTTCCGGGAGGGAAAGCGCTATTGGGTTAACTTTGAGGGCGCAGATGAGCTGAGCGAAGGCAAATATGCAACTTGCATCCCTTTCGAGTATGCTATGGACGCCAACAATGACGTGATATTGGCCTACGAGATGAACGATGTTCCTCTCCCCCCCGACCACGGGCACCCGATCCGATTGATCATCCCAGGATATGTTGGGGGGCGATGCGTCAAGTGGTTAAAGAAAATATGGCTGAGTGACAGGGAGAATGGCAGCCACTACCATGTATGGGACAACAGAGTTCTGCCAAGCTTCATTACAGAAATGGACGGGGAGTTTTCAAAAACCATGTTCTCTCACCCGGATACCTTATGCAACGAGCAGAATTTAAATAGCGTCATTGTTAAACCTGCACAGGGCGAAAAGATTTCACTCACAGAAGCTAGGAAGGGCAAGACGTACCGGATCATGGGCTATGCGTATGATGGTGGTGGTCATGAAGTGCAACGAGTTGAGATCTCCCTTGACGAGGGTGACACATGGCTATATTGTATAAGAAAGGTATGGAATATCCACATGGTGGCAAATATTCCGTTATTCTAATATGGGCGAAGTTTCCCGACGGACCAATAAGACATGGCAACAAGTATTGGACATGGCTGCATTGGTATTTGGATGTGGAAATCACGCATTTGCTCCGAGCAAAAAGTGTCACTGTCCGCTGCCACAATGTATTTAAGAACACTCAACCAGAGAGGCCGACTTGGAACATTATGGGGTACGTATTCATATTCTTTCTTGCCTTTAACTTCGTCAGGTTTAACGTAGCTGACATGGAATAGGATGATGAACAACTGCTGGTACGTAGTTAAGCCTGCAATAGTGCAAGGTTTCAACAATGCCGTCCCCGAGATCGTTTTTACTCATCCTGTCGAGCCTGGGACTGGTGATGGAGGCTGGTTGAAGGAGTCTTCGGAATTACAGATCTCGAACGCAAAGCAAGCTGCTGGAGGACCACAAAAACAGTTCACTCGAGAAGAGATTGAGAAGCACAATAAAGATAGTGATTGTTGGATTGTGGTTAACAATAAGGTGTACGATGCAACTAGTGTTCTGGAATGGCATCCTGGTGGAAAGGCAGCTATAATGGGCCATGCTGGAAAGGTTCATGAAGAAACCAGTAGCGACTTCAACAGTGTCCACGACGGATATGCGTTTGAGAAATTAAAAGGTCGGTCTATTAATTTGATTTGGCCGAAAAACACTAACCGTAATAATCACAGAGTGCATCCTCGGGATGGTAACAGAAAAGGCCAAGAACTTCATAAAGGCAAACGCCCAGAAAGCAGCGGATGAGAAATCTAAATCCGCCAAGGGAAACAGCACCGTTGCATTGCAAAAACATAGGTGATATATTCCACGGTATAGGTATAGTAGATTTTGCTGACATCGCCATGATGTAGATGGATTCCGGCGCGCCTCAAAAAGCGCGAAGGTATCTCTGAAGATACTCGCAAATATACCTTCCAACTCCCCGACAATAAAAACACGCTAGGTCTTGCAACCTGTCAACACATCCAACTTGGATTTCATTTTGAAGACAAGATGGTAATCAGATCATACACGCCTGTCAGACCAATCCTCCCCACAGAGGAAGATGGGACCTTTCAGCTCGTAGTCAAGACGTATTTCCCCAACGATAGCCAACCAGGAGGGGCAATAAGTAACATACTTGATTGCATGCCACTGGGAGAAGAGGTTGAGATTCGCGGACCCACAGGTGATATCGTATACGAAGGGAATGGGAAGTTCAATATCGAGGGCGAGGAAATGAACTTCCGTCGCGTGACGCTCATTCTTGGAGGCAGTGGGATCACCCCTGGGTACCAACTCATCTGCCGCATTCTTTTGTTACAAGGTGACAAAACAGAGATAAGGGTGATTGACGCCAATAGGTCCGAGTCTGACATATTGCTTCAAGACGAGATGGAGGATCTACAGAAGAAGCATCCCGAGCAGCTTAAGATCACACACATCTTAAGCCGGCCCAGTGGTGACTGGAAAGGGTTGAAAGGGTACGTAAACCCCGACATCATACGGGAACACGCATTTGCACCAACGGACGGTAGCGTTGTGCTTTTATGTGGACCCCCGGCCATGATTCAGAAAGCTGCTCTCCCAGCCTTAAAAGGTATGACTCTCTCTTCTACTATATTAAAAGTATTTTCTCACAAAATCGTATTACAGACTGGGGATATGAGGAGGAGAAAAATTGCTTTGGCTTCTAATAGTTGTCTTATTTTAAAGCTATGCCAAAAAAGTTATCAACATTTCATAGCTATATTCCAAATGAAGTTGTCTCTTCCATATACAAGGCTTATCTCAGGCATATGTCTAAAATGTTGTCAAAACCGCAATATCATACTCCTTCAGTTGGAATGAAAACACTCCGCCCTTTTCTGCAGTTAGCGACGTAATTGTTTCTTCTACGATATTCTCTCCACCGGGAACATTCTCAGAGAGTCCACTTGGGGCATTGAGGACGGTAAGGGTTGCCTTGGCACCTTGCTTTAAGCCTTCAAAGTCGACGTTAAATGGCACTGGAGAGGTGGTGTTGTAAACAGTGGCCTTGAAGGTATATTGGTTTGTGCCCTCGTTGACACCTGCAACATAGAATGCAGGGCCAAAACTCTCATCGGATGTAAAAGGGGCGGTGTGAGTATAGCGATGGGCTGAGAGAAGCTAGTCGGATAGTTAGCCACTAACGTTTGGCATTTGATGTTTTCATTGATGTTGAACACATACTTTAATAGCATAGTAGCTTGTTGAGTAGACATCTTGAGCTGGGTCTGCGTTGAAAGACACGAGATCGGGCTGCGGTATAATTAGCAGCAAACACCTCATATAACGTCTTCGCCACACTAGTTTATGCACTTACGGCCCACTGAAAGCCATTTATGTTCTGGAAGCCCGGTGCGTAGCTAGCTCCAATCACAACATCGGCGTTTCGCTCAGCGCCGAGTGTGAAAATGGTTTCTCCAACAGCACCGACCCAGTTTGGGTATGGTAATCTTGGCTCATCTTCCTCCCATTTAACTGGCTCTGATGCATTTGCAGTGTTAGATTCGATAGTGGCATATTCACCGATCAAGATTGGATGGGAACGATTTGCGTTGTCAAACATGCCGAACTGAGTGGCGAAAATGTTCGGTCTGGCGTACTCATGATAGTCGGTAGCACTGTTGTCAGCAACGGCAGTGAGGTCGCCAGTCGATGAGATAAGTACAATCGATGGGTAAGCGGCGTGGATTGCGTCGTAAAAGGCTCTGAAGCGGTAATCTGCGTAAGTCTGAGGACTGGAAAGTTGATCTTCGTTGCCGATCTGTGATCACAAAAGCTAGTCAGTTTCCGTCTTTGGAGATAAACGGCCATGAAGAATAGATGACATACCTCCACATAGTTTAGCTTCCAGGGACGGGGATGCCCAAGGGATGCTCTTAGAGCTCCATACTTTGTATCCACGTCGCCAAGGATAAACTCTAACTCATCCAATGCTTCCTGGACGTACAACCCAATCTCTTCCTCGGGTATGTCGTAAGGGTTACCATTATCATATCCGTTCAAATATACACCCGCCCACACACCTAGGATGGGCTCAGTATCTAGATCCTCGCACCACTAACATTATGTTAGCATATTGGCTATCAATTCGAAGGGAGGGAATACCCACTTGGAGGTATTCAACAAGTCCAATTCCATCGGTGTTTGCATAACCCCACGTTCCAGGGCGTCCTGGCCGCTCGGACAATGGGCCAATGGTCTCATTCCACTTCCAGCGATATCCAAAGATATCACCTTCCCTAATGTACAGTCAGTTAAATTCCCTTTATATATGTAGTCGGGTGAGGGTATCGTACATGTTGTTTCCGCCTGGCATTCTCAAAAAACTTGGGTTGAGGCCCTTTAAGCCAGCCATAAGTCCAGGGCGGTTGCCATTTGGACTGTTTTTATAAGTCGGTGGGAACAAGCTGATTAAATTTAAATTGAGTGAGCCTTGATCTGGCTGGAACTCGAGGACGAATTTGTTTTCAGTGTCGGGAGCCGCAACTCTAGGATGAAGATGGAACTTGTGCTCCACCCATTCTCCCTTCTGACATTTGGACTTTATCTCCGCACTTGCCCAAACGTGCGACGACTCAGCGGACTGCAGCTTTGCAATGAATTTGCCACGGTACGAACCCAGTGCCCAGAAGCTGCCTGAGTATGGCTGTGGGGTCACGCTGATTCCCCACCAGCCTGGATTCTGAAGGCCGATTGCATCTCCCGACGCTGAGCTATTCCCTGGAGCAACTTGTACCGAAGTTGGGAGAGCCCAAGAAAGCGGCACTGATGTATTCTGAAGGGTTAATCTTGCGTTCCCAACTGCTTCCCATGGGTCGATTGTCGAGGGAAACTCGGTGCTGCCTTGGAATGCCCGATTTTGGATCAATTCTGCGTAGATACCCCCATCACCCGAGTGGTTAATATCCTCAAACATAATTCCGTACATGAGCGGAGACGACGAATTTCCGCCATGGTTGCTAACTGCGATGTTTGCTGCATTAGCAGCCACAACCAGGTAGGAAATGGACAAGAGAAGGTTGCGAGTCAACATCATAGCAAATTCTTAGTGGAAAGCTGCAATTCAATTGTAAAACTAAAAAATATTTCATGGCTTCCGAGGAAAGGGTTTTTTATGAACGTCATCATATTGATACCGTTCATGTCTCTTCGGAAGGAGTATTTCCATGCCATTTAGCCGTTAGAATTGCAAGAACCGGCAATAACAACAACCGATCTGATATTTGAAAATCCTTGCTTTAAAAGAACTAGGAAATAGATGCATTTTCGGCATGGGAGAGAGCACGTAACGAAAGCTAGGGCGCATTTAGAAGAGGACTAAATGCACGTTGGACGGACACAATCCAATGTGATTAAGAAGCTGATCGATTACAAGCTACCCCGCCTCAGCCCCCACTTTAAGCAATCACCCCCGCTGTCGGCATCCATACCCTCTTCGCTAATTGGGGGAATCTTACGAGATCGGACAACGGCGTCCGCACGGACAAATGCTTCTGTTGTTGGTGCGGGGATGATAATCTATATATACCTTGAATTGCATTCAATACAATGCTTGTTCAGCTCGGCTGGACATACGAGAAAGTGGACTGCTTGTAAATTCGTGCGAGACGGAAGTATAAATGATAGCAGAGTAGATCATAAACACGCGTGGCATTTATACATAGCGCCTTGCGAGGTGTATACTCACATATGATTTATGAGTGTGATATACTTAACGCCTTGCTCGTGACCCCCCCGCGAAATTCTACCTCAGCGCTGTTAAGATCACTACCGCGTCTGTTAAGGTGCTAGCATTCTCTCTCTCGTGGACAAGCACTACCACCACAATTTAGCTTCGGGGTCTTTTAATCGTCCCTTCGGCACTTGTTGGCGCGATTTGGGCCTTGGCTATTTTCTTCCCGTCCCGGCTCCGACATCCCCGTCCCAGGAGGAGCGTGAATAAAACGAAATGGAGTAGCGTCTATGCAGCTTAGCTCGTGCGGGGTTGGTAAATTGGATGCTCAACGACGAGCCTATCCGACGAGGGCAGAAAGTATAGTTAGTATACTTTCTGCCCTGTGAGCAAATATATGCCGTATATGTACTACGGGCTAGGCTTAACCCATTTCTACCATCTCGGCTCCGACATCCCCGGTTGAAGAAGATGTATTTCAATATGGCGAGAGGCGTCCAAGTTGACTGACATAAGTAAAGTCTTAATATGCGAGGCTCTTTATGTAGTGTATAGCCAATAGCTTGCATGGCGCATGCTCTGGCCAAAGGGCCGAATTCCCTTCCTGTAAGGGGCAGCTGATATCCCCGCGGCGGATGACGAGAAGTAACGATGGCATTATATAAATCAAGGATCCCTATGACTTAAAATCAGCAGTCACAGACTATCCTTTGGCCTTTTGTAGATTATCACCCTCCCCAATTTTTCTGCCATTCAACTTTCCCTTCACAATGCGTCCCCACGCATTTCTAGGATTGGCCGCGGTTTTAATCCATAGCCCCCACGCAGCAGCCGATTATACTACAACGATCAACGCACAGTCCAACCGGGGAACCTGGGATGGGTGGGGAACGTCACTTGCATGGTGGGCAAAAAAGTTTGGCGATCGTGAAGATTTGGCAGATATATTCTTCACCCTGAAGTCGACTACGTTGATGGGACTAAGCTTGCCTGGCTTAGGATTCAACATCGCACGTTACAATGCTGGCGCATGTAGTTCGAACACCTACGATGACACAAGCATGGCAGTGTCAGCAAACATTAAAAGCTCGAGACAAGTCGATGGTTACTGGATTGACTGGGCCAGTGAGGACCCGACGACGTCGAGCTGGAACTGGGGTGTTGATGCCACCCAGCGCCAGGCTCTCCGCAATGCAATAGATAGAGGGGCAGATAGAATCGAGCTCTTCTCTAATTCACCCATGTGGTGGATGTGCAAAAACAAGAATCCGTCTGGCTCCAGCGATGGGAGTGAGAACATTCAGTCCTGGAACCTGGAGCAACATGCCATATACATGGCTAATGTTGCCAAGTATTTCAAAGACAACTGGGATGTGCAATTTGAGTCAGTCGATCCCTTCAACGAGCCCTCTGCCACTTGGTGGAACTCTGCTGGCACCCAGGAAGGTTGTCATTTTGACGTGTCCACCCAGGCGACTGTCATCAACCACCTCCACAGTCACTTGGCCAGTCGTGGGCTGTCTACCGTAATTGCAGCGTCAGATGAATCTTACTTCGACCAGGCTGTTACAAACCTACAAACCATTGGAAGCACTGCAATTAGCCAGATATCACGCGTCAACGTCCATGGCTATCAGGGAGGATCAGGAAGGCGAGATACGCTGCAAAGTCTGGCATCTGCAGCCAACAAGAAAATTTGGGACAGCGAATATGGAGATGCAGTTGGCTCAGGTCTCAATCTCGCCTCTAACCTCCTTCTGGATTTCCGGTGGCTAATCCCCACTGGATGGGTCTACTGGCAGGTACTCGATGGTAGCGGCTGGGGGCTTGTACAAGCAGACAATGACTCCGGTGATATCACGGGAGTGAACCAAAAGTACTGGGTACTGGCGCAGTTCTCACGACATATCCGTCCTGGCATGCGCATTCTCGATGGTGGCAACTCCAACGTGGTCGCTGCATATGATGCCAGCACTAAGAAATTGGTTATTGTCGCCGCCAACTACAACACAGCCCAGTACATCAATTTCGACCTGTCCGGATTTTCCAAGCGCCCCGCCGAAGGTGCTGCGGTGGCTCGCTGGAATACCCAGATTGACGGCGGCGATAGATATGTTCAGTATACTTCTGACACAGCCGTGAGCGGATCTAAGTTCTGGTCGTACTTCTCTACGAACAGTGTGCAGACTTTCGAGCTTACTGGTGTGGAACTGTGAAATATACTTGACTTTTATCTGGATATAGCGATGTAAATATCTGGTTCTGGATCACACGGGGAGATGGAGGCTGTTCCCGAGCTTGCCTAGCTAACCAACTCCTTATGCCATGTACCTCTGCAAAATAGTCTTTTTACATTTCGTATTTTAACTTTATGATCTTCGTATGCTTATATAAAAGATGAAGAACATAGTTATGAGTACCAAAAGGTGATCTTTGCCCGAAAATTCATGGCGGTTATCATAATTATGGGATTGAGTATTCCAGCGAAATATGAATACATCTGGGAAGGTTGCAACTTCATCGCCTCTAGCCTTTTTGAGGATTTACAAAATAGCGCATCCATGACTTTAAATAATTTGACCCAAAGTAATAGGGAGAAATTAGCGGATCCCCACAAGCCCAATATCAATTCAGTACACTCGACCAATCTTCATTCCTAATAAACTCCTCCATCGAAGTTTGCTTGATCTCAACTCCCAGCTACAAAATGCAGTCAGCTTAACACCTAAAATCGTAATAATACAGGTAGCGTAAAACTCACACCTTCAGGGAACACCACATCCGGGTCTCCGTCTCCCCAGTACCCAAACTGAGTGGCATACTCATACATCTTACCAACCATCTCGCTGTACCCTCCCGGTACCGACTGGGCATGTTCCTCGACAGAACATGGCTCGTAGATAGCTTTGACGCCGACAACGCGCGACCATAGCTCGACGTACTCGGCCCATGTTAGGCTTTCGCTGCACGCGACTAGCTTCTTGCCTGGCGGTACTTTGGTTAACGCCAGGACATAGTCTCCCGTATCAGACGGGACAAGAAAGGGAATTGGATGTGGCCCATTGCCCGGAATGCGGAGGGCCACCGAGCCATCATCTTTCTGCTATTTGTGAGATACTTGACGTCAAGAAAGCCACCACAGAATACGGACCTTTATCCAATTATATGCCGCCGCCCCCCAACGCCAGTTTGTAGCATAGGAGCCGAGATACAGTAGGCTCGTCTTCCTCGCTAGCTCGGGATGCGAATCCTGAGTATACTTCCACACCGCGCCCTTCGATTCAAAGCTCATCAGATCGTTATATTTCCCTCTGCTCCACTTACCCGGTTCGCTCGCTGAGCTCCACACAAACCGTTCCAGCCCCTCCACCGTGGCTGCTGCATCGGCGATGTTGCGCCCCTTCGCGACCTCTTCCTCGTAGTGAAAGTTGAGCGGCGACTGTCCCGGCTGCGCAAGGGCCTTGAACTCAGCGCTCTCATACGCCTGAGCGGGGTTAAATTTCGTGTTAGCGAAGATCAGGTTGACTCCCTTGGCGGCAGAGGCGAGAGATGTGGGATCCGTCAGGTCACCTTTGACGAGCTCGACTCCCTTGGTGGCTAATTCAATGGCCACTGGGCTGGTGGGATTGCGGACGAGGCCACGAACATTCCAGTTGAGGGCTTGGAGAAATGCGGCGGCGACGGAAGAGCCTTGCACTCCGGTGACGCCAATGACGAGGATGGTTTTGGACATGTTTTTAAAAGGGCGGTTGAGATCGGCTTAGAATTGTTGTTGATGAAGTAGAAATAATTTAGAGAGATAGAGAGGATATCGACTTCATTATATACCCGACTGTAGAGCTGGAATTTAGTGCTCTCTTATCAGTATTTAACACTCAGAAGATTTTAACTCCACGGTTTGGTTTCATGGCTCGACCTTGTCTCGGACATTACTACTAATTCCGAATTAAGAGCGCGAGGACAAGTCATTCGAGACTTTGAGGCCGACTACAAATCAAGGCGGGACGGCCAGAGTGACGCAAAATTTCATTAAAGGGAGGCAGAGTGCATACAATTCCATTGGTTGTGGCTTCTATTGACTCTCAGATGATTGGTGTTGGGATAAGAATTTAAGCGAATTTCGTCGTCGGCGCAACACTTGCCTGTTTGGGAAACGAAGTGATCCGCCCTTTGTGATCGCGATCGGACCAGCTTAATGGTGGCTAAGCTTCTCCGAAGGCCGGCAACGGTTGGAGGGTTTAGAGACGTTCTACTTTAGAACACCTATGAGTGTGTAGTCATAATTATACTTCATCTTCCCCCCCATCCTGCATTATCTCCGCCGCCCCTTTCCATCCAGCAGCCGCTTGCACAAAAATTACCGTCCCCGCCACAGCAGCAGCAGAAAACCATACCGTCCGTAGCGCTTCCACATACCCCGCTCGCGCAACATCCGCCTCCAATCCTCTAAGCCCTCCAACCGTTGCCGGGCTCCGGAGAAGCTCATCTATCAGCTCGGGCCTCCGCACCCCTATCTCCGCGAACCCCTGCTCTAGACTCCGTCTCAAGACGCGCACGAACAGGCCGCCGCCAATGGCGGTGCCGAAGCTGCCTGCGAACCCGCGGAAGGTGGTGATGAGGGATGTAGCAACGAAGTGGGTGGGCGGGGTGGTGAGATGGAGGAGGTGCGCGAGGGTGTATGTTATGGCTGCACCAGTGGAGAGGCCAAGTAGGGCAGTGGTGGCGACGATGAGAGAGGCTGGTGAAGAGGGAGTTGCAAGAAAGGCGAGGAGAGCGACGGCGAAGGTAAAGAAGGTGAATGCCATGATGGTTGGGCTGGGGATGGGGTTAACGACGCCCGGAATGCTGTGAGAGAGAGTGGGACATACAGATAAAAACTCCCTGCTCGGCGGATATGAATTCCGCCGACAAGGAGTCCCCCAAGCGCGAAACCGGCATTGGTGGGAATGAGAATTGATCCTGCAGTTGCTGGGGACCAGTTGCGTACTGCAAGGGCATATACCGGGGCATAAAATAGAACACTCCAGCGCACTGACATGAGGCCTACCTGGGCAAGGCAGGTGAGAAGTACTCCACGAGAGCGCAGGACGGGAATAGGGATGATAGGGTCCCGTGCGAGATAGAGCTCGTTGGCAATGAAAAGGGCGAGGAAGACAGGTGAGATGAGGATGGGGAGGTATTGTATTTTCGGGGACGTGAGGCCGAGCAGGAAGAGGACGAGCGAGGTAGTCTGTAGGGTTAGCTTGCTCTGAGGTTTGCGACTGGGTAAGGTAAACTCACGAGTAGAGCTGCGCCCGAGTAGTCTACGTGTGCGAATTTATACGCCAAACTTCGTGTCTTCGCACCCAGGGTAGCCGCCGTTCCAAACCGTGTCGGGATCCCCCAAAATATGCCCATCCCAGCCAAAGCCGCAAGTGGCGCCTGTCCCCAGAACAACGGCCGCTGTAATGAATTAGCACTACCGTACGCTTTTCTCCAAGTGGGTACACCCGAGCGAACTTACCCATCCCGTAATGCCCACCAACCCCCCCGCAACCACCGCTCCAAGCGCCACCCCAGTCGTAAACCCTGCATTCGTGAGCCCCAAAAATAGGCCTCGGCGCTTCGTCCCCGCCAGCTCAATCACAAGGATGAGGGTCAACGTCATAACGCCCGCCCCCCCTGAGCCGCTGATAATGCGGCCGGCGATAAAGGTATTGAAGGAGCGTGCATGGCCCGTCAGGAGGCCGCCGGCAACAAAAAGGAAGGCGGACGATAGGATGCAAGTACGGGGTGAAAAAATCTGGGATAGGCGGCCAATGAGAGGTGCGAGGCTGGCCATAGAAATCTATCCAGTAAGTGCCAAACTCATCAAGTAGGTTTTGGTGGGCTAGACGACGCACCAGGTACGCGGAGGTAAACCAGATAGCGTCCTCGCCGCTTACGTCGAGGTCATCGGCGATAGTAGACTGTGCCGTTGTGATGCCGGACATGTTCGATGCTGTGCCCTGTGTTAGCCCCTGGATACCGGGGTGCGACCGTGGATGCCACTTGCCTTGGAGGAATATGAGAATGCATATCGACAGGATTATCAGGAGTGCCCTGCCCTGACCAAGGGGCTGATTCGGGGTGGGGGTACCAGTGGGGGTACTCTCTTCTGATGAGACATGGGGGATCTCATCTTCATCAGCGGATAGAAGAGGCGTCTGCTCGGTGAGCATGCCCAGTGAGGTATGGCGTTTCATTTGTGTCGCATGCCGCCGGAGTCATGTGTGTGGGAAGTTGAAAGAAAGCGCCGCAATCGGCCTCGGCGGATATAAAACGTCCAACCAAAAATAACCGCGTTAAGAATTAGTCTTTTATATTTTATTTTATAAGCCCATTAGTGAAGAAAAGAAACAACCTCAGCTATTGGGTATATTATTATAACCGCTACCGTCTATAAATCCTATGTATTGAGGGGAGGGTGGTCTTAGATTCAAACGTTGATTTGTAAGCATATACATCTATACCACGTGATTGTAATTGAAGTCACGTGGTTCTACAACTTCATCTACAACCCTCAGCTTTCTATTCGATTCATTTACTCGTTGTTTTTCACTCATTAGAATCACAGTAACAGGGGTCATATAAATTTGATAGACGATGGGTATCATGTCATATCCTCTTTTGCACCCGCCTCATCCAGCTCAGCGAGCCAAAATAAAGAATCCCCTCATCGATGTCATCCATCCAGTCCTCCCCTTTCCCCCACCATTACTAGTCCCACATCTCGACGAAACCTTATATATATACCATCTCCTTTTCCCTTCTCAAAAAATAAAACAAAAACAAAACCATGGTTTGGTAGGATCTCTACTTAGTACGGTATAACGCGCTGCAATCTATACACGGGCGCTCTGGCTCGCTTCAACCCTCAACGCACTCGCAGCGATAGCGCGTGTGATTTTTTTCAGCAAACGGTAATAGTATTTAACACTTAGCGACCCACAGGCCGATCGGGCTCGCCTCGGCGTTCTGCTCGAACTCCAGCTCTACGCCAGCCACGCTGCTGACATCGTAGACGAGAGACTCTCCGCCCTTGCAGGGGAAAGTAGCGATGGTGTAGCTGTTTCCGGGGATGATCTCGGTCTTGCCGTAGGTCTCCTTGACCTCTGGCTTGGTCCACCAGGTCTCGTTGGCGTCGATATCCGCCTTAAGATGGTCGAAGTTCAGTCCACCGTTGCCTGCCTTCTCCTCCTCAATGCCGGAGAAGTGGTACGCGCCCGGGTTGGCGGTCTCAGAAGCATAGGGGAAGGTAAAGAGAAGCGAACAGGTGCCGGTCCAGGAAGCCGGGGTGGTGAAGGCGAAGAGGGTGTTGTTCGAGGGAGTAATGATGGGGGATGAGATAACGCCGTATGGGTAACCTGCAGCTTCGGGCGAGACTGGGATGATCAACTCAGGTTCGACGAAGGAGCCAGGGGTGAGGACCTGGGCGCACTTCTCGGGGGTGCCGGTGGTGGTTGGAGCGGGAGCAGCAGTGCCAGTTCCGGTTCCGACGAAACCATTGACGCCATTGGCGACTTTCTTGTTGTTGAAAGCCGGGTGGGCGCGCTTGCGGAATGAGGCGCCGGTGGGCAATGGCGAGCCAGGGACAGTGGTGCCAGGCGAGCCTGGGGCAGTGCCGATTGGGACGGGAGCAGTGCCTGTGCCTGTTGGGATGGGCGCGGTGCCAGTTCCAATGGGGCCGGCGGGAGGGGCGCACTTGTCACCGGTGCTGGCCATGGTGATGGGTACGCAGCCGGTAGTATCCGCCTTGCCCTCAGCAAAGATTTCGTATCCGCCCTCCTCGCCAGGTCCCTGCGATGGACAGGCCCAGAAGTCGTTGCTATCATCAACGAAGAAGTCGCCGTTGCCACCAACGACGAACTTGTTCTGCGAGCGGATGCCCTGGGTGCACTGGAAGCGCTGAGTGGTCTGGGAGATGATACAGGTGTGTCCGAGGGAGTCGTAGAGCTTGCCCTTGTCGGCTGGGTTGATGCAGTATGCACCGTCAGGGTAGTTGCTGAACACACGGTTCTGGCCGATGGTATCCTCCTCGACGATGTCGGAGCCTAGGGTTGGGTTGGCAGCAGTGAGGGTGAAGCAGCAGTATCCTGGAGGGGCAGTGGGTGCGCGGGGCATGAGGGCCGTGGCGAGGCCGACGGTGAGGGTGGAAGCGATGATGACCTTCATGACTGCGGATTTGCAGGTGTGTTTGTAAAACGATGGAACAAAAAAGAGTGCCGTAGTTGAGATTTGTGTCTCAAAAAGTAATAGAAAAAGAGGTCGGTAGAAAGGTAAAAGGCTTTTGTGTCGACGGACGGACTGTGGTTGATATGTATGAAGGAAGAGAGAGAAGAGGGAGAGAGTGGGACAGGTTTGTGAGGTAAACAAAGTTGCTTTAAGGGGACACAAAAGGGAGAAAGTGAAAAGTCGTGCAGGGTAGTGTATCGTAGTGTACCTACAAAGGTACGAATGTTTGCGCATTCGTTGCCTATCTCTTGCCCATAGTATTCTAGTTATCCCATATATTTCCACTTTCCACCTGCTGAATTCTATTTTATCCCACTTACTCCATTCATTCCACTTATTCCACTTATTCTGTTTGGTGAACCCACAAGGTGCCCGGTAGTCTGTCGCCACCCGCTCAACCAGGCAATGCCGTTGACGATGGATCCCAATGGACGCTGGCTGTTCCTGAAGATCGGCCTTCCTTCTCGAGCTGTGCTCCAGTCACTATAGCCATCGCAGTATCATCGTCCGGCCATCATCAATCAGAGTCTCCTATCACAGGTGCATCGCGCAGCTCATCGTCCGATCAGCGTCTGATAGGGCAAGCCGTCCTCCTATCATCATACTCTGTCGTCCAACCGGGCCTGACACGTTGAAGAAGTAGCACCGTTGCACAGCAACGTACAGGGCAGAAGCCGTTCTGTCAGCACCAAAACAGCAGGCCGGTGCTGGTGCTGAAACACGCCCGTGGACCCATCATTGCAGCACAATCGCATCCGTGGACATCCAACATTGCGATGCGACTCGGACAATCACTGAACCGGTTAACGTGTTTGTACGGCAGTGGGCCTCCCACCGAGGTCCTGCATAAATAGTGGGCCCGAGTCTTTAAGCTCACGGCGACAGCGTTGTTTTGGCGGTGCTTAGCGCTTGCTGGCGCTGTTTTCTGCGTCATTCCCTTACTTTTTGGCGGGGCGGCAGTCGGCGATCGCGCCACAGTCGTGGTGCCAAGAGCGGTCGTTGATGCGCTTGGCCGACGCCGAAGGGGGATTTGTGGGGAAGAGGTAAGGGGTCTGGGAGGGATGAGGGAATACCTGAGTACACAGCCGCGAATTGTGGCCGGCCATCACACCGAACTTTGGACGGACGAATTGAACCAGTCGCCGAGGATTGCGGAGTGTGCTGTGTGGTACTGACCCGGTGAAGTCCGGTACAGTAATTCATAATCCCCATTTAATGCCTCGGGGACGACTCCCTCTTCTCTTCCCTCTTCGTCATCCCGAGAAGGCGTCGGAGAGACGACGAGACACAGTTTTACAAGCCTTTCGCACGTGTAGCGAGGCACGGGGACTGGTCCTCCCTCCACCCATGATGTCACGAAGTCTCGGGAGGATGCTCCAGTTGCTCGGGGATCCACCACTCCACCCCTCAAATAGCACAGATAGCACAACTACAGCACAGGAGGGTGTGTGCACTACGAATGCAAGGGATGGTGTTGGGGCACACCAAGGCTGCGATGGGGACTCCTGTCGATCGCGTATCACAAATATCACGGGTCGGGTGCGCGCATTCGCGTTTGCGTGTGTGGGCTGCGCGTTGGCAAGAGATAGGGTAGTACTCTGTGGAGAGAGGAAAAGACAAAGAGAGGCAAACATGCGGCAGTCGCCCGTTGCCTATACTCGAAACAGTGGCTTATAACAGCTGCGAAAGATGCGGCTTCGCATGAAACCGCGAAACGAAACAACCAGTCGCCAAATAGCACCTTCCATATACCGTGTTTGAAACGGAAAATCCCCCATCAGAAAATCACTAAAATCATAAATTATTTCCTTACATATCAGGGGGGTATCGTCCGAACTCCACGTCCCAATCCCAGCCATTGAAACGCCCACGTCCACTCTTACTATATACGACGTACACGTCTAGAGCTGATCATCCTCATCCTCGCTCGACGTGATCGGCTCTGGTTCTTTCCCTATTCCCTGCATCTTCTCTCTATCATCAGACTCGCTGGGGCCACTGCGTGCATGATTATGCGACGCGTGCCGATCGAGAACCTCGTCTCCTCGTTCTGTCTCGTCGTCCGTCGAGACTGCTTCGTTGACGATCTTGGACGCACCTTTCGTGACATATTGCGTACTTTTTGAATCGGCGTCCTTAATCGTCCCTACCCTCTCACCTTGCATGTATGCCTTATCGGCGTCTTCAGTCGCACCTTCCCTCTCGTCCAGCGCACCTTCCCGATCAACATTCATCGCCGCACCTTCCTCCTCATCCTCCGTATCTTCGGCGATCCGCTTCAATCCTCTGTCTCTCTCCATCTTATCCCTTTCTTCTCTCCCCCGCCTCCCCCTCTCTATCAACTCTTTCATTCTCTGTGCCTCCTCCTCAGCCTCCATCTTCTCCCTCCGCAGGCGATAGAACCTCTCCAGACTCCCCCGCCGCTGCTCAGTTGTCCACCCCTCTACCACGAGCGCGAACGAGGTGGCGCTGTCGAATCCAAATGTGCGCGCCATTGTGCAGAACTGTCGCTTCAGGACATCAGGAGGGGGTCGGAATACGTATTTGCGAGATGGACGAGCATCAGAGGAAATAGAGCGGTCGAAGAGATCGCCATGGTCATCGTCGTCGTCAAAGAGCCGTCTCTCGCCAGCGAGGGAGTTGGGAATCGCAGCCTCGGCGCGGCGACTTAGTCGCTCTTCTACTTTGCTTGAGCCCACGACCTCTGAGTTCTCATGCGTATATTCGACACCTGCGCTCGCCAGAATGGCAGAGATGGCGTTGACCTTGCGTTTCGGCGTGCGGGCCGTGGATTTGGGTTTGTTGTCAGCGGCATCAAAATCGCTGATGATTCTGTCGACGAGCTGGCTGAGCGCGGCATCTTCGCCCATGTCAGTTTCATCAAAGGGGACATCGCCATCCGCAGTGGCCTCCGCGTCGTTGACATCGATATCGATGAGCCCTACGCCAGCCTTGGCCTCGGCAACATTGGTCTTATTGACGATGTCGCGTAGGACGACCTCGTCGGAGTGAAAGGTGAGGAGGTTGGCAAGGCCAAATATCTCACCCTTTTGGCCTTTTTGATTCTGTACGCCCTTGAAGTAACGGCGTTCTATTGAGGCGTTGTAGCCGATGTTTGCTTGTTGCTGCTTATAGATCTGCCGAGCATAGACGATCTCTTCCACTGTGCCCGCGCTAACCAGGCGGAACACCTCGACGTCGCGGGTCTGGCCAATTCTATAGGCACGATCTTGTGCTTGTAGATCGTAGGATGGGTTCCAGTTGGGATCGAAGATGACGACCTTGTTTGCAGAGGTGATATTTAGCCCAACCCCGCCCGCTTTTGTAGAGATGAGAAACACGAACTGTCCCGGATCCGAGTTGAAGTCGTCGACGACCCTCTGGCGGTCCTCATAGCTGAGGCTACCATCGAGGAAGGACACATTATAAGACGTATTATGAAATAAATGCTGTAGCATCTTGAGTAATTTGACCGAATGGCTAAACACGAGCACTTTATCCCCATTCCCATGCCAAAACCGTAGTAGCCTCTTCAACACCCGCCACTTGCCGCAGAACTCTGGGTTAGACAGGTTGAAGAGCGAGTCGCGGTGGTTATACAAATCTTCCCATCGATCCGGCACCATCGTCTGCAAAAAATCCAGGTCTCGTGTTTGTTTCTCCTGTGGATCTGTTGACGACGGAATCAGAAGTGCCAGGTGGTTCGACAGCTTTTGCAGCGTAGCAATGACAGGAAATACTAAAGCCTGCCACTTGATCCCTGATCCTGGCAGCGTCGCGTGGCAGCACCAGCCCCTCTTCTTGCCAGACATGCATTCACATGGGTCCGCGGAGTGCTTGACGAGGTCGACGAAGTCGCCGTCGAGGAAGCGCTCGTAGGCGTCGCGTTGAGCGGCCGTGAGCGGGCAGAAGACGACACGGTCGGATTTCTTGGGCAGCTGGTGCGCAATAAGAGATTTCATGCGGCGTAGGAAAAACTGTGGGAGCAGGTTCTCCACAAGCTTCTTGGCCGTCTTGCGCGCGATGCTGAGCTGTTGGATGCTAGCATCGTGGGATTGACCGACGGCGAGTGGAAGACAGATGCTGGATTTCCAGGTTGAGAGGGGCCCAAATCTGGGGTAGTTAGCTACAGTTTTCTTTGGTTGGTGCCAATCGCTTGATGGATACTTACCGGCCAGGGTTCGTCCAGTTGAGAAGCGTCCATAGCTCCTCGTACTTATTTTGTATTGCTGTGCCCGTGAGGCCGATCCGACATAAGGCGTTGACTTCATTCATAGCTTGTGTAGTCTCGGATGTCCTCTCTTTAAGGATGTGGCATTCATCGGCGACCACGCAATCCCACTCGATCAAATTTAGCTGGCTCTTGTTCATCTTATACGTCGTGTAGGTGGTTATGAGGATCTCCAACCGTCCCGCTTTGGCAGCTTGGAATGCATCTTCTTTCCCAGATCCGTGATATGAATCTACGTGCCAATAGCCCCACCGACCCAATTCCTTCTTCCAGTTCTCTATCAGAGTACCCGGGCACACGATCAGTACTCGGGGATACCACCGTCGGTCTATAGCCCTCCGCATCTTTCGCATCCGCTTAAAGTCTCTTTCGTCACCGGTTTTGCCGAATGCGGCCGCTAGGAAGGCGGCTACCTGCACAGTTTTGCCTAATCCCATGTCATCGCCGAGAATTCCACCTTTCTGGTATACGAAGAGCTCGTGGAGGAATGCGACACCTTGGACTTGGTAGTCTCGGAGGTACTGTGAAATGGGAGCCGGGATTATTCCTGATGATTGAGGGAGTTGTATGTCTTTATACTCCCTAGAAGCCTTGATATCCGCTGAGAAATCGGGACGCTCTTGCAGTTTCAGTAGTCTCCCATCATCTGAGAACTCGATATCGTCATAATCCGGTGGTAACTTTAGTCCTGCTTTTCGCATCTTCGCTTTATTTGCATCAAACTGCTTGCGTCGGGTCTGCAAATACTCCGGTAGCGAATCTTCCATCATATCGAAATCAGAATCCTCTTCGACTACCGCCGCTTTCGATCCCCCGCCATCAAGCTTAGCTTGCCGTCGTCCTACAACGGCATTTTTTAGCCTAGAGGCCGCCTTTTTTCTCGTTGCCGCAGTCTTCTTTCGTTTCGTAGATGCACGATTCTTGAACTTCTCGTATGCATTCTCGGATTCGTCGTCCGACCACTCGACTTTCTGCCCAACTTTGCGCTTGCCCTTGAGGCGCGTTTGCTTGGCGTCGGTCACTGGCGCGGCGTTTTCGTCTTCAGTGCCGGACCCATCAGAGATATTTATGACGCCTAATCCTAGTGAGATTCATCGCCGTAGGGTCTGCAGTGGATTCTATACCTTGGATATATTTGTCCGCCTGGAGACCATTGCCGTCATCGGATGAGATATCATACTCATTGGCCGCTGTGCCGGCTATATGCGACATATTTGTATATACGCCTCCTCAGCAAGTCTAATCAGCCGTCACATAATTGCGTAAGTTACAAAGTCACGCTGTTGAAGCTATACTGTCATTAAAGTGACGTTTATGCCCCACCTTATCTGGCAAGAGACGCGTTTATCTCGCCAATCTTAAGCACGATAATTATCACGGTGTCACGTGATGTTAAGATTTCAGCTTAATTTAAAGTGCTGAGTAATCTTCCACGTGAAGAAGAAGTGGCAGCCACACCCAAGACCATCTAGCCACATGATTGGTCGGCTGTCAGATTCATGAAACTATCACCACCACCAATCACGAGCCCAATATAGTATATTTTGATCTCTAATCTCAGACACCGTCGGCACATGAGAGTATAGAGATCCTCAAGATCTCAAGCATCTTCAACCCGTGCTCTTTACTCAACATCGTACAATGACCAACGCACATCAAGCGCCATGTTGAGGTTTCTCCAGGCGGTCATCCGCATATATATCATTCCATCTATGCCACCACATTCTGTCTCCGTTGTACAATATTTACGTTTTTGTCTTGCTATGATGCTGCTGGCTTCACCGTCACCCCCATCCCTTTTACCCCCTGCAAGGTCATATTTGGCGGGCCGACCCTATAGTGACTGGCCTATACTGGCAGGTGCGATGAGGCGCAGGGTGAAGAGGCAGCTGTCCGGCCGTTCTTTCCTAAATATTCGGCGATGTGCCCTCTTCTGGTGGCTCACTGGTGGCTCACTGGTGGCTCACTGGTGGCTCATCGGCGTCGATGTTCTAGATCTCATGAACCACATAAGTATATACACCTCCCACCGTATCTCTCATTATATTTATCATTCCCTTCCTTTGTTGCCGTATGTCTATGCCTCCTACTGTGGACCTACACATCTCATAGCTCTCTGGCAAATAGCCGCCACCTTTATACCACTCTTTACATCAACTACAGACTCATCAGTCTAGCACTCCTATCATTATGCGGATCAATTTCCAGTCACTACTTCTGCTCGCATCGTTCGCTTCATCTGCCGCTGGATGTAACGGCGATGCCCGACTGTGCAGCCGCAAATACTCAAATGTCACTCAGATAGGCGCCCATAACAGGTAAAACCCCCCACAGAATCCGGGAAACACCGAAACTTATCCCCGAGCAGCGCCTTCGTAGGGGAGCTGCCAACCCAGAATCAAGGGCTCCAGGTGGAGGGGCAGTTGGATATGGGGATCCGCTTCCTCCAAGCCCAGGTAACATGTTACCCCCTTCAGAATATCCACGTTGAGGCCTCACACTTGACAGACACATAATCTCTTCGATCTGGGTGAACTGTTCATGTGCCATACGTCGTGCTTTCTCCTCAACACCGGCCCACTCGTGCGGTATCTGGAGCGCATCAATACCTGGATGGTGGCTCATCCAAATGAAGTTGTCACCCTTCTCCTGACAAACCCGGATAAGGTGGATGTATCCACTTTTGGCAAGGCGATGGTTGACAGCGGGCTCGCAAAGTTGGCCTATACGCCGTCAAAAAAACTCGCCCTGAACGAGTGGCCGACTCTGCAGGAGATGATTAATTCCAAAAAGAGGCTCGTAATGTTCCTTGGTGAGTATATTTTTTGCACTCCAGGCTACCATCTTCTAATTCATACTAGATTACCACGCGGATACTGCCAAGGTCCCCTATATCCTCGACGAGTTCGCATACTGCTTTGAAACGCCATTCTCCCAGACAGATCCAAACTTTGCACAGTAGGACAATACCCTATACCTCCGTTTTGGTAGCCGATACTAATGGTTGTAGATGCTCTGTCGATAGGCCGCCTAATGCATCATCAGCCGGTCGCTTCTCGATTATCAATCACGTACTCGACATTGCCATCAGCAAGGACGTACTAATCCCAGACATCCTGGCTGCAGAGAAGACGAATAGTGTGGCATCGATCATGGCGCAAGTAGGACTCTGCCAAAAGGCGCATGGGACTACCCCTAACTTCATTTTGTTGGACTATGCTGAGAGAGGTAATTCAACGCATCCGCGAACTAGTCACATATGCTAACTCCAGTAGGCGAGGCTATCAAAGCACAGAATATTATGAACCATTTGGTGTAAATCAATCACCAGCATTGAAGGGACTTTCAGCACTCTTTTTTTATTCCTAGTTGTCTTCTTTAAAGCCTACGTCTCGACAACCACGTCCATGTTTTTAGTTAGCTTAGGTACGGTCCCCTATACGAGTTATCAAATTTAATCGATAATCACTCCTTGACATGGTACGCAGGATACCACTGAAATGGTCGTTTGGTTTTGCGTAATTTTATCTATATGCGGATCTATCATGTTATTATGATATCTTCAGTTCTAAATGTCACAAGCAGCGGCACAACCCCACTCAATAGCACCGTCTACTTGTCCCACTTCAACCTCACAATTTTGCCAACACCCCTTCCTCGACCAACTCCACTGCCAACACCCCTTCCCCAACCTCATCGCCGTCCTCCCCCTCAAATAACCACCCCACTAACCCATCCCCCCCAGCCCGGATTTCCAACTCCATTTTCATCTGTTTAACCACTGCTACCACGTCCCCTTTTCTGACACGATCTCCGACGTCAACCAGGAGCTCGACAAGCTGTCCAGGGAACGGGAACACAATATGTCTCGCGTTACCTGCCTCGCCGCGGCGGTGTGTGGAGGATGAGGTGAGGGCACCAGCAGAGGCAGTGGTGGATGTCAGTGCGAGGGTGTACGATATTGGCGGTGCAGAGGGGGGAGTGAGTTGTATATCAGCGGTGAGCGATGCGGGAAAATCGTTGCGATGAAGTTTAGTGAGGAGGAGGTGAGCAGGGGCTGGTGGTGAGTTGGATGCGGATGAGGTTGTTATGGGGGTGAGGGTTAGGGACCAGGCATCGCCTTTGCGGAGGGGCGTGCTCGAGGACGATGGCGCAAACGCCGGGGTTGCGGACGGGGGAGTGGGACTGGGGAGTGAGGCGGTGATGGAGGCACCTGTCGCAAGGAGGGCGGGGAGGGTGCTCTCGAGCCATTGGGTATCACATGCCTGGGCTGTGAAGGCCGGGTGTGCGAGGATGCCACGCAGGGCTGGGAGCGAGGTCTTGATGCCTGCAATGTGGGTATCATCAAGGGCGCGAATAGCTTTGGCAATGAGGTCTGGCCAGGTGGAGGCGGTGACGACGATCTTGGCGAGGAGGCTGTCGAAGTCGGTTTTAACAACAAGGCCGGGGGTGAGATGATGGTCGACTCGGATACCGTTGCCGTAGGGGAGGGCAAGAGTGGTTATGGTTCCAGTATTAAGTGCCCAGTTTGCGGTGGCATCTTCGGCGGTGATGCGGAGCTGGAGGGAGTGCAGCGGGGGAGGGATGAGAGGGTCGCTGGAGATATTTGGGAGGAGAGTGTCCAGTTCTTGTCCTGCGGCGAGGCATAGTTGAACCTTGACAAGATCCAGGCCGGGGCAAAGAGATTCCGTGATGGTGTGCTCAACTTGTAGTCTCGGGTTGACTTCGAGGAAGTAGAATTCGGCATTAGAGCTGTGGACGAGGAACTCGAAGGTTCCGAGGGATAGGTAGGAAACCTTTCTCGCCATGCGCATCGCGGCTTCGATGACGCGTTCAACCACTCTACGGTTTCTAATGGAGCTTGGCGCGAATTCAACGACTTTCTGGAAGCGGCGCTGGATGGAGCACTCACGCTCCCATATATGTCGAATATTTCCGGTTCCGTCGCCCACAATCTGCACTTCGACATGTCGGTAGCCATCGACTGCTGCCTTTTCAGCAAACACAAGCCCCTGTGGGCTCTCTCGCAGAGCTCTCTCCATTAATCCTTCTAGATCTCTTTCTTCTCTCACTATGCGGATTCCCCTTCCGCCCCCGCCGTCAACGGCTTTAATAATGATAGGCCAGCCTGTTTTCGACGCAAATCGCCTTACATCCTCAACATTGTCAGTCGGTGTCTGTAGCGCAGGTAGCACAGGCACGTTGCATTCCTCCGCCAATTGGCGTGCAGCGAGCTTATCTCCTGTCCTAGCTAGAGTTTCCCATCCCGGGCCGATCACAACCGCACCCGCCTCTGTCCATGCTTGGTGCGCAAACTCGGCCGACTCAGAGAGGAAGCCATAGCCGGGATGGACGGCATCGATGTTGTGGGATTTGATAATGGCGATAAGGGCGGGGATATCGAGGTAGGTAGAGGGGGATGGTATCGAGATGGCATGCGTTGCGTGAAGCGTATGTGCAGTGTCGTCTGCAGTGAACAGAGTGTACGTCTCGAGGTTGAGTTCGCGGGCAGAAGATAGAATTCTGATTGCGATTTCGCCTCTGTAACTAGTCAATTGGTGGTAATGGGCGGAGTAGGGCTGGGTTCTGCTTGCCTATTTACAATGAGAAGCCGTCTGATGGGTCGAATGGGCGGGCGTGATTCTGGCATGTTGAAGTGGCCTTGTATTAGTATATAGGACTTATGGATTCTATGAGAGATAAATATATTCCATCTGTTATGTATTTTGTAATGCTCTCCGCTACCCGATAGATTAACAGCTGGAGTTGCCAGAGGGGGTTGTTCACATTACCCTCTACCCCACCATTACCCCACGGTCACGAAATCCGGGGCTGGGCCGAGGCCCGGCGTCGTGGGACCCGCAACACTGGCTATCTATTTCGTGCCGGGGGCTCTCACAGCAACCTAGGGATATCAAATCGGCAATCTATATTTTATATTACCGAAAGCAATGTCAACTTAGCACCAGTCGATTCCTGAGATTTTATTTTTGTCTTGGTAGCGTGTATCAGACTCTTGTCATACGTATATAGTCCAGTCCCTCACACCAGCCGGCAATCGCTTCCCGCCCACCGCCAATACCCAACACTTCATAGAAACGGTCAATAGAATTCGCTATGAGTTCCAAAACCAACAAAGCGACTCCTTCAAGTCCCACCGATCGTCTCTCGCAAGTCACAAATCATATCAACCCCCCCAACACCAATACCGCCCGCAAGCGCCGCCAAAAGTCTGCCTCCGCCTTGCCGGCGGACTACTCAGACATCCTGTCACAGATTTCCACTCTTCAAAATCTCGCAGCAAATCCCGATCCCAACCATGTGGGCTACGCGCGTCAGAAAGCGGCTGGGAAGCTCTGGGTCCGAGAGCGTGTGAACCGGCTCTTTGATCCCGGTACGTTCTACGAGGTCGGTTCTGTCGCCGGAACTGTGGAGTGGAAGAGACTCGCCGGGATCAAGGAGGAGCCAGTGGCATTCACCCCGAGCAATAATGTGCAGGGCTTTGGCGCACTACGTGGGAGAAAGGTAGTCTTCACCGCAGACGACTTTTCGATTCGTGCGGGGCATGCAGATGGCGCCTTAGTTGAGAAGACCATTTATATGGAGAAGATGGCGATTGAGCTTCGTCTGCCAATTATCAAGCTTGTGGACGGGTCATCCGGTGGCGGAAGTGTGACTACGATTAGAACACAAGGATACAGTTACATCCCGCCCCTACCCAGCTTCTCACAGGTAGCAAAACAACTTGAGCTCGGCATTCCCAATCTCGGCGCCGTTCTAGGTCCTGCAATCGGTCTCGGCGCTGCACGTGTCGTCTCCTGCCATTTCTCTGTCATGGCAGGGGACATTGGCTCCCTCTTCAATGCAGGGCCAAAGGTGGTCGCAGGGGCGACGTTCGAAGAAGGCCTCTCGTTCACGGATCTTGGTGGGCCGGGGATGCACTGCACGAACGGGACGATTGACAACCTCGCCGCGGACGAAGAAGGGTGTTTCGAGCAGCTACGTACTGTGCTGAGCTATCTTCCGAACCACGGTCTTGCGCTACCACCGGTGATAAAGAGCCAGGATCCGGTGGAGCGAAGCTGTGAGAGCTTGCGAACTATCATTCCACGTAAGAGGACGAGGATGTACAATCCGCGTGCGATTATTGAGACGGTCGTTGATGCGGGGAGCTGGTTCGAAATTGGCGCGCTATGGGGCACAACTGCTATCACTGGGCTTGCGAGGCTTGATGGCCGGCCCGTTGGGATCATAAGTCTAAACTGCGAGGTCAATGCCGGGGCGCTCGATGCGTTAGGAAGCCAAAAGTTGACACGTCACCTGAAGTTTTTAGATACGTTTAATATTCCTCTCGTCCAGTTTGTGGATGTGCCGGGTTATGCGATTGGCACTGTAGCTGAGCGGTCTGCAACTATGCGGCATGGTGTTGCGCTTGGGACAACGTATTTCAGCACCACAATGCCGGTGTTCTCTGTCATAACGCGCCGGGTATACGGTGTTGCTGGAGGCCTCATGCTCGATTGTCGGGACCCGAGAATGCGTATTGCGTGGCCCAGTGGAGAGTGGGGAAGCCTACCGCTCGAAGGTGGCCTTGAGGTCGGGCACGCGGCGGAGCTGAAGAAGATCGAAAAAGAGAAGGGAAAGGAGGCTAGGGAGCTACGGTATAAGGAACTTGACGAGGAGTATCGCCGGCTGATGAATCCCGTAAGGACCGCGAACGCGTTTGGGGCGGAGGAGATTGTGGATCCAGCACTGACGAGACGGATTACGAGTGCGTGGGTTAAGCATGTGTACGACGAGCTGTTACCTATTCGCCTCATGGACAGAGCAAATGGGAAGATCAAGCCTGTATTTTACTAAACATATATCAAATAATTATTGCTTCGGTCAGTGTGCTACGCTCAGCACATCAGGCGATGGAAATGGTTAATAGCTTGTGTTTATCTATCAACACACCGGTCTCCCTCTCACAAGACCCCCATAAATGGCAACGAAATAAGTTTGAATTTCAGATAAAATGCCATGCTATTCTGCTGTTTTCTTCCACAACACACACGAGACTATATTTGCAGGTCATTCGTGCACGTAGACGCGTTGGATCTAACAGGAGAAGATCTGGCAGGTCGGACGCTCCAGCAGGACCTAGTGCCGCTGACACATGGACTGTATCCTTCACGCTTCTCGGAGGAGACGAATCAGCATGTAGAGGCTCGGCAACTGGGGTCGCGGCTGGGAGAGCTGCAGAAATGGCAACAAGGAGACTAATGGCCATCGTGAGCTTCATTTTGGGCGGCATCTCTTCAGGAAAGCACACAGTCAGCCGATTTTAAATGGTGGGTCATTCTTTTGTATGCTTACTATGGATTCAAGCACGCGAAATTTATAAGGGCGTTTGTAACTTGATATAGGGATAATATGCATGAGTCAAGTTTGCGACGAAGTGATGCATCCCCATCCCGTCCTGAGCCCCGGGCCCTATCACCCCAATACCGCCTTCAAACCATCCAGCCCCCTCTCCGCCTCATTCACTTCCTCCTCCCACATCTTCATGAACCCCAGCAATCTCTCTGTCCTCACCTTGGCCATCTTCCTCCCCAACTCCGTCTTCATGGACCCCTCTATCTTCACCAGCTTCTCCTCGAAATGTTCCAGCGAAGACTCCATTCCCCTCCCCTTCGCTCCGCCGAACGTAAACACCCTCCCAATCCCCACCGCGCCAATAGCATCCAAGCGATCCGCATCTTGCACGACCTCCAGCTCCGGAAATCTGGCAATAACATCCCGAACATTCTGCGGATTCTTGATCTCCGCAGAATACGACACAGCTGACGCGATAGCCTGGATCTTCTCCGCGAACTCGTCCGTAGCACCGAAAGACAGTAGCACGTCCCGGATGAGCGTGGCGCTGTCCTGGTGGGGTAGGAGGTACTTCCTGTCGCCTACGTCGTGTAGGAGGGTGGCGAGGATGGTGGTGACGCGGTCATAGCGGGCGGGGTTCTGGGCGCGCAGAGTTTGCGCGAGACCCACGACACGGAGGATATGCGCAAAGTCATGGGAGCCATCGTAGGGGGCCATGTAAGCTTTGACATAGGCAGTGACTTGGAGGATGAGGTCGCCAGAGAGGCCTTGGCGGATCAGGTCGGCCTGAAGGCTGTCTGCGGCGACACCCGCTGGGAGTTCTGTGGGCGGTGCGGGAGCCGACATGGTTGCCTGAGCTGGTCCCTGCTGGGACGTAGCGTGCAAAGGTTTATCTCTGTGATGTGAGAATATAGATGGTAGTTTACTGCGGCAAGTGGCGGTTCAAGACGTGGGGAGACGTGGGATGGATGACAGTGACGTGGGGTTTCCAGCTCGCCTTTGTATGCTCGCTAATTAGTCCGAACTGGGATAGGCAGGGGTTGGGGATGTGAAAATCGTTTTGCTCTACGATTTGAGATTTAAGTTCTAAAGGTCCTTGATATTAATCAAATATGAAGCTTATTTCCCTTTGCTCCATTTGACGTCAAGGTGACGATTCAATGCTGTGTCACCGCGGGGTACGGAACAAATTTTAAGCCATACGCTAATTTATTACGCCAAGAAAAGGTAAATCGAACCTCAACTCTTTATATATCATTCAAGACACCATTAAAATCATAATATGCATCTGATATATAAGCGTAGAGTTGTACCAAATAATATAAATATAATATCGTTGGCAGTTAAAAAGTCGTCGGCTCTTAAATGCCGATATAATTGCCCCTCGGCATGGTGATCGAAGACTAACACAACCCCTCTTCCCCACACTGCGGGGTAGTCAAAGCACACTTTCATCCACCAACAATGGTCTCTCATTTGAACGCCGTTGGGGCGCCGCCCATAAACACATCCACTTCGGCGCGTGGGCAACCTGTTCAAAGGTAAGAGGATACGCCATTTCTTTCATTATCCCAATTTTCTTTGCCAATTGAGATGTTATACCACCGCGCTCTGTATTTATTACTGTAGCTTTTTGCACCAAACTCAACATATTATCTGTACCTATTATCCGCAAGTATGTCTAGATCTAGGTCCAGCTCTGTCTCGCGGAGGCTTGCTCAGATAGCTGCTACGGTGAAGGAGGAGAAAGGTACGAGGTCAGTGCCGTGGGACCCGAAGGCCACGAGCTTCCCGTCCAGGGGCAACCTCCCGAAGATTGAGAATGCGCCGGATGGAGCGTAAGTCAAACATATATTACTGCTCGTTCTACATGCAATCTGCAGTTTTCGGCGAATATCTGGATCGAACGCTGACGGAAGTAGAGCATGGGTTTGGGGAAGTGATGATCAGGTAGGACTAGGAACTTACTGGGTTGAACTCTGTCTGACGATATACAGTTGGGACGGCTCAACCTCCTCACCCCTCCTAGAGTCGCAGCTGCCGCCAAGCTCATCACAGACGGCGACATTGTCAGCCTCAAGTACGGCGCCCTCCTCCCAAACATGCCCATGCTAATACCTCCTCAGCCTCCCTCTGAACGTCCCTGCCGTTCCCGCCTTCGCCCGCCAGCCTTTCGAGCACACCATCAAGCCCATCGCCCCCGGTTTCGCCTACGATGACATCTACTCACTGAACACGCAGAGTGGCACACAGTGGGACGGGTTCCGGCACATGGCCCACGTCAAGTCGGGTCACTTCTATAACGGCGCCACGGGAGCCCACATCGATGGCGCGGAGGCGAACAAGCACCGCTGCTCTATCCACCACTGGTCCGACCACGGCATTGGAGGGAGAGGGGTACTGCTTGATTACTGGACGTATGCACAGGATAATGGGATTAAATACGGTGAGCCCGGCTCAAAATACCTGAAATGGATGACCATGCTGACCCACAGACCCGTACGAATACCATGCCATCCCCCTCTCCTCGCTCGTCGCGTGCGGAAAAGCACAGGGTATCGATATTCGCCCCGCCGCACAAGGCGGGGATATCCAAGTAGGCGATATCCTTCTCATCCGCTCCGGTTTCGTGTCAACCTACAACTCGCTAGGCCCCTCGGAGCGCGCAGCAGCGGCGCTGCGCCCACATACTCACGGTCGTGGGGATGGGATGCGGTGGGCCGGGGTAAGCCCCGAGGATGACATGGTGGATTGGCTGCACGATTCGTACTTTGCAGCCGTAGCGGGCGATGCACCGAGTTTTGAGGCCTGGCCAAGTATGCGGGAGGATGGTGGAATGCTGCATGAGTACATTTTGGCGCTTTGGGGGATGCCGCTAGGCGAGCTGTTTGATTTGGAGAAGTTGGCGGAGGTGTGTCGGCGGAAGGGAAGGTGGACCTTCTTCTTCAGTAGTGCGCCAGCGAATGTTCCTGGGGGCGTGGGAAGCCATGCGAATGCGCAAGCGTTTTTCTGAGGACTGCGTCGGTGGTGTGCTGACGGGGCTACGAGGTTTCTCTGCTGTCATATTTGTTCCAGCCAACAACAATGAACGTTGGATATACGACCATAGCAACAGATGTTGTACCGGATAAATATGAACGTTGGATATACGACCATAGCAACAGATGTTGTAATACGAAAGAGACGTGATCTGACTCCTTGCCATTCCAAATACCTTGGACTCCTACCCCACTTCAGCCCCACATGGCTTTATCTGCCTCGTCCAACGACCAAATGACGCTGACTTCAGTCATGCTCACATAGGGTATATCCCTCGCCGAAGGCTCTTTTGACTTCTTTTCTAGACTTACAGTAATCAGCTGGCGTTCCACACAGGCCAGAGGACCATTGATAATGCCAGCATCTAGTCAGCGTTCTGAAACGGGGCCAAAGTCTTATCTTTAAGGCTGACAGCTACTATTTTACTATCCTCGATAGTAAACAAGGGCAAGGCAGGGCTGAAGATGACGAGAGACAACTCTGGACAACTGACTTGACAATGCTCACGTATCCGTTTTTTTTTAACGAGAATTGAACATGCGAGAATAGCGAGTAAGCTAGCCAAAAGCTTCCGAACTGGTTATCGCAGTGAGACGAATACGTCGCTTTGGTGGGCATCTCAGCGGGCACTATCCCTTTAAAACGATTTCATCTGGTTATCCACATTACGTCTTCTCATTGCAAGGGGACGCACTTTACCCGCCCTAGGGCTGACACCAATGCATTCGTATGAGAGGAGTCTGCTTCGGAACAAAGCCCTATGTGGTGAATATTCACGACTTTCTTACCAGAAGCGCATCGTATGCATAAGCAAGTGATAAATTATAGCCATAGCCTCCCTTCTCTCACCTCAGCGATGAGCCGCGGTGTGAGGCGGCATGTGGAGACGGCAACACGGCGTCCTCCGACTCCGACCGAGGAGTCGGAGTCGGGCATGGTTAGACCGTACTCGTATTGAGGACAACATCAACGCCGTCGTACCCAAATTGTACAATCGTCGTACCTCAATTCCAAAAGCTGCGCGTAGCCAATACCCACCGCGTCGATCCCCGATGCCGAGCCCCCCAATACCGACCCCGACTAGTCTCTAACGCCGAATACGTTAGGGTTAGGACCCCTTCGCGCCAATCCAGCGCCGCGACACAGGGGTGGCAGTGTGCTCTATTTCGAAGAATTTTTGGCAACCCTTCTATTCTCCTAGAGTGCGACAGAGCTGAGCTAGCATGCGGGGTCTCGGGCGCGCCGCTTTCTCTCCACACCAGCAACGCGGTGCCGAGCCGAGGTGGTGTGTATGCGGCGGCGCATGTGAGTTCATGCCCGCGTAAAATGGCGTAGGGCGGGATGGGCGCGGCCAGTTAGGGGGAGGGCATTACGAGAGATAAACGATAGATAATGGGCTGGGGTTGAGGAATGATGTGTTTGTTTGTGTTGCAGCAGGTGGTTAAGGGGGGAATGCTCCAATTGATAGAAGAATTGATGATATGCGACGACGAGGATTATATCGAATCCCGCCGGACTCTAGAGCGCACACGCACGCCTAGCCACGTGGGAGAAGCAGCATTGCCTAATAGATCCTTAGTCTTCTCTTTTTAGGAGACGTTCGGGGAGACTGATTGCCCGCAAAGGGTTGGACATGTTGGACGTGTTGGACATAATCTAACCACCGAGGCGCCGTTTGTAAGTACCATAAAGGGTCCAACATAAGTACCATGGGGCAGTCCATAGGGGGTACTTTGATTTGTACGTGATAGATGGTATGGATCTGTGTTACGACGTACAGTATAGTATGCCTTTGGTGTACATGGTACTATATTATATTGTACGTACATATGTAATAGGGGACGGCATGCACGATGAAGCAAGGGATCGGAGTGCGGTGAGGTACGGGGTTGGGGTTGGAGGTTACGGTGGAGTACGACAGCTTTCGCAACGCTCGTAGCTCGGTTTTAGACCTTAAAACTAGTCCACGATCGTAACTCGGTCCCGCGTTCTTAAAAGGAAGGCACCATCCTCGATAGTTTTATTTTTGTGCTCCTCTGTCCTGCTCTACTCTACTCTATATTTTCCTATCCTCAACTATATCCTTTTGGTAACTGTTCCGTTCTTTCGCTGATGCTATAAGTCTCGTATATATTGGTGTATATATAAGTGTGCACGCCTGCTAGGCGCATCCTGTGATACTCACCCATCACCGTCACCGCCGCCTCTCCAACCGCCGCAATGGCCCTCCCACTCGCCTTCCTTGGCATCATCTACGTCCTCGTCTCCTACGTCGGCTACCGCCTCCTCCAATCCGTCCTCACTAAGCGCCACAATGCGCGCCGCGCGCGCGAGCTCAAGTGCCTCGACCCGCCCAGTCTGCCGTCCAACCGCATCCTCGGAATCGACCATTTAAAGACCGCCCTGGCTGCCGACAAGAACAAGGAGTTCCCCGTCGAGCTGGCGCGGCGCCGGGACCAGGTTGGCGCAGAGACGTTCTTGTACTCGACGATGGGGTCGACGCAGATCTTCACCTCTGGCAAGTACCCCGCCACCCCCGCCTCCTCACCCCCACGGACTAACGTATATTTCAGACGAGAAGAACATCCAAGCCATCCTCGCGACACAGTTCAAGGACTTCATCATTGGCCCCAAGCGCCGCAACAACTTCTTTCCCCTCCTCGGCAATGGCATCTTCACACAGGACGGCGCAGGCTGGGAGCACTCTCGCACGATGATGCGCCCCCAATTCGCACGCGACCAAGTCTCTGATCTCGACCTCGAGGAAGAGCACGTACAAAACCTTATGCGCGCCATTGTTCCCAATGCCGACGGATGGACCGACACGCTCGACCTCCAAGTTCTCTTCTTCCGCCTTACACTCGACTCCGCGACGGAGTTCCTCTTCGGCGAGTCCGTGGACAGCCAGCTCGTCGGACTACCAGGATACGTTAAGGATCACACGCGCGACGAGAGCCAAAGCGAGGAAGTCTTCGCCGCGGCCTTCGACAAGGGACAGAGCGTGCTGGCTACGCGCTCGCGGATGCAGGGACTCTACTGGCTGTACAACCCCAAGGACTTCAAGAAGTCCTGCACGGACTGCCACGCCTTCATCGACCACTTCGTGCGCCTCGCGCTCTCCAAGGATCTCCCCGCTGAGAAGACCCCGCCCGCCGACTCCGAGAAGGGAAAGAAGGAGAAATACGTCTTCCTCGAGGCTCTTGCCGCCGAGACCCGCGACCCGATTGAGTTGCGCTCACAGATGCTGAATATCCTTCTCGCCGGCCGCGACACCACTGCCTCGCTGATCGGATGGGTGTTTTACTCTCTAGCCCGCGACCCCGAGCGCTACGCTAAGCTGCGCAACATCGTCCTCGAGGAGTTCGGGACCTACAGCCAGCCGCGCGACATCACTTTTGCGCGCCTAAAGTCGTGCCAGTATCTGCAGCACGTGAACAACGAGGCGCTCCGTCTCTACCCCGTCGTGCCGGTCAACAGCCGCACGGCGAACAAGGATACCACGCTACCCCGCGGAGGGGGTCCGGATGGGAAGAGCCCGATTTTCGTGCCGAAGGGGAGGGCGTGCGATTACAGCGTGTTCGTGATGCATAGGCGTAAGGACCTTTGGGGTGCGGACGCGGATGAGTTTGTGCCTGAGCGGTGGGAGAAGAGGAGGGTTGGATGGGATTTCCTGCCTGTGAGTTACATTCCCTATTTGTTTCCCCTGTCAAGGACCTTGCGCTAACGATTCCCAGTTCAACGGCGGCCCACGCATCTGTATCGGACAGCAGTTCGCGCTCACCGAGGCGTCGTACGTGATCGTGCGTCTGCTGCAGCGCTTCGACGGGATGGAGAACCGGGACTTCAGCGGCAAGGCGCTGCACAACCTGACGCTGACGAGCTGCAGCGGGACGGGGGTGAAGGTGAGGCTGCATGCGGCGAAGGAGTAGGCGCGATGAATGAAATGAATGTGAATTTGGGTAGTACAGTGGGATCGGTGTATTAATATGGCTGGGTTTGGATGGATATCCGCTCCATGAATTGAAATGACCTTACATCTGCCACGCCGCGCTGTTGCCCATCGTGAAACTCTCACCACTCACACACTCACTCTGCCGGATACTCTTTTTATCCCAAAGATGATCCATGATCCCTCTCACTCTCCCCAATGCAAGGCAAAGAAATATGAAGATCTTATTCATTGCCGTCGTGTACCGTCGTATGACGTCCCAGCAACCAAACAGCCTAATGACCTCCCTCCCCCCAATCTCTCAGCCGCCGATCAGGCAATCTGCCCTACAGCAGCCACTCTATGCGACGTCGCACCGCTATAATATCCCTACCAGCGCTTCTCGATAGTCGACTCTGTCGCTCTATCCCTATGTGCCCTGCTGTGCTTGTTGTACCCGCGGTCTTCGGAGCGGTCCAGCACAGTCCACCACGATCACGGGGAAGAAAGAGACGTCGTTCTTCCCCGCACGGGGACGGAATAAGGTGCCTCGGCGTGGCGTTGGGGTGCGTCTACTTGGATTGGAATGGGGGGATGGGATTCGGTGAGAGAGGACTCTATTTGCGGTGGTGGAAAGTAGGATGGGATGGGATGGGTGGGATTGGGTGGTATTTGGTGGTATTTGGTGGTATTTGGTGGTATTTGGTGGTATTGGGTGGTGGGAGGAAGGGGCTGTGTTGCTTTGAGGGAGTGGGAGGGAGTGGGAGGTAGAGGTACATGGGGTGGGATGGGAGGTTAGGTGAGGGGTGAGGGGTTTAGGGCGAGGCCAGCTTGCCTTAGGGGAGGCGATGGGTGGCCTGTGGGTATGGGGAGTTGGTGGTAAAGCGCGCGCACGTGCTGCACCACTGTATTTGTATTTTGTGCTGTTAGCTGGATAGATTGTTCGTGTTGTCGTATGTATACTTGTGTTTATATATATAGTGCCGCTGCTATTTGTTATTGTTATTATTTACTGATTCCTAGATATTCCTCTACTAGTCGTCGCGCTCTTTTCTCGCCGGTCTTTCCGTGTAGTGCATCCATCCGCAGTGCTGTGCTGTGTCATTAGTCACAGTACATCCACTCGCCCCAATCCCACGGATGCAGAGAAGCGCCGCAATAGCTTCACTAAACTAAGGCAAGCTGAGTTAGTAAAGCCAGTCCGGCCAGAAAAGTCAAGCTGGCCCCTTCCCCCCTAAGCTATCCATCACATTTTTCCCTCATTCCTTCCCCGAACCAGTTAGACAGTGCATAATATGTTGAGACAAAATTCGGCAGCGGGTACAGTTACAAGACCTCCAGGCTTCCATCAATGCGGTCAGATCTTCCCTAACCCCTACACCAATCAGCGCCAATAGTGCCCAGCAATGCCCAGCAAGACCAGCCGCTACGCTAGAAGCCAGTGACAGGTGATAGCCATGGGTAGCCATCGGAAATGAGGCCGAGATCAGCGCTCCCTGCGTCTCCTATTCGGCCCTGCGCCGTCCCTAACTATCCTCTCATAGCGATGCACAAGGTGGAGGACGGCACCACTACTTAGGATGCGGTATCACACACCGGAGTACGATCATCAGCGATCTGACGATGCGCGCTGACGAGGCACCGCAGCTGTGACGTAGTTTGTGTGAGGAGGCCGGAGGAAAGGGGATGTTAGGGAAGGCGCGAAGAAATGAATGATGCTCGGGGAAAGAGGAAGGAACTCTGCTTTGCTTGCTCCTTCCTCGCTCTCCTTCCTCTCTCCGTCGGTCGTTCTTGCCATTGCTGCCTTGTCTACCTGGCTGTGCTATCATGCATGCCCACGAACGTATAAAAAATAGAAAAGCATGTGCTACAAGATTACATATATGCACATACGGAAACACCATGGCAGTGCCCCGGTTTCCATGCTAAGAGGAGGCTTTTGCCTTTGCCGCGTATGCATGGGGATACAGGTCAATCGCCGGTCCAGTCCGCGAACAAGTCCAACCCAGAACCCACCACTCATCCACTCGTCCACCGCTTTGTATCTCTACCTTGGCCCGACCCATCAAAGCCATCCAATATTGGCCCCTTCCCCAGCCCATACACTCCACTCCGGGGGTGGCTTGCACTGGGACCTTACCCATCTTGGCAGGGTTAGCAACCAGCTCTGCCAATTATGCATGCACGTCCATAATAATAAACCCCCCCTCTCTCCTCCAACGAATTTCCCCCCCCCCCCCCCGCCCTGTCTGCCAGATTCCAATCTCGTATCCCCCCAATCCTTATAAACAGCCCCGTCCGCCTTATTCCCTCTGCAATCCAAAGCTCGTTGTACAATACAAACACTGTAATATCATCCCAAAAGCACAATCCCATCACCAAAACCAAACCCTCAAAATGCAGTTCTCCCACGCCGTCATCCTGGCCTTCGTCGCCTCCGTCGTTGCCCAGACCGGATCCATCGAGGGCGACGTCGCTGCCCTCCCCGCCTGCGCGAAGACCTGCATCGACAAGGCCACCCTCGCCGCAGGCTGCAAGACCGTCACCGGTTCGTTCCCCCCCCGAGTCACCTCGCTCGCACAAACGAGGGACACATGCACAGCATACACACAGCATACACACAGCATACTAACGCGCCACAACAACAGATTACGAGTGCCAGTGCGGTGCTAAGTACGGAGAGATCAACGCCGCGGCCGCGCCCTGCGTTGCCACGACCTGCGAGCCCTCTGATCTTGCCAGTACGTCCCCCCACCTTCACATCCCCATCTTCCATCCCGCCATTCTATACCAGGTATAATCAAGCACCCACTAACCTCCTCCCAGAGTCCCTAGCCCTCGCCACCGAGATCTGCGCGCTTGTCAAGGCCGGCGGCGCCAGCGGCGGCGACGAGTCCTCCTCCGTCGTGTCATCCTCAGCGTCCTCTTCCGCCCCATCCTCGACCGGCGGATCCGGCACTACGGCCCCGACTGTGACCGAGTCGTCGACCAGCGGCTCTGCGCCTACTACCACCGGTGGCTCCGCCCCGAGCTCCACCGGAGAGACGGAGCCCAGCTCCACTGGGGCGGGCGAGTCCAGCTCGACTGGCGGTGCGCCTGCGCCGACCTCGAGCGAGGGTGCTGCCCCCACTGGGTCGTGGAGCTTCGCGGCTGTTGCTGCGGGAGCCGGCGTTGTCGCTGCTGGTCTTCTGTAGGTTGGGGATGATTGATAAGATAGGGAAAAGTTTGGGGGGGTAATGTCGGATATAAGTGACGGTGTGAGGATGTAATGGACTGAGCATTCACTCGTTTGCTGCTGACTTGATTGATTGATGGGTCGAAAGATTGCATTGATTGTATTGATTGGAGGAATGAAAAGAGCAAAATATCTAAAGACGGATGTGTAGTAATTGAAATATGCGCTCCTTACCTATGTGCTCTTTGCCGTATGTGCTCTTTACCGTCTATTAACTTTGGTATCATGTTGTGGTAGAATTGTGAAGATTACCTAGACGATAAAAGTTGAAAGGGCAGTGAATATTTTGAAGGCTGTAAATATTGAAAAGACATCAAAGATTTTGAGAACTGTAAAGCTATAAAGACTATAGAGACCGTGAATATTGCAAAGACGCTAGGGATTGTGAAGACGTTGGCTGTGGTTGTGGTGGAGGTGGTTTACTAGATACCATCCTCGCTTGCCGTTCTTGCCTCTATTCGCATCGGAACCACGACAAAAACGATAGCTCCTTCCGCGCTCAAATCTTGCCATTGAGTCTTTATATTCAGTATACGGCGAACTAAGTGTATATATATTATTTCTGCACCCCGCACTCCGCCATCCCATGTCTCTTTCATCTCCCTCGGCCCTTCCACGCGGCACCTCGGATCACCAGCAACTAAACTCCACCACCAAACAGCCCAACCTCTCCACCACCACCGCCCGACCCCAAATCCCCAATCTCCAATCCCCAACTCCAAATTACCAATCTCGACGTACTCCATACGTAAATCCACAGTCCCTCGCTGCGCCCTCTCCACTATTCCGCAAACTCGCCAGTCAGACGTGGCAAACAAACCTGCCAATCCCTTATTCCCGGACATCCTAGGTGCGGAAATAACGCGGAAGCGACGGCCGAGGCGCTTTTTTAGGCCCCGTCTTCGGTCAACGACCGATGAGATTTTAATGTTCCATACTGGGAATTGTGCTGAGGGTAGCGACGAGGAAGAGAAAGAGAGAAAAGAACGGGATGAGGAAAGACTAGGAGATGGGTATGTTAGTGGCCTGGAGATGGGGAATATACTGGTGTAAAAGGCATCATTGTTGCGATGGCGGGGTAGAAAGACTGGGACTAACTGCCGGACAGTGGGTTAGCTTCTAGAATATTTTCTCCACAATCCATCCCCTCCACTCGCCCAGTCCATCCCAATGCCTTATCGCGGCCTTGGGCCGATGTTCGGGCCAGGGATTACGGTGCAAATATTTATGGGTAGTGGATGGGGAAGGTAGGTAGGAGTCATTTCTTTGCTTTATTATCTGGCTGTGCCGCTCTCCTTTCCTGTCTCCTGCTTTAATATTTACCTAGCACGCATATTGCTATAGTTGAGACGGAAATAGTCTCTACCGGCTGCGTCTATTCTTGGCCGCCACACTATAATCTCTTACCTCGGTGGCAATTCTTTTCAAGAAAAAAACGCGCGGGTTTAATGACAAGCAGACTGCAAAAAACGTCCTGCCCCTCGCTCTACTGCATACCATGACACCCAAGCCAACTATCATCATATAACACGGCCATACAATGTCGACGACTACCCCCGTCCCCCCACTCCCCTCGAGCTCCCAAGGCTCCTCCTCCACAGCCGCCCCAGACGCCAGCAAGCGCCCTCATACCCCAGATTCCGGGCCTCATCGGCCGAGCACATCATCGAGCTCCGCCCCCACCATCCGCACCACTGCCGGCCCCGCCGCTCCCGCCCTGGCAACATGCCTCTCTCATTCCCATGACGCGCCCCTTGCAGCCTACATCTCACACCCTGCTATCGATGACAGCATCTATGACCGGCTTACCCCCTCGCGGAAGTACATCATCGTGGCGCTGGTCTCGTACTGCAGTTTCCTGTCGCCGATGGGGAGTACGACGATTCTGTCTGCTATCCCTGAGGTGGCGTCCGAGTATAACACCACGGGGACTGTGATTAATATCAGTAGTGCCCTGTATATGCTGTTTATGGGGATCTCGCCGTGTTTTTGGGGGCCGGCGAGCCAGATTTTTGGAAGAAGATGGGTAAGTTTTGTTGTTCTTTTGTTGGTGTCCTTGGTTAGGGTTTTGGTTAAAGGAGACCAAGGGGTTACCGAGAATAAAGCTCTTTATTGGGGCCTGTCTGTCAAGTGACCGTAGGCGATGTTCTGGCCTACCCCTATCCTGTCCACTCTTCCCACAATAACCCCTAAAAACAAAAACTAATAACCCCAGGTCTGCATTTCAACTGCGTTCCTCTTCGCCTGTTGCTCCCTCGGCAGCGCGCTCGCGCCTAACCTCGCCTCATTTTTCGTCTTCCGTATCCTTACCGCCTTCGAAGGAACCTCCTTCCTCATCGTCGGCGCAGCCGTCCTCGGCGATATCTACCGCCCCACCGAGCGCGCCACAGCCATGGGCTGGTTCCTCTCCGGGACCCTCATCGGCCCTGCCCTCGGCCCCTTTATTGGCGGCATAATCGTAACCTACACCTCCTGGCGCGTAATCTTCTACCTCCAAACCGCACTCGCCGCGGTAGGCACAGTCCTCGCCTACTTTCTCCTCCCCGAGACTATCCACCAGACCAAAACGCATCTCCTCGCCGGTCTCCCGCTTCGCAAGCAGGCCTCGGTGCTGGCGCGCCTCACGAACCCATGGCGCGTCATCGCACTATTCAAGTACCCTCCTCTCACCCTCATCTCACTCTGCAGCAGCAGTCTCGTTTGGAACATGTACAGTCTCCTCACGCCAATCCGCTATGTGTTAAATCCCCGCTTTGGGCTCACGAGTCCCATGCAGGCGGGTCTGTTTTACCTCGCTCCTGGCGCCGGGTACCTCGCTGGCACATTTGTCGGCGGGCGCTGGGCCGATCATACGACGAAGAAATGGATTGAGATTCGCGGAGAGCGCGTTCCCGAGGACCGGCTGCGGAGCGGAATACCGTTTCTCGGCATTGCGATCCCTGCTTCGGTGCTTATCTATGGGTGGAGCGTTGACCAGTCCGTTGGGGGGATACCAGTTCCTGTGATTTGTCTATTCGTGCAGGGCGTGGCGCAGCTCTTCTGTTTCCCTAGTCTGAACACGTACTGTCTTGACGTCTTGCCGGAGCTGGGAGCGGAGGTGATTGCGGGAAATTATATGGTCAGGTATCTGTTTGGGGCGATGGGTACGGCGGTGGTGTTGCCGGCTGTGGAGAGTATTGGGGTTGGGTGGTTTTCGACGATTACTGCGGGATTCCTGGTTGTTGCGGCGTTAGCGGCTGCGGCGACGGTGAAGTGGGGGAGGGGATGGAGGGACGCGGTTGATGAGAAGAGGAGGGCTGCGAGGATGGAGAAGACGGAGAGGGATGCAGGAGATGAGACGGCAGAGGAGGCGCAGGAGGCAAGGGGTGGGGTGGCGGAGGGTGGCAAGAAGGTGTGAGGAGGGAGTCGGCTGCGAGTAGTTTTGGATTGATTGGCGCACAGCATAGACTGGAGTTTGGGATACCACAAGTTAGATGATGTTGTTGCAAGCGTATATAAATTGCATATCTAATATAATATAGGAGAATTATAGAATATCTACAAACAGGTCTGCTAGTCTACCTTACTAAGCACCATAGTGTATACCAAGGGAAGCCCCTTAACGGCGGGCTGCGCCAGAGGGCGCAACCCCAGATGGGACGGCGCCAGATGGAGGACCACCATTAGTCGAGTTTCCACCTGGTCCACCGCCACCACCACCCATTCCAGAGTTCTCATTCGCGACGCCACCATCCTCAGTCAGAGTCGAGGCAGGCGAGATAGTGAAGCTATTGGTAAGGTCCACGCCAAACGAAACCCAGGCAAAGATGCCGTCCTCGATCGAGTCGCCAATCAACGAGTACTCAACAACCGGGTCCGACGAGGCTGCTTCCTCGGCGAAAATAGAGTCCTCAGCATTGGTAGTCAGCTCCTGCGTGTTCCCACTATACGGCGCGACAGTCTCGACCTGGGATATCAAGTCCTGGTCGAAGAAGATCTGGCCGACGTGCGAGGCGGAGCCGCCGCTGTATGTGCTGTTGCTGAGGATGGAGCCGTTGAAGTGCGCGAGGACGTGGATATGTGGGGCGCGGCCGGTGTAGTGGCCGGGGAAGAGGGTGGTGAATTGAGCGACTCCGTCGTATTGGGTGGGCTGAAGGCCACGGAGGAAGGTGGCGTCGAGGTTGGAGGTGTCGGTGGAGTCGCCGTTGCCGGAGGCGACGACGCCGGAGTAGACACCGGTGGAGTTGCAGTCTTTGGGATGTTAGAGGGGTGGCTTAGGGTGGGGGGAGATGGGGGACGTACGCCAGAAATCGATCATGCTGTTTACAACGGGCTCGCAGGTGGCCATGTCGATGACTTGGATGTCGATGATCATCTCGACACCCTCCTGGTCTTCAATCAAGTTGCGGCGGATGTACTCTCCGCTGGCGTAGTATGGGCCTTGGGTGACCTCAGGGCTGAGGATACAGGAGTTATTGCTGGAGAAGATGGTGGTCTCCGCGGTGAGAGGCGTGTAGTCGACATCGGAATGATGGGTGGTGTTCAGAACGGAAGCAGCGTCTCTTGCACGGAGGTAGGGGGCGTCTATACTATTGTCAGCAGCGAATCATTAGAAGAGGATACTCTATACTCACTGGTTGAAAGTCCCCTCTTCTCGCGGGTGCTCTTCGCAATGGCAGCGCGTCTCTGAATGGCGCGCGCCTCGAGACCGCGAGCCTTCATCTTAGCAGCACAGTGGCTGAGATCACGCTTGCTATTCTTCATGAAGGCAGCGCGCTCCTCGATCTCGTGGCGGGTATCATGGCCGGGATGAGCGAGGACGCTGCTAGCCACGAAGGCCGATGCAACTACGAGAGTGCTAAAGAAATGCATTATTTCAAGTGAGAGTTTGTGGGATAGGTAGACTGAGACTCAGTGGAGAGGATGGGATGATGATGGTGAAATAAGAATAGGAAATTCTGGAAGATCATCGAGATCATATATACACCTACTAAACCTACTGTACAAATTGATTCTCGCCGAGTCCACGTACACCTTGGCGACTAATTTTAGGTGGAGGCGTGGCCATGAGGCTGGAGATAGATATCGTCCCACTGCACTATTTCGGCATGCCATTTAAAAGTTCAATTGCTTTAACAGTAAACATCCTGGTAGCCAATTAGATATCGTGGGATAGAAAGCAGGAAATCTTAGTTCTATAGGATCCACATAAACTAAATATGCTTTTGTGTTTTAGAACGCGCGTCCTGACTTCGTACGGGGTTGGTCCCGGACTATATAGGCTTGTTCTACGGCTAAACCCCGGCTTAACCACAATTTTTCGAGGACAACCGTGGCAACGTCTTCAAGTGCCGCTCTACACACGTCTCAATTGGTGAATAGCAAGTGATAAAAGCCAAACGGCAGATTCGCGTCGACAAGGCATTTTCCAGCTACGGGCGCTATGTTCGGGGTAAAATGTTGCTAGAGCGAGGTGATGAGGCGACGGGGCGATGGGCGGCAATGGGAGACGCGGTAGACCCGTATTTACTTACGACGCAAGAGAAAGAACAAGAAATATCACAAACGACTACAGACTCTAGAGAACTGATCATTCCCTCTGCTCTGCGATCACGCGAAGGCGAGAGCGAGGTCTGGGTTTTGGTAGCTGGCTAGTTTTCGTTGTCTCTGGATGGTTGGCGCTTGAAGAATTAAGCACGCGAAGCACTAAGCAGACAAAGCGTAATCCCGAAAGAAAAACAAACACGTGACTATACAATATATCGTATGATGTTGATGTTTGTTGTAAAATATAGATTAGACCAGCTTTGCCTTGCTAAAGTGTAGGCGCTCCACTTTTGCCTGCTTCGCTGGTTCAACAATGTTGAAATAATATTTGGTCCCAAGCCACGTGATTGTTGGACGCGTAGGTATAAGTAGATTATGAGGAAATCAAGCCGCTGTCTTACTTGGCAGGCGGAACCCAACCGTATGATCACTACTTCAAGAAGCGGCGTTGTCTCCCGGTTTCGGACGTCTTTGGGCCTCATGCTGATCTCTCTGCGCTCAGCAGCTTACGCCAAGTCGGTGTTTAAAACCCCAAAGGGTTTGTAAATTCTCAATTTCTCACGGGTGGATTCAATTTAGAATCCCTCGTTAACCGCCTTGTGCAACAAGGTGCGGATAAAAGGCGCCAACGGGCACAATAAGCCCATGCCTAGCTCAGGTCCAACCAGATTCCCGATCTGGTTTACCCCTTGTATAGATCGAGATTCGCGACCCCTCACAAATAAGCCGCGGGTTGGACCGCACACTTTACAAAACCCGTTAATAGCCTCTATTTTTGAAGGCGCATTTCGAAAGCGCGTTTTTTATTGTTCTGTGAATACATAGCATCGATGAAATGCTACCTTTTACAAACTCCAAATCATTTATTGGCAAAGTCGTTTGTGGTTTATGTTTGTAGCACAATCTGTAAAAGTTAATTGGTGCTAACATCTGGCTACTTTCTACTCACAGCGCATGGAGCGTAATAGAAGACCCCACAATATAAATTGGACACAAGACAACTCTTGTAAGACTGTAAGCTTACTTTACGTACGACGGCAAGACTATAACTTGGCGCTTTCTTAATTGAATATTTCTGGAAGCACAGCTGAGCACTCTACCAAAATAGCTGCGGATTTCACTATAGCGATGTTTTATTTTACATCGCAAGCAATACAGTAGCACGTAAACTCACTGTATATAGCATCGTAACATTATATAGTAGTAGAATAAGTAGGACAAGTTGCCTATCCATGAGGTCTGAGTACCTACTGCAGCTATCCAGTGTGAGGGCCAAGATGGTACCTCGGTGTCAAACGTGGTGTAACGTATATGTCCAAATGGACGAATTGTCTTGGATGTCAGCCCTAACTGCTGCCTGTAAGCTGGAAGTATGCGATGTTACTCGATATCACATCTATTGAGCCTATAGGCTGCTGTCTACAACATATTCCCGGTGCACAAATGCGGAGATTTAGAATACCTCACAAGTGCTTAGAGCATGCCTTTCGATTCAACTACAAAGAAATGGAATGAGGATGAAGCCAAAATATCTATAAGAACGACTCATTCCCCCGACTTTGTCTTTCTTTCATCATCAACCAAGACACAATTCAAGCACAGCAATCGCCCAAGATCAACTTTCAACTCCAGTTACATCACTTAAGTCAAGTCAAAAACCTCACCTTACCGCCACAATGCAATTCCCACTCATTGCTACGGTCCTTGCCGTTTTCGCCACCAGCGCAATTGCGGATAACTGCACGCCTGGTCTTAACTACTGTGGAAAGACTCTTATGGCCGTTGGTAAGAACGCACTCCCACTTTTGGTTGGTCTGAGCAAGAAACTAACAGTCGCTTCCAGGAAAATACCAGCCCCAGATTGACCAGGCTATCTTCGATGCCGGCAAGCGACATGTCAACAACGGCCATGGAGATCTTTTCTACTGTGTAGGAGGCAACAATGGTGTTATCCAGTGGAAGGCATTCTGTGGCAAAGGATGCGTCGATGGTGGACGTGGTGACAATGATTTCTGCAACTAGTCCGGAAGTAGTATCCATAACTTTAGGGGATGTCAAGTAGCAACGAGAGGATATTCTAGCAATTGCGAATATATTAAACCCCCTGCATCTGAATTTGGCACTCTAAGCCTCCTGTTCCCCGTCTACGTCTTGAAACTCCACCCATCCCTTCATTTTCTCCAAAACATGCTCGCCGTATACGACACCATTCTCCTGTCCCACCGCCTTAATTACACAGTCCATGCCCGGCTCAAAGAAGAACGGTACTGAATACCTCCCTTTTCTTTCTCCTTCAGGCTTAGTGGCTCTGACTCTATGCATCGTCGCAACCCACCTTCCACCGCTAACCTTGGTCATCAAGTCGCCGATGTTAACAACAACGCTTCCCGGAATATAGGGGGCAGCTATCCATTCCCCGTCTGAGTTAAGCACTTCCAGCCCACCAGTAGAATCCTGGTGAAGGATGGTTAAAATCCCAGAATCGGTGTGAGGCGTGCAAATCAGCTCTTGCGCCTTTTGTGCCTTTGGAAGAGGCGGATAGTGCAGTAATCTAAGAGTGCTAAGGGAGTCCTTTAGGTAAGAATCAAAGTACTCTGGCACTTGTCCCAAAGAGCCTGCTAGAACGGTAAGGAGACGTGCGGACATGTCCTGAAGTTCTTGGTAGAGGGTTTCAGCACGGTGCTGGAACTCCTGGTGACCAGTTGGCCAGACATTGGGTTCAGTTAGATTGAATTTAGCAGCACGCTTCGATGATGACTCGGTTGAGGTTTGAGAGCCGATCTCAAAGCCTTCCTTCAAGTTATCGCTGCCTGCTTGGGGCGGGAAGTATCTAACACAGGTCAGTCATACTGTTCGTAACAACTTGATAGGTCTTAACCAAACATACCCTCTATATGTATTTGCATTTGACTTGACAAATGTTTTCTTTGCAAGCCTCATCTTTTCATCCACCGTAAGGCCGTTGGAGCCAAAGAACGAATTGCAGAGATCAAATACATCATCATGGGTGTATGTGAGGGGAAGGTCAACCAGATATGCAAATCCCGTGGTGGAGAATACTTCGTTGAGCTTTGAGGAGAGCGCAGAGAGAGCCGTTGGGTCGGGCTGCGGCTCGGATAGAGCGGACAACGACACAATCGGGAGCGTCGTAAATGAGGTCGTCATGATTTTATTATGAAGCAACAAGGATTAATGCTTACCTAGAACGGACCAAATTGTAAATGTTATAAAATCAACAACAACAAAAACAACAGATGGAGTGATTTATCGTACGTATATATATATCTTTGTGGAATGACTGTCCGCACTCTGTTACATCATCGCGTATCAATCTAGACCTACTGTAGCAAACTACTTACTAATTACCCCACAGTTTGTGTAAATTCCTAGGTGCTTAGGTTACACTTTGGAATACGAACGGCTAGTATATTGGAATATGAGTGGACATTGTTCTATACGTCGCGTGAGATGATACCTAAATTAGCATCGCGCTGGTGCATGGAGATTTATAATGGAGAAAGGGGTGGGGTTTGCGTTTCAATGACAGCCCTAGCGGTTGTGGTCTTCCCCGCCATCTCCGGTAGATGATAAGCAGTAGTTATAAGGGACCTGATTTGGTACGTACTCTAGATTATCCTCTATCGTGCAGTTAATCTGTACCACGGCGCACTTAACGCCAAATATAACATTTGCGATATTCCAATAACTATATAAAGGTAAGTTAAATAGGTCTGTCTTTCAAGAGTGCGCAAATGCTTTGTTTTCGGCGTTGTTTTCTCTCTTGCGGCTTATACTTAGTTTTTTCTTGCACTGTATAACTCAATAAATACTGCCCTATTCTGGAACTTCTAGGAGGACAAGATATTCGACGCAGAGATTCTCGTGGTGCAATACGAGCACGGAACTTTCGGCCTTACATATGTGGTTTATATGCATCAAGCCGAAACTGTGTTTGCTGGCGACGTGATGGCTGGGCAGGGTTGCAAGGGTTGAATCCATGACAGCCTTCACAGCCTTGCGTTGGTGGCGCGACATGAAGGCGTTGTTTCGATTTTCTCTGCAGTCGAAAAGGTCTTCCTAGGCAGGTTTATGAACAGTTGAGAGTCTGTTTGCTGGTTTCTTGGTTTATACCGTGAGATTTGCTGTCGAAAGCAAAACCAACGGCCATTAAAGAGCATCTGAAGCTGTTGGTACGACTTGTTGGTTGGAGCCGTGCCCAGATTCTTGAAGATTGCCGCCGAACTATTGGAGTATTCAGCTGTCACGATGCCTAGGAACTTCATTGACGGCATAAAGAGAAGATTTCGCTCTCGTTCACCAGCGCCAAGGAAGACCGCTGGCGATGAGCCTTTGACCAGCGCATCGCAGGATGCAGGGCCGTCTATCAATCCAACCCACGATGCAGAGCCATCGACCAGTACGCAACAAACCACGGGGGTCCATCATGCCCCAGCTCTTTCCGACTCCTCTAGCAAAGACCGGGAGAAATACGGCTTGTTTCGGCTCGAAGTTCCCACTACAGATAGTCCAGCCGATGATGCTCACGTAGACACGAATTCTATTGATATCGTTGCAGTTCATGGATTAAACGGAACAGCCTATGGAACCTGGACTCATGAAAGGGGTAATTTTTGGCTTGAGGATCTAGCGAAGGATTTCCCCGGCGCGCGGGTCTTTACATATGGATACCCCTCCGAGGTGTGTTTCACGCAAGGGACGGGAAATATCGACACGTTCTCTAGGAGCCTGTTGGAAGCTCTGAAAAGGGAGCGGAAGGGCAAGAATGTCTGCTACACTTCAACTCGATTCGTTCCTACGAAGTAGACGTCACTAACACACAATAGAACCGTCGCCCTATTATATTCATCTGCCATAGCATGGGCGGAATTGTGGTCAAAAAAGTACACTCATTCCTTCCTCTGATTTCTTCGCTCACAGAAAACCAGGCCCTCGTTATTGCCAAAATTGAGGATTTGCTATTCGATAATATAATGAAACATGTAGCAGGAATAGCCTTCCTCTCCACTCCTCATCGCGGCTCTTCGTCGACTACTCTCCCATTAATTTTAGCTGATGTGGCCAACTTCACATTACTGGGGACGTCAAGAATTGTTGGGAACATGAGGTCAGATCTCATAGAGTCTCTCAGAAAGGACTCTCTAAGCCTAAAAGAAGTCTCAACGAGTTTCAGGAACCAAACGCCAAATATGAATATTGCATCTTTTACTGAACAAGTTATCACACCACCCGCAAAGATGCGAGTAAGTCTTTGCTATGAATATCAATGTATTTGCTAGTTCTAACACCACTACTAGGTTGTTGATGAAATTTCCGGGGTTATGGATATCCCGCGAGAGAGAATCGTACCCATGCATGGCTGTGATCACAAGACTATATGTCGCTTCCCTGGGAGAGATAGTGAAGGCTACAAAACCGTTTTTGCGGTACTCCGGGACTGGGTTGATGATATTAATGAAGGTTAGCCATGTTCGATCCTCGTTAGATTGCAGCGCAGTTCAGTTTGCGAAATCTTACATATATGCAGCCGAAAACAAGGTGGCTACGTCGGAAGATCTCTGTGCGTCTTTCCAAACCATGATTTATGTCTAATGTCCAAATGGTGTGAGCTAACCGACAGTAAGCCTGTCTCCAGTCACTGTCCTTTCCAGAAATGAACTACCGTCGACAAGAAGCAGACCAAGCGTATGAAAATACATGTGCATGGATTCTTAAACATCCTGTCTATACAGAATGGTTAGACAAAAATTGTGAACTTCTCTGGATACAGGGCAGCCCAGGTTCAGGAAAATCAACTTTGATGTCGTTTATTCACGGAGAATTCCACAAAGACACTCTCCCGGGAAGAGAAGTGGTTCTGGATTACTTCTTCCACGGCAGAGGAACCACATTGCAAAAAACGCGCGTTGGCATGTTTCGCACTCTATTGCATCAGCTCTATGACAAGGTCCATTCTATTCGGTCGCAGATACAAAAGGCCTTTAAAGAGAAGAAAAGATTCGGCGACGCTGGAATCGGGTGGGAGTGGCATTTTAAGGAATGCGGACGCCTTTTCTCTGAGGCCATTGTTTGTGCTGCTCGGTCGAAGAGCATCACTTTATTTGTCGACGCATTAGACGAGGCTGGCCCCGACGGAAGTGACCTTGCATCATATTTTCACGAACTAAATGCGAAACTCAGGGCTGAAAATTGCAATGCAAGAATCTGCATTTCGTGTCGGAATTATCCCGTTATAGCGCCTAACGTCAGCTTGAAAGTATACGTCGAGAAAGAAAACACGAGAGACATCAATACTTATATAGAGCGCAGGTTTAGATCCGAGATTCGAAGTCATGGCATGGCAATGTCAGCACATGATGAGTTCGAAAGGCTTAAAGTGGCTGTTATGAACCGGTCCCAGAATATTTTTCAATGGGCTTGCCTTGTTGTTCCGCTTGTTATCAAACTTCGTCGAGACGGACAATCTTTGGCTCATATTATGGAGGCGCTCGATAAAGTGCCCCAAGGATTACATGAAGTTTACAGGCATATTCTCACAGAGGTCATAGACGTTCAGTATCGGCCGAAAACTTTGCTTCTAATGCAATGGGTCTGCTTGGCAAAGTACCCCCTCAATATGGGAGAAATGTATTTTGCAATGGCGTCAGACGACGCTTACGTCGATGAGCTATGGCAACCCCGTAAGAATTTGACAGATAATAGCATGGCGGCATTGATCACCAGCATGTCTGGTGGCTTGGTGGAGGGTATTTTTCACATTCCCAATCAGTACGGTTCTACTTTTACAGATTCTTCTTCTACAGTACAGTTCATTCATCAATCCGTCAATGATTTCATGCTGTCGGGCGGACTCAGACTCCTTGTCCAACTTCAAAATCCCACTCCTTGGGGTGAAAACAAGCTCTCATCGTCAGATAATAGTATCATCGGCCAAAGCCACGATCGCCTATGCAAGTCGTGTATAAACTACATAGAAATCGATTTATGTACTTTATATGACGCTAACGCTGATTACTACAGGCTGGCAAATCGTGTCCTATTCGTCGAATATGCCCAGTACTACTGGGTCTTTCACGCAGAAAGAGCCAATAGCTATAACATCCCGCAGAAACATCTTATCGAACGCATAGGGCTCCGTCCACATCAATCATTGTTTAATGCTATGTCAATTTATGGGGAGTATCAGCCCCCATCCCAACAACGCGATGTTCGGCGCACGTTGTCACTACTACACATTGCATCTATAGCAAATCTTGCAAGTGTTGCTATCCACATACTTGAAGCCGATCCGTTTATGGTAAATGATCGAGATCACCTTGGCAACAAACCGCTATGGTATGCCGCTTGCCATGGCCATTGCAAGTTGGTTGAGATACTCCTAGCTGCCGAAGAACTCGTTGGGGCTAGTTCTAAGGACAGCGCCAGTGAAGTATTTACAATCGCAGTGTCGAAAGGGCATGAACATGTCGTAAAGGAACTACTGAGTCACGGCGTGGATGTCCGCGGGAACACAGCATTTGCTGGTAATGCACTTATAGCAGCTGTGCAAAGCACAAACCGGAGAATTTCCCGAGTATTACCTTGGGGTGAACTCGAGAGAATACCGATCGTGGGCGATGTCCCTCTTCTTAAGCTGCTGCTCAATCATGGGGCCGACGCAAACGCACGAGGGGATACTAATTGCACGGCCATTGAAGAAGCCATTACTTCATCGGTCACCAATACTAGAGCTATTAAGTGGCTGCTCGAGAGTGGTGCAAATGCGAATGGTAGTTGCTCTTTTACGTCGCAACAGCGATCACTTTTCGCCGACAGGTTATCCCGATTCGCAGCGTTAATATCCAGAAATACTGCATTATACGGGTCACCAGAACCAGCCTCTACCTTACTACAAGTTGCGGCAGCCTTGCGCAGTAGACGGACCGCAGACATAGTTACAAAATTACTACTAGAGAACGGCGCGCAGGTCAACCAAGGAGGCGTCAATGGCGCGGCATTACAGGTAGCTTCAGCGAGTGGAAATATCAATGTCGTGGGGATGCTACTCGAAAACGGCGCAGACATTAATGGCTTGATAAGAAATTCACTTACTCCGCTGCAACAAGCATCATCACTAGGGCGTTTGGAGGTCGTCGAATTTCTAAATATGAAGGGGGCGTGCGTCAACTTGCAGCAGCATGGCTCTCCCTCGGCGCTACAACTTGCCGCATTTCTGCAGCATGATAGACTTATAAAGCTGCTACTCGATAATGGAGCCAAAGTTAATGCGCCAGAGGGGGACTATGGCACGGCATTACAGGCAATATCGCAATCGCAATTGTTACCCGAGGGGGTGAAAATAAACACGCAGCTCGTAATGGAGGTACTCGAAAATGCAATGGAGCCCAACGAGCAGCAGATTAGCCATGGGGGGGCAGGTCTCCGAGAGTTATCGGGTGTCAAAACGGCGAAGTTGCTGCTTGATGCTGGTGCAGATATTACTGGGCCTGGCCGCCTTCTCTCGGAGATACAAGTTGCCTCAATTGCAGGCAATGCCGGGGTCGTGGAGCTGCTTATCGAGCGCGGGGCAGATAATACCGAGCTTAGGGAAATTTTACGTCAAGTACTAGAGGTTCTGTATAAACAAGCTCCTCAGTCGAAGTACGACCCTGATATATATTCGCCGGCGGGTTCCAGCGACATAATGTCACCCTCCCGCGACGACGACGGCGACGACGACGACAACGACAACGACAACGACTATGAGGGCAGTGACGTCAACAGCGATGGCAACGGTAACAATAGGGTCAACAACGACTCAAAAGCCAGGCAGCGCAGAGTAGGGATGTGGGTAGAAGAGTGGGTAGAAGAGCAGACAGACACGCTCTTGGCGCGGCTGGTATTAGGGGGCGCGAAAGAACTAGAATATGCTAGCACAGTGATATTACTATCTGGGAGAGAGAAATATGAAGGTTAAAATGGGGTATAAATAAGGGGTAAAAATAAAGGGAGTTGGGCACATTGTTGGGAGAAAGCGCCTGCCCGTTTATAACTTTCATATGAAAGCACAGCTCTCAATCGGCAATTGGCCGACCGGGCGGGGCGGAGCGGGGCGGCAGTACAAATACTCGAGTACATATGTTTTGTAGTCGACACGCATCACTTTCTGTGTAAACAACGTCCAATCCACTGCCCATCATGTCGGACAAAGCACCCACTGGCGGCAGCCAGCTGACGAGCGACATTGACTTCATCAAGACGCCCAAAGCGGCGCCCGGATCCTTTGATACCGGAGAGGATTGTGGGGTGAAACCCACTAATGTATGTTGTGCCAGCTAACCTCCCTCTTTTGGCGATGCCCTCAGCTAATTCAATTGTGTGCAGTCGCCAGCTATCCATAACCCTCCGCTTCCAGCAGATGGCGCTGGAAATGAGCAGTTCAACAACATCATCTTCGCCAGTGTGATTCTTGGTGTGCCCACATACTTGGCATGGAAGGTTGGCGGCGGGCTGAAGACAACCATCTTCTTCGCCCTCATCACCTTTGTTCCTTTGCTTTTGGCATTCTGGACGGTCATGTCCACCTACAGCCCCCGAATCAATGAGAAGGTCAAGCTTCCAGGGCGCCCAGTGGAGCACTACCTCACCTTCAAGAAGGAGGCCGACCGTGCCCGGTTCAGCGGCAGCAGCAAGGTACCCATGCAGACTTTCTTCGAGATCTACTTCAGCGGCGACGTTGACTTCAACGGTGACTGCCTTGATGTCATGGAGTACCGCCACGACTGGGCAACGTTCAACTTCACCTGGGACCTATTCCGCTATATCCTCTTCACCTTCGCGCCGGATGTGATTCTCCACAACCGCTCCCAGGACGACGAGCAGGTGCGCCCCAACTACGACCGCGGCAATGACCACTACGCCTGGTTCCTGGGACCACGCATGATCTACACATCCGGTGTCATTTCGGATACCACCCGTGAGGAGACCCTCGAGGAGATGCAGGATAACAAGATGGCCATTGTATGCGAGAAGATCGGCCTCAAGGAGGGCGAGACCATGCTCGACATTGGCTGTGGCTGGGGAACCCTCGCTAGATTCGCAAGTGTCAACTACGGCGCAAAGGTTACTGGTGTCACTATCGCTCGCAACCAGACTGAATGGGGTAACGACGCGCTCAAGCAGGCTGGTGTTCCTGAGGAGCAGAGCCGCATCCTTTGCAGCGATTACCGCGACATTGTCAGCTCCAAGTTCGACAAGATTACCCAGCTTGAGATGGCTGAGCACGTTGGTGTTCGTCGCCTTACAACCTTCTTCCGCCAGTGCTACGGCATGCTCGAGGATGACGGATCCATGTACGTCCAGCTCTCTGGCCTGAGAAAGTCGTGGCAATACGAGGATTTCATCTGGGGCTTGTTCTTGAACAAGTACATCTTCCCCGGAGCGGATGCCTCGACTCCGCTCAGCTTCTACATTGGCTGCCTCGAGAGCGCCGGTTTCGAAGTCAAGAGGTAAGCAATCCCCCAAGTAACTATAAGATGGCGGACACTAACTCGAACTCTACAGTGTCGATACCGTAGGTGTCCACTACTCGGGTACCCTCTGGAGGTGGTACCGAAACTGGCTTGGAAACGCTGAGAAGATCAAGGCTACCTACGGCGAGAAGTGGTTCAGAGTAAGTCACGCATGCATCAGTTCCTCGCCAATATGGAGACTAACACATCTTAGATCTGGGAGTTGTTCCTCGCCTACTCGACCATTGCTTCCCGCCAGGGTTCCGCAACTTGCTTCCAGATGGTTGTTGTGAAGAACCTCAACTCAAGCCAACGAATTGATGGCGTCTACTCCCAAGACGGCCTCTCTGGCGCGCTCGCCAGAAGCAAGGCGGCTGGCAAGGCTACTCTGGCTAAGTAGATGTCCAGGCAGGCACAGGGAAGTCAAATCTGGTCAGAAGCAATGCGACTGGCCATGCTTCCCTGGGCAAAATAGATGTCCCGACAAGCATAGAAAGGGGTAAACTGGCCAGTCTTGTTGCCCTCGGGTGTATAGCTTAATGTTTGAACACGTATATTCGGGCTAGTTATTACGATAACTGCTGTACTTGGCTTTCTTCTATTTTGTTTCTCAGAATAGCAACCAAGAGCTCTGGGCCCCCCAACTCTACCTAGATAATAAATGTACACCCATTCCCATCTATACAACCCGGCCAAATTAGCCAATTATTCGTGTCATCTACTATCCTATCTTTGCATGCCAAATTGAAACCCGTTAGTAAACCAGAAAATCCCAGGCACCCTCTAAAAGATATCAGTATAGTATCCCAGCGCCGGCTGCTTGTTCCCCGTGAACGTCTCTGACAGGCTATCAAGCGCAGCATGGTGCTTCGCATACTCCATCCCCCTCGCATTCTCCGCCTCCACCATCTTCCAATCCCACCCCGTCTCAGCCGCCGCCTCTTTCGCACCACCATTAGCATGTCCATTCGCACTCCCGTTACCCACCACCTCCTCCTTCCCATTCGGTATTCCCAAAAGCGACAATACGCTCTCTTCACCCCCCATCTCCTCCAGCCCTTCCCTCTCCTCCACAACCTCCTCCTTCTTCCCATCCATCGTGTTCCACCCCCCAGGCTTCGGCGGCAACAACTCGCAGATATCCAGCACGGCCTCAGGATGCACCGTCAATCGGCCAACCTTCATGACATACTTGCTAATCGCGCTCGCAAAGATAGCACCCTCCGGCACATCCGGCGGCGGCGCAGCAACCCTCGGTTTCCTCGCGCGGCGCTTCGTGCGGAGGAAGCGCGGGATGAAGTTCCAATCGGCCGGATCATCCAGCGTCCATCCCGCAGGGCGCGCGGTGCCCGCCTTCACAAAGTGCGTGACGACGTAGATCCACTTGCGGTCCCAAGCGAGCAAGCGCGACCACATCTCGTATTTCTCGTACGGGCGGATCTCACGCTTGAAGCTGCAGTGTACGCCGCCGAGCATGATGCCCCACTTGCCCTTTGCGGGCTTGCCGTCAGGACCGATGATGGTGCCTGGTTTCTTGTGGAGTTCGCGGATGGCGACGTGCATGAGCGCGGCGATGAGGTGGGAGCGGGTGACGTCGAGGTCGGAGAAGTAGGTGCTGTTTGATTTGTGGAGGTTGTAATCGCATTCTGAGGCGGGGGATTGCCCGGGGGTGATGGCGGGTTGGAAGAGGGCGGGGAGGTGGTGAGGGTTCGTGAAGCCGGAGGTGGAGGCGTCGAAGGGGGGACATAGCATGTGGCTTAGGATGCCGTGCCAGACGCGTAACTGAGAAGGGGGGTTAGTGAGGTGCTTGAGCTGAGGGGGAGGGGGGGGGACGAACATGCCACACGAAGGGGAAGTTCTTGTAGTTGGCGAGCACGACGGCCAGGGCGAGGATGCGGGAGTAGTTCCCTGGCCCAGTGAGGAAGCGTGTGACGAAGGGTTTACTCTTCCATGCGCCGACGGAGAGGGCGGCTGCCAGGACGGCGGCGATGCTTCCCAGGGGGAGGCGGGAGGCTGACATTCTGGGTCGTGGTGCGCGCGGCGCGGCGGACGACGACGCTGGTGAGCGCGCTGGCGATGGCGGTGATGAGGACATAGATCTAGAGGGGGAATGGCGGAGGGCACAGAGGAGGGTTGTGCTGCAGATTGGCCTGCGAGGATGCTGCCTGGGGGGGTGATATGGGATTGATTATATTGTGCGGTCATATGGATATTTTTGTGTCAGCCCAGTCGGGTACCTCGGGATTTCCGGGGTAAGTGGTCGGGGGTTACAAGGGTAAGGGATATTCACATGCCGGGGGTCGCGTCGGAGCGATTGTTTCGCCGATGCAAGCGCGTTTCTGTTGAGACAGTCTGAGGATGATAAATTGTAGAAACTAAGTTCAACAGTTTATAGTTTATGGGTGTCTTACTGCTAGATTATAGGTGGGATTGGGTGATCGTAACCAACAAAGGTAACTCGGGCGAAAGGATAGAGTCGGAGTGCACTACATCAACACTGAGACATCTCTATTAAGCATGAGATCGAATATATCTTTTGACCTCTATGGCAAATATGATTTGTGTATAATTTCTAGCGCTCATCTGTTCCATCTCACCAACTCCAAATCTCTCTTAAAGGACGTACGTATACTCCAAACCACAAGCCACGTCCTGCTCTTCAACCGGTGCCATTCTCACATGGGTAGCCTCAACAGCTCACGCCGCGCGCCGAGCAGTCGTGCTCATCAACGTGATCTTCTTCCCCTTCTTCTTCTTCCCTCCTCCTCCTCCTCCCCCCCCATTCCCAGGCTTGGCCGCACCTCCGCTCCCTTCACCAACCTCATCCGCCAAGCTAGCGGCCTCAACCTGACGTATCATCGCCTCGTTCTCCTCGTGCAACTCCTTCTCCCAGTCCTGGAGCCATCCATCATTGCCACTCTCCTCATGTGGCACTTCGTTCCCATCCGTAGGTGCCAACACCGTAGTTCCCCAGACCGTGCGCTTTTGTGGCGGGCTCGTCCCCGGTGAATGGTTCGCCAAACTCTCGAATCCAGGGCGGTGGTGCGTCGCATACGGTGGGCTATTCCCAGCCGCGCCATCCTGATTTGCGTTGTGGACAAGCGGTAGGAAATCCGCGGCTCCGAACCGCTCCTCAGCAACAGGAGTCGCGAATTCCTGACGCTTCTTCCGGACGTTCGCCCAGCGCTCTTCGTCCTCGAGCTTCTCGGCTCGGACACGCGCTTTCTCCTCCCGATTCTCCTTCTCGCGGTTCTTTTCGCGGCGACGCGAGATGTCCTGGGCGAAATTGGCGAGGACGGAGTCAGGCACTACGTCGGTCCAGTTGCATTCCAAGAAGGAGACTTCGCAGCCATATGGGAGATGAGCCAGGTATTTTGTGCGTTTGCGTAGTTCATTATCGACTATGTGACCCGTTGAGACGTGCTCGACGCGCGGAAGGAGAGTTGATGGGAAGGAGGAGAAGTCGCCAAAGGCGGCTTTGAGGATGCGGATGTCTAGGGGTGCGAGATAATAATGTTGGAGTCCCTGATAGAAGTAATATGGTGCATGCGGCTGTGGTGGCTGATCGTGGGCTTGGGCACCGTGAGCAGGGACTGGGACACCGTGAACTGAATTGCTGTGTGCGACTGCCGACTCGTTCAAAGAAAGGTGATTGAAAGCATCGGCTACGGGGTTAAGACGATGCTGGCCGGCGCTGTTTGATGGTTTTGATGGTGCCTCCTCCGTGGCGTCACCAGAAGAGGTGGAAGCAGGAGCAGCTTCACCATCATGAAGTTTGACCCATGTCGTTGCCGACTTCTCGTCGTCGGTTTTAACGTCCTCGGCTTCCTGAACTCCATGCTCCTTTCCGTGCCTGGCCGGCTGCTTTGATATAGCCGGGGCATTCCCCATGCCTGCAATGTGCTCTTTCGCCTCAATCACGCTCCTAACAGCCTTCTTGGCCCAAGTTGTTTCGTCGCCAAACATCAGCTCGTCTTCCTTCTCTTGCCGTTTCAAGTCTTCTATCTCCTGATCAAACTGCTCGGTCATATATTCCTCGGTGCCTTTCATAACCCGTGCATAATCTGTGACTTCGGCTGCAAAGTACCACGGGATATCGTCAAGTCTCCCCATGGATTCCGCCTCGTCCCGTGGCAGGGTCAAGGTGCTACCCGGTTGACGCATGACCAATCGAAGGATGACATCCTCTCCCTCCTTCGGCGCCGGGTTTTCCTGGCCCGTAAACCACCTTACCGGTCTCGTATCTGACATATATATGGAATCCCAACAAAGAGGGCATTTCTTCCATCTTGTCTTTTTCTCGGGAGCTTCATCATCAGTAGAATGCATATATCGAATCAAACATGGTAAACAGAATATGTGGCCACATTTCGCCATCCGAGGCGCTACAGGATGTGATAGGCATATCGGACATGATGATAGCTGCGATTCTGCAGACACGAGGATCTGTAACACGCTGTCCCAGTCGAGGGGTGTATCGGCGTCAACAGCTTGTGCCCGGTAGTCACCGGAAGGGTGGACGATAAAGCGGTAGTTGGCATGGATATATCTGGGCCTAGAGTCAGCATTTACTTTCATACCGACTACAACAGGGTTTTGCATACCTCGCTTTGTCGGAAGCATGATAGCCAGATCCCAATCCCGACCTTGTATATCCAGAATCCCTAGCACTAGATCTCGGATACGGCTGTGCGTTTGGTCGAGGTGGCAGCGCAAAGTTCATCAGGTGCGTGATGGAGGTCTGGCCTCGTCGGCTGGTTGAGTTCCTCATTGCAGACTGGGTCCGTTAGATGGGGTCTTCAGTCCATTCCCCTGTGTAACTCACATTTTCAGCATAAGAATCATCCCCAAGCAGTCCCCCTGGTCGCCTATGCTTCTTGTGGTTCCTCTTCGAAGACTGGTTGTTCCGAGGAGTACCGTGGGCCGTATTCGAATGGGCGCTACTGGAGCGTCTGGTGCTGGATTCGAAGCTCGGGGACGATGGGCCCTGTTGTTGCTGTTGCTGTTGCGGGATGGGCGACTGTGCGGAGGGATGATTGGGTTTTCCTCCAAGTGACGCGCCAGGTTGCGTGGAATTCATTCTCGTCGCCAGTGCATGGGAGCAGACAGGCACAGTTTGTCTTGGGCGTGGGTATATGTTTGCCCTGAGCAGGTCTCCGGCAGAAGGGCAGTAAGGCACGGCTTGTCTCTTAACGGAAGATCACAGCTTCTCTTGAGCAGCTGCTTGACGTGGCCTTGTTATTGGCTTGGGAAGGTAGAGTGCGAGGCGTGGCTATCGGAGAAGCAAGAGAGTGGCGGTCTCCAATGTCAACAGACGCTGGTAGTCCGGAACCTCCACTGCTCAGTGAATGCAGAGTTTATTGAGAAAATGAAGCTGCAATGTCCGTCTCTGTCGCGCTCAGTCCTATCCCTTCCGTGTCCCCTCAGACCCTATATCCCTGTGTGGTTTGTGTTCTGTTGATATGGACAGGACCCCAGAGGGCGCTGGTTGTTGTGTCGAGTCACCGTCAGCGGGGCAGTTGTCGGGACGGCGAGCAATCCGACGCCTGTTTATCTCCAGTAGCAGCAGGTGATCTGTGTGGAACAAACAACAAATAAATTCGAATAAATTCAGTTAAATTTAGTTAAATTTCTACATAAATTCTACATTATCCACTGCATCAGCGCAAACAACCATACTGTATTTAATCTTCATAAACTTTTTATTGTAATGTACCTATTCACTTCTTTGCATTCCCGTGACTTGCAGCTACTAAATGCTCCGTATACTATTTCCCCAATCGATGACGGCGTCGGGCAAAAAATGCTTAGTCATCTCAGGCTGGAGCGGCGAAGAGCAGGCCAGCCTTTCTACGGCGGCCGAATCGGCCAATAATGAAACAATCATAGTTGAATACGTTGATTCGGGCTGAACTAAGAAATAATCCCAGCTTCACGTCGACGACAAACTTCCATCTCCCAACTATCGCCAACAAAACACAGCCACGCTGTGGAGATTGACATCGTTCTTTGCTGTCTTTCTTTGTTCAAATATTGTCTGCGCTTGCAACTCACAGCAAGCTAATTAACGGTTGAGTCGCTGCCAGTTCCTCAAAGTTCCTACCACCAAAATCCACGACGATCTTCTAGTCGCGCCTATTGTTTGCGCGCCTGGAAATCGACCAAACATCCAGGCCGCCTCGACAGTCCGAGACGGTTTGGAAGAATCCTCCCACGCCGGCATGATGAACAGTCGTCATCTGCCGGCAGGGCAGGGGATGCACCATGACAATAGACGCCGACAATACAACCAGCACGGCCAGCACAACCAGCACTACCAACAACATCAACAGCCTCCTCAGCAAATGTACAATGCATACTACAATCAACCCTACTATCCACAACAGCCCCCTCCTCCGCAGTACTACAACACCGGCATGCCTCCGAACCAGTACAACCCATATGCAGTATACAGAGGGTCGCCGGCCATGCCTTACCAACAATACCAGGTCCCACCTGTCGTGTCAACCCCCTCATACCCGCCGCCGCACCCCCTTCAGCCGCCTGCGGTAGTCACAACGCCATACCAGCCTCACGTACCTACAACACCTTCGTCCACGCGTTCTTCATATATAGCTCCCGCGACAATTCCAGCTCCAGCTGTGCCTCCGCCAGCCGCTGAAGTTGTTGTTCCTGCTCAACTACCTCCAACCTTTATTCCGCGACTCGGGACACCTTTGACTCCACCCGTCCAAGACGCCCCTCAGCTACCCGCAGAAACTGCAGAAGCTGTAGAACCAGCAGAGCCTGCAGAGCCTGCAGAAGCACCAGAGGAGGAGGTATCTGAGACTCGGATCCCATACTGGCCACAAGTAAGTAATCCATATCTGACTCACGAGACTCGTCTGACTTCAATAGCTCCCGTGGTACTCGAGACCCGACCTTCCATGGCCAGCCAAGACCGCGAAACAAAAGAAACGAAAGGCTGTGGCCCGACAATCGACGACGGTTGAGGAAAAACAATCCGGCCAAGATGACTCGACCGTTTCAAACACCGTTGACACTATTGAAGCCTCCGTGCCTCGTCCCGAGACTCCATCCACAACACAAGCTCCCTCGGAACATGCTCCATCGACAAATCCCACAACGCCATCTTCTGCCCAGGCAACGCTACAACCGGTGGCTAGCTCATCGAAATCCGCTCATCGCAGCGTGCCCCCTCCAATCATGCCCGCACTCCCAAGAGTTCTGGCCAAGCAATCACCAATTGCTGCCGAGGCCAAATCAGATTCGCCCAAGGCGCCATCCTCAGATGTAAAGCCGGAGTCAGAGGCAGTTGCCAATGGACCAGACGGTGAAGCGACGCAAGAGAATGCTGAGGCCGCTACGACTGAGCCCACTCCAGCACCATCGGGGCCGAAATCCTGGGCCAATCTTTTCAAGGGAGCTACCCAAGCGTCACGCCTTGATACTGGCGTGGCAGGTTCTTCTACGACTACTACCGGCTTTGCGAAGTCGAACAACGAGTCGTTGGCTGACGCCCTTGTTTCTTTCAATGCCAATATCCACAGCGGCAAAATCTCTTTCCTCGAGCCGAGAGGCCTTGTTAATACCGGCAATATGTGTTATATGAACTCTGTAAGTATTGACTACTGTGCGCAAATCATCATCCTCTAACGGCTAGCAGGTACTTCAAGTTTTAGTTTTCTGTGTACCTTTTTACGAGCTTCTTGACCAAGTTGGCAAAAGGGCGGCGCATAGTTTTAAAAGCGATACCCCATTAATCGACGCTATGTAAGTTGCCATACTCTGACTCGTCGAACTTTACCTAACATACTGCAGGATTATGTTCATGCGCGAATTCCCTATTATCGATTCGGCTATGTCTGTGGAAAAGCTTAGAATGAGGTTGAAAGATAATGAGTTGGAAAAGTATGGGGATGCATTTACACCAGATTTTGTTTATGAGGTTATCAGGACCTTGCCACGATTTGCATCAATGAGGGTATGTCCACCTTTCCATGAGACGTAAGTCCCCACTAACTCTGTTACAGCGCGGGCATCAGCAAGACGCAGAGGAGTTTTTGGGATTTTTGCTTGAAGGGCTTCACGATGAGTGTGTACAGGTTATGCAGTCTACCAGTTCCGTCGATGGATCAGCAAATGGCACACCTAACGTGCCTTCGTCTCCTGCTGTGAGCCAGTCCGGCTCGGTTGCCGGGGAAGGCGCAAATGGATGGCTAGAGGTTGGCCCCAAGCAAAAGGCTGCGATCACAAGATCATCTGGCACAAGACTGGACTCGCCTATCACGAAGATATTCGGCGGCACCCTTCGCTCGGTGCTCCGTGTTCCCGGTCTTAAGGATTCTGTCACGATGGAGCCATACCAACCCTTGCAGCTCGATATCCACCTACCATCTGTCCACAACATTATCGACGCCTTGAAGGGCCTGACGAAGCCAGAGACTATCACCGGCGACTTCAAGTCCCCCCGCGGCTCCAACGTCACGGCCACAAAGCAAGTCTCTATCGAGACGCTTCCGCCAATGCTCATCCTGCACCTCAAGCGCTTCCAGTATGACAACAGCGGTGGCACACAGAAGATTTGGAAGAAGGTTGGCTACCCCCTCGAGCTCGAGATCCCCAAGGAGGTCTTTGCGCGACAGAAGCAGGGCGGCATCCTCAACCACGGCGGCCTTCCCCGCTACCGCCTGACGGCCGTTGTGTACCACCACGGCAAGAACGCGAGCGGAGGTCACTACACGGTGGATGTGAGGCGCCAGGACGGGCGCGAGTGGGTGCGCCTTGACGATACGGTGATCCGTCGCGTCAAGTCGGAGGATGTGGCCGAGGGCGGCAGCGAAGAGGACCCGAAGGTGCTGGCTGCGGCTCTGGAGGCGCACAATAGGGATACGATCCCGACGGCAAACATTTTTGCTGGGATGAAGATGGATGATGAGGATGGGGAGGCGAGCGAGTGGAAGCAGGTTAACGGGGAAAAGGTGAATGGGGCGGGGAAGAAGTGGGCGAGTGTTGCAAATGGGGTTGCGTCGCCGGCGCCGGGGAAGAAGGCGGCGGCCGAGAAGTTTGGGGTCAAGGATAATAAGGTGGCGTATCTGTTGTTCTACCAGAAGATCGAATGAGAGGGTACGGTTGGGTGAGCGAGGGCAACGGTTTGAGAGCGGATGCGGATGCGAGCGGGAGAGGATGCGAGGTTGAGCGGATGATAGTATTGGATGTACTGTAAGAGGGGGCAAGGAGAGGTGCCTCGTTCAAGGGTGGTGGAGTGGTGCAGGTGAGGAGAGGCGAAGTCGCGCGTGGGGAGGGAGGGCGGCTTCATGTATAATACTATACTGGTGTTAGTCGTGTCGAAAGTGTTCGGCATAATCAAGGATCAAGCGCCCGCGCAAATGCTACCAGATCCTTTCCTCGTCAAACTGTGTGATAACGTGAATATGAGTAGACAGGTCTGAACTGACTGTGACTATCACATCTAGACAGGTACAAAATCATCGCCCATACTATCAGTGATGGTCCCCATGAACAGTCTTCAAAACATCCTCCCTTCCACCTCTCCTTCCACCGTACCTTCATCCTCAGCATCAGCGCCGTGCGTGCCTCCTCCCCAAGAGCACGGACAACTTTGCTGATTTCGGAACGGAAGCGGTGTCGGATGGTGTGAGTGAGTATATGTGCCGTGATGCGGAGGATGAGGGGTGAAGGATGAGGGAGGGCGTGGGTGCCGGTTGGAGCTATGTGGGTTGGCTCCTTTCGAACACTGGGTGGGTGGCTGGGCTGACATTGGAGCAGGGTTTTGCTTTTTGGGTTTATGGTTGTGGGATGTGTGGATGCGTCTATGGAGAAGAGGAGGGGTCGGTTTAAGGATTAACGGCTGTTCGGTAGGTGGGTTGGGGTAAGGGGTCTGTTGGGGTGATGGCCGCTGTTGGAGTGGTGGTGGAGCCCAACCTGGAAGTCCCTTGATAGTCGTGTCTAAGAAACTTTACAGTCCTAGGAATTATGCGACCTGCCCTTCCGCATCTCGTCACGAACATACCAAGATGGCAACCAGCAAGACATAAACATACATCACATCAGCACGGTATGGCACAGTTCGAACATTAAAATCCGTCCATTCCTGGTCCCCCTCTATCCTACTGAACCCCCACTCATTCCCTCATAAACCAACCCCCCTTTAATCACGCAAAAAACACAAACAACTGGAGATAATCCAAAACAAAAACAAAAAACAGTATACCCGCATAAGCACAGGACACAGGATACAAACAAGAGCCATCGAGGCTTCCCCAGTAGGCCACATCATTCATATACACATTCCACCCCCCAAAACCTGACTCCGAAACGCCCCGCGCCGGCCCGGCCCCCTACGGAAAAGTAGGTATGTGTAGTTGTGGTATAGGAAGGCGACAGGGCGGGGTGGGCGCGGTACCGCGACACAGCCGCACGAAGAGAACCGCGGGACAACAGTAGAAAACAGCCGGAAAGTCAAAACAAGAGGCGCATAACCAGAACAAGAGTATTTTCATCAATCGAACCTTCAAAGAGGACTCGCCGGCGCGAACAAACAGACAGACTGGCGGAGAGACAGATGTCTACTTCCGGATAATAGCCTCATAAATCGTCGCCAACGCGCCCACGGCGCAGCCGCCGACAATGCCTTGCCATCCCCCGGCAGCCGCACCACGAATGCGCGCGACGGACTCGAGATCAACGAGGCCGCCAAAGGTAGCGCCGCCGGAAAAGACAGCGTAGGTGAGGATCGCCTTCGCGACGTTGAAAGTGAGCGGGTCGAACTGGTACTCGAACCTTTGCGCGCCGCGAGAGCGAGGGCGGGCGGTAAGGTTGAAGAAGTACGCAAACGCCAACGGGACGACGAGGGCGGTTGCGAGCCAGAGGGTGAATGGCTGCCAGAAGCTCGAGGTGAGGAGGAGGAACAAGTCCGGTAGCGAGACTGGGTAGGGCCTGGTGTTCAGGATCGGCAGGGAGGGGATGGAGAACGCGTAGCGGTCTGGCAACACTTCCGAGCGGAGGTTCGCGGCTTCGAAGAAGAGAATTATCGTCTCGATGCTGAGCAGGCTCGAGAGAGAAGCGCGCGCGGACTCGACGGCTTCGGTGGCGCCCGTGGAGGCGGCGACTTCAACGATCTGGGAGCGGATGGCTGCGCTGCGGCGCTCGAGGACGTCGGCAACGACGGATGGAGATGGGGGGAGGGGGACGGATTGCGCAAGGGATAGAGCGCGCGCGGGGGTGCGGGTTAAGGCTGAGCGTGCGCGAGTGGTTGCGGGCTCGACGTCGGAGTCGTCACTGTGAGGGGCAATGTCAGCCTTGTTTATCGCGGTCGGTGGTTTGGAGGGGTGCGACGCGTCGCGGATGGGGTTCTTACACCGAGTTTGTGAGTTCGTCAGCGGCCTTTGTGGCGCGTCGCTTGGTAACCCTGATGACTTTATCCAAGTCTGCTGAGGCTTGCTCCTTCTTGACGGGGGAGAGCTCGGTTGTCGAGCGGCGTTTGTAGAAGGGCGCGACACGCGCGTCGGTGGACATCTCGGGGTGTTGGATTAGAAACGAGTCGATCAAGATCTCGAGGTCCGCCTTCTTCTGGCCATTCGGGCTGGTGGTTCGCGTCAGTACATTCTCTATGGTAGTTGTATTATATATATATATTGCGCGCACGTAACGGCGCCGGCGCGGCGGGGGGGTGCGCACCTCAGGTCCAGGTCGGATGCGAGCTCCTCGAGCTGCGCCTTGCGCATTTTCTGGAGGAAGCTGGACGAAGACATGGTTGCGACGCGGATGCTTGTGGTCGCGGAGTTGAGGCGATTGCGATGCAAGTATTGGCGGCAGTATTTTATGGAGTTGGTGGTTGTGGGAGGTACGTGCGGGTTGCAATACTACGATGGGTATGTGTGTTGTTGATAAATGTGGATGGCTGGGATGCGCCGATTGTTGTCATAACAATGGCGTTTTAGCGCCAGATTGCAACGGTGAGGAAGCCACGTGACTCTGACGACTCTGACGTATGTTGAGGATTGAGGAAGGCGCGATCGGAGATAAAATTATTATGAGGAAGGTTGAGTTTGTAAATTGATACTTATCTTTGATTATGTACTGGGTTATATAGATTAGGCGTTTGTCCGAATTCCATTGTTGTGCTCCATTGTCGGGGGTTTAATTGTTCCATTATTTTTATTGTTTCTCGTTTCTCACAACAAAAAATTAATTCCACGCATGTTCCAAAAAGTTCAAAAGAAGTGTTTGAATATTTCCCAATTTTTTTTCTGTCATTCGTCATTTTCGTATACAGCAATCTACACCTATGCTATGCCACCATCGTATATAAGAAGCCACTAGCTAGCTTACTCAATATACCGAATGAATCGTTCCTCCTCCTTCTTCACCAGCCTTACCGGGATATAAGTTTGTCCAAAAATCAACTTCAACGTGATCATCGACGACGCCGTCCTAATAACCTCCTTCGCCTTCTTCACCGCCTTCGCATAGACCTCCAGCTTCTCCGGCACGCTCATCTTGGCAACCTCTTCATCGCTCGCCCACTCATCAACAGCGAGCTCGATGGAGTACTTTTGAAAGATGACGGCCAGCAGAGCGATCAACTCGACCTGCGCCAGGCGGCGTCCGAGGCACGACCGCGGCCCGTCGGAGAAGGGCAGGAACGCACCGCGCGGGGGGCGGAAGAGCTGCGCAGAAGATGACTTGCCCGTGAAGCCGCCAAAGTCCTCCTCTTCCGACTCATCTTCAACATGGTTCGCCGCGTCCTCTATGAGCCATCTCTCCGGGATGAAATCGTCCAAGTCGTCCGACTTGCCGCTAACCTTTGAAACGCCCTTACTAGGCCAGTATTTCGGGTTGCGATGGGCGCCGACGACGTTGAAGTTGATATATAGTCCCTTCGGCAATGTGTGTTTCTGCCCATCAACTACAATCGTCTGATCCTGATTGGCAGTGACTGTCTTGGGGATATTGGTGACCGGCGGCATCAGGCGCAGCATCTCGCTCATAACGGCACCCACCATGCCACCGAGCAGGTTATTGACGCTGTAAGCGTAGTCCCAAGTCTTCGGGTCCGAGTCGCCGAAGATGGTGTGTACCTCCTTCTGGAGGTGGCGCTGCGCACCCGGGTTCATGGCGAGCTCCATTAGGGAGAAATGTATGGTGTTGGCGGTGGTCTCGTGACCGGCGATGAGCATAACGAAAGAGTTGCCGATGATGTTCTCGTCGGTGAGGACTGGCTTGCCCTGGTTCGATTCCAATTGGCCGGGCGACTTCTTTTGGTCCGGTCGGCCCTCGTCAGTCGCGCTCTTGACCAATGCGCCCATGATATCCATGCCCAGCGACTTCTCTCCCGCGAGTTCAGCTTTCACTTTCTTGGCGAGCAGTTCCTCCATGTAAAGCTTCCAATTCTTGTATGCTTCCCAAGCCCCCTTCGCCCTCTTCACCGGCGCAATTTCTGCGACTGTCAGCTACAACCACTATGATAGACATGCGTCACTTACTCAAAAGCCATCTCGGCGTCAACATTAGAACGAATATGTCATCTAGAACACTAGCCAGTGCCTTCTCAAAGCTCATCGTATGCTCTCCCACAGGCTTATCAGCCATATGGATTAACCCCGAGTCCTTGTCCTCGGTGCTAGGCACATCGCCCGGCCACAACAATCTGACGCCAAACCCCATAGCGCTAATAATGTGCAACGCCACACGCATGGAATCCGCAGGGACGTCATTCAGCGTGCGACTACTCGTTTCGCTGCCATCCATCCACTTCCTGATCATGCCCTGCGCCTGCGCCACCGACTCTGTGAAGACAAGCGAGTTGTTCTTCTCATTGAAACCCGGCGCTGTGGCCTTGCGGTGCATGCGCCACTCTGGACCCTCAGTGGTGACGACATTGCGGCCGTAGATGTCGAGGACCTTGTAGTCCTTGATGGGCTTGGGGAAGGCGGCCTGGCGCGTGGTAATCTGGTGGATTACGTCGGCGTCGGCAATCCAGATCATGTTTTTGACGGGCGTGACGGTGATAAAGATGTCTGAGCCCAGATCACTATGGGCCTTGTACAGCTCATTCCATGACCAGTCCGGGGAAAGAAATCTACGCCAAGAGTTAGCTACTAAGGGTGTTTATTATAGCATGGGCAGTGGCATACATGGACCAACTCTTGTGCCAGCTGTCGGGCAATGTTTTGTCGATTAGTTTTAACCATAATTTACCGCTGATTATCCAAAACAGAGTGATATTGTAGACCGCTGGACCACACCGTTGTCAGTTTGGCTTGGCGGGACACGGACAGAGCAGACATACGCAGGATGACATATGGCAGGCCAGTGCTTTTTGCAGCCTTTAGATTACGGCGGAAGCATCTGTATTTCGCGAAGGCCCAGTAAAGGGGTAACGCAGCTAGCACCATCACAAGGAGGGAGACCATGGCGGCGTTTCTCGGCGACACAACCGTCTGTTCGGTCTGGTCTGGAGCCCGCGGGTCCTGACAGGACCAGGGGAGCTTTAGCTGTAGTCGCTCGGGAAGTGGGGCAGTCGTTCGATCGATGAGCGTGGATCTAAGTAAATTCCCCGAGATACTTCGGGGGATATTTGTGCGGGGAGGGAGGCAGACAGAGAGAGAGAGGGAGAAGGGATGATAGATGGTTAAGATGAAGATGAAACGTCTCTGTCTGTCCACTATGGATCGAGGAATTGGAAATGTGAGCTTGGACAACGCATAATGACGGGGGGATATCTCTCCATTGATAAAGTAATAGCTGGGCACGGGGTATGGGTGCGACGTAGGGTAGTAGGAGGGTGGGAGAGGAGTCAGTGGGGGGGTTCGTCTTGCACTAGAGTTGAGTTTCTCACACAACGTCGGAATCAAGCTGTTCCGAAGCAATTTTTGGTGGAAGCGAGGTCTCACCGTGGGCGATAGGCGGGTAGGTGGCGGCCGTAAACGACGTACAGGGAGAAGGGAAATAAGTCATGGGTACCATGAAACGTGGCGATCCCAACGCAGTTTTTTTTGGATGCTCTGCAAGTACCTAGTACCTGTGTTAGCATGTTTTAATAGATGTTTTTGACTCCTAGAGTAGAAAAGCAATGAGTACCCTAGCGATTCTCGAGCATGTCTGCAGCATCTGCTGTACTCGTATGCAGCATCCCTACCTTAGTTCGAGCAGATTCACTAATTCCCCAACGCGTTCTTTCTCTTGCCAGTCCGTCCAGTCCGTCCCTAGTAGAGTATCAGTTCCTTCCCTACAAGGTCGATCTACCGAGCTTGTTGTACAGTAGAGCACAGTAGTGTGGCAGCTCGGACGCCGAACTTCCACACAATTCTAGTCCTATACGAAATACGACGGGGGGTCGTTGTGTGCCCGTGCTTGTACTTGAGTATAAACGGCATTCGTTGACCCATCGCACGGAAATACTGTCCATACTGTCCACTCATCTGTTCTGCATCTTATCATGCCTATCAGAGTGGTACTCAGCACATTCTTTCTTGGTAAAAATATTCCCAAGTAACATTTCAAGCCACGAGCTAACAAGGTGGCTGAAACCAGTAACGGTATCACGTCACAACGCCCAAGATTCTGTGAACACAGTTAGTCAGCTGCTACAGATTGTGGCACGAAAGGCGTTGGAGCTTTTAACGAGGGTAACACTTGTGTAATTCTATTTGTAGGGTCAAGATCGGATCTTGATTCTTGATATATACATCTTAAAGCGTAATTCATATAATAACTTGTGGTTCAGTCAGCATTAATAGAGAAGGTTGACATAGACTTAAATCCTTCCATGTAAGGGCAGCGCTTATGCCAAGATCAATATTTGTGGCCTTATATATCGGGTATAAATAACCAATATCACGTGACTACTATAAACTATCAGTCACATGACTCATCCCATCGCTTGACCCTATCTCGTTAGACCCAATATTAGCTAATCCCACACAAATCTGTAATTCGCGATATTCCTCGTCGAAATTGCTCTCAGCGACGGCACGACACTCAGCAACTTCACGACAACCTTGAAATCGCCAAGATGGTACGTGATATCTTCGCCCTGCTTATACCGGTGTATCTCTTCTCTGGATGCTCTGTCCGACGGCTTTAATGGCTTCGATACGCATGTTGCGCGGGACGAGAAGTGGTACTGGTTCGAGACGAATTGGCTCGATGGACCGACACGACGCCCAGCGATGACAGACGGCTTGCGAAACATGACACCGAATCGAGGACACTACGAATCCTTCACCAGACTCTCGTTCCCTCCATCTCCGAAGCCCTCGAGCCACGACGACTGCGAGCATCCAGAGCACGAGATACACGAGCGAGAAAACCCCGCCGACCACAAAACTAACATTCTCTCCCAGGTCAACATCCCAAAGACCAGACGCACCTACTGCAAGGGTAAGGAGTGCAAGAAGCACACCCAGCACAAGGTTACCCAATACAAGGCAGGAAAGGTAATTCACGACCCCTCCATCCCGCACACAGCGGTCGAAAAACCTCCCACCACTAACACCCGTTTTCCCAGGCCTCGCTCTTCGCACAGGGAAAGCGTCGTTACGACAGGAAGCAGTCCGGTTACGGAGGACAGACCAAGCCCGTTTTCCACAAGAAGGCCAAGACCACTAAGAAGGTTGTGCTTCGTCTCGAGTGCACGAGCTGCAAGACCAAGGCGCAATTGTCGTTGAAGCGCTGCAAGCACTTCGAGCTGGGGTACGCTTCCCTCCTCCAATTGATAGCGACGAACAATGCTGACAATCCGACAGTGGTGACAAGAAGACTAAGGGCCAGGCTTTGGTGTTCTAAATGCTTATTGCTTTTGTGGGCATGGAAGCGTGTCGGTGTTCTTGCATGGGCGGGCGATAGGACAACTGGACGGGAATGTCGCAGCTGGGTCGGTCCGCGCGGCACTTTGAGGCATTGCAAAATCTACTGATTCGCTAATGACTGATGATGATGCTGATGCCATTGTGTGATGTCTCTGGACGTGTGTGCATGCATGGCTCTGTGAGGCGTGATGAAGGGTGGAATACCCGAGATGACCGGTTCGAAATATCAGCAAGAGTCATGTTTTTCCGATCTCAACACCTGTGTCGACAAGTCCATTTGTGCGGATACCGCTATCTAGCTGTGCGAAACGGTATTTTACAAGTCTCAACTTCTCTCTTTACCCCTCTCCATCTTCACCTTCCCGATCACTTCCCCCCCACCTACCCCTCCAAGATTTCAAATGATGAACAAATTGGTCCGTGTTACTGAGAGGCCTCAAGAACCTCGTTATGGCGATACACCAGCACTTTGTGCACTTCTGATTGAAATCACCCGTCTTTCATTTTTCCTCCTCCATACCTCGTCTCCCACGTCTCACTTCTCATTCCCTTCAGCCACCTTCCCAGTACCAGCCCGCGTGTCCAGAAACCGCGCATGAACACTTAATTCCTCACCAAAACGAACCCATCTTCCTCGTACACCGGGCCCGGCGTCCTCTCGCGCCTCTGCTTCCTTGAATGGTGCTGGGACGTGACAGCAAGTCCACCGGCCTCGCCCTTCCTCTTCCACTCGTCGATGTCATCGAGGAATTTGCATAGGGTAGTCGAGTCGAGTAGGATCGCGAAGGGGTGGCCGCCATCACTCCATATCAAACTCCATTTTACCCCACACTTTTCTCGCAATCGCTTCGAGTTCTCTCATGGAGAAGGACAAGTCCCCCTCTCCAGTTCCAGGTTGTGGTTTTCGCTCATAAATCTCTTCGAAGGATAGGCGCAGCATCCCTTCAGCCACTGGTTTCCCCGCCCGCAACGTAACAAGGACTTCTTGGTCTACCACTGCGCGCAGCGGGTGGCTTGCATTCGTCTGCAGCTGCTCTCGTCGCCTCTTCCAGACTATAAAAACAATCTCTGGTCGTCGTCGGTTAATATTAATAGTGATCACTTGTGATACCTTCGATTCTTCGTGCTCTAGCCAGATCTTCGCATAAAAACGTAAAGACCGGCCACTCTGTGACACACCAGACTCCAGCACGCAAGTTGCGTAGCTACGATTAGTTCCCCACGAACTATCGGGCTCTTTGGTAACGCTTCCAATTGACACTGTCTCTTTCCCAAAGTTAAAGATCTCTTCGTAGCATCCCATCGCGTCCAGCTTCATAGCTAGCCTGTCGTTGAAGTGCATCGCAGCGAGTTCGTGCGGCCCTCCTGGCTTTGTGAGGAGAAGGCTTTGGGTATCTTGCAAATATAGTGCCTTATGTGATACCGGTATAAGGGAGCGCTTGTCATCCTTAAGCCTGAAATATGTATTTGGGAAGCCCGTAACCAAGACAGTGTGGTCAGCAGTAGAGTCACTGTCGCGAGCATTATAAAAGTGCGCTTGGAGAGTCTTGGTGAAGTCTTTTGGGTTTGTGAAGTGTATCGTAGCTTCCACATCTGACCGCCCTTCGAGCTCCATTTCTGGTTCCGCAGTCATGGCCATACTTGTATTTATTGCAGTATCGCCGTAAACGTTTAGATCTTAAGAGAACTGAAACCATCAAATTCATCAGTAGGGCAGAGGTGTCTACGTTTAGCGCTAAGTAATCGAATCATAACTTGAATAAGCACGTGGCTGTCTATGATATCAGTTCCAGCTCGACTAACAGCACCTTAGATCCAGTGGGTAAACCGTTAGGAGATACGCACGCCATAAGTTTGGAGGCGATTCGGCCTTGGACTTTGGCGTGGGCTTATGGTGTATATAAAATGTTTGGGGGAACTGGCAGTGGCGCCCGTCTCGTTTCCCCTAGCAGCTTTCACTCCGGCCGCTCAAGTGGAGGCAAGACAGCCAGTACCAAGGACCGTGACTAGCTATCAGAAGGCTGTATTAGGAAATATTGACATCGTGTTGTATTCCGTGAGGCTGTCGAGTGTTCTATTTACAGTTGCCCACGTGATTATGTATCACCTTCCCGCGACAGGCTGCATAAGAGTACATGAAACTCTGCGTACGTGGGCATAAAGATAGGGCATAAAGATAAATTTAGAGGTGCCTTTGTGTTTTCCATCATCATTGCTGGTAAAGTCCAACCTGGAAATTACTGCACGTGATGTCATGAGCAGTTCGACGCCGCACCTGACTTGAACTTTCCATATCTCGTGTCTATTTCAGCACCTCGATATCTCACCAACCATGGAAGGCTGTCAATGTTTAGGATCCCGACTACGGCCTCCCTGCTACTAAGTTACTACTAATATTCCTCACGGAGCCATATACAACAGCCATGAGGATGTCTCTCGACTGATATTTACTCGCGAGTCGGCATCGAAATATCTAGGCCCTGACGTGTCTAGCCTCACAGCAGCCACAACCACAACCACAAATAGGACGTTCACTCTCTTTCCTCTGCTACCACCAGAAATTCGCCTGAAAATCTGGCGGAGTGCTCTCTCCGTTCCGCGCCTCGTCGTAATATCGTCTACTTCTTGCACTGTTACACCCACTCCGGACGGAGATGCAGTCGTTGTTGACTGCCCACCGCTTCCATTATGCTCTCAAGCATGCCGCGAATCTCGAGATGAAACATTGCGGGTGTATGATAAATGCTTTGCAACAAACTTTGATCGTCAACTGTGCCTTTTCAACTTCGAACACGACCGGTTTTTGATCGGTGGTCCCGATCCGTTTGCTAAAGTCAATTTTTTAATAGCAGCCGCTCTACCTAATTACGCCCATAAGGTGCGGTTTTTGCATATATCACAGGGCAACCAAGACATTGCCGGCTCGGCACGCCGTTGGGCGCCTCTTCGAGAGCGATTTACGGGACTTAAGGAGCTCATTATAAGCCTCCCGGCTAATGGCCCCTTGCCCCCTTATGAGTACTACGGCGCCTTATACCCACCCTTGGAACGAGAGTCGAAGATTAGATCTGAGCTTTATGATTGCGTAAAAGGGGAAGGGGGCATCGACATAAAGCGATGGAATCCTGCATTTCAACTTAAGATCATCCAGTATCCCAACCCCGAAAATGAATTGCTGCTTGCCAGAATGAACGCAATCCCAAGAGTCGGGCCTATTTTTTCGTAGAGGACCCGTGGCATGCCAGGGTTTCTCGGCATGCTGGCCATTCCTTTCGGGTAGCTGCATGTGGCGGTAGGATATCAATGGCGGAAGGCGGACGAGTACACCAGAATCTCGGTAAATGCGTGCTCAGGGGATGCAACGGACAGGTTGGGTGGGGGTTCAGATATCGTTGATAGCCAGGTGGCCTCGGAATCATCGATCTTACCATGCATAGTTGATCCAATCATGGTAATTGATCTGCTCGTTATTCTCAGCTATTATCCGTTTGGCGCCCACGAAGAATGCACCCTTCTATCTTTCGTTCTCGGCTTCGCGCTGTCTCATAGTAGGCTCGTAGCTTCCACTCGAAACCTGCCTTCCCATCCCGGGGACTGATGTAGTGGAATGACATCTCGAAATACGATAAATATAAGACTAGGGCCGCTACAGTATTCCCTATTGGCCTATGCTATTCATAGACCAGTGGTTACAATAGGCATAAAGATCTGCCGTAGATCGCAAAAAGATGAAAGTTTATGCTAATTAAGTTGCAGCCGTCCCCATATTAGGTGGCTGAGTCGAGGTTGTTAGCGTCCCAGCAATGATGCACTTCCTAGAGGAGGATACATGAGAACAGTTCCTGCTGCCCAGAAACACAAGTTCCAATGTGACAATTGACGGTTAATTCGACTCTTGTGATCACAGCTTACCGTTATACTCAGTTACATCTTGCCATATTAAGAAAATTCTAAGACCGAGCCAAACTAGGGCATACGTTTCAAGCTAATGGAGACCTCACGTTTTGCAGCTGTGGAGGACAGCTGGATACTTCATTGGTGGGGGCCAGAATATGTAGCAGTAAATAAGTTATGAGAAAGACTGATGTCTTTGGAATATATATATGCACACTACTCTACGTTTCGGGACAACTCCTAGCGTTATCTTTATCCTCCCCACACCACAAAACACCAAGACGGTTTTATACAGCCATGTTATTCAACCTGAAGGATGCTTTGGTGGCGATGGTCATCATGGTGGGAGCTATTAAAGCTTCATTTATTGACGAACCTTTCAGAACTGAGGCGACTAGCGTTGAACCAACTTTAATCGTCGATATCGATATCAGCGAAGGCTCTGGCGTGGGCGAACTATCCGTCCGAAACGGCTGCAACAAAGGCACATGCCCCGACAACAGCGCCCCCTTCTACTTCATGAAGCGGTTCTGGCAGGACTACAGGTCAGAGCACAATATTGCATGGTATACCTACAACATCCGCGTCAACGACTGTGGGCAATGCGTCTCGAAGAAGACTACCAGTTACGCATGCGGCGATTTCGCTCCCTGCCGGCGAGAGCAGAATATCTGTGTTGTGTCGACACGAGCGAGATGCGCGCTCATCGGATCTGGAAAGGTAAGAATGTCAAGGAAGACTACAGTCTTCTCTATGATTAGATCGGAAGTTGTGGGTTGGCGAAGGGGGAGGAATTTCATTGGCCTAGTAAGAAGATTAAGTGCAACTGGTAAATTATGATTACCATCGATGCTACTCACATGGGTTTACTATTTTCGTAGATTAAGAACTTTACTTACAGCAACTATCTCTTGGCTCCAAGTGCAACTGCAGTTTATTGCCTTGGCAACTATTTATTCCTTTTCTCGTTAAGAATATGAGCGATCTAGAAATACGCGCCAATGATAATAAAAAAACGTAACAGTAGTGATAAAAATACTAAAACTATGTATAGGGTAGTTATGGATGGATTATTGCAAAATGTAAGGGCTATTGATATAAAGAATAAAAGCTAGGGCATCAATTATTGCATGGCATTATTAACGGATCTTTATAGTCTCGTATATAGAAACTATTTCGACCACACCATTTTGTCAGCTCTTTGGATTGAACGTTATAATAATGACGAGCGAATATCTAGCAGGGCAACAGCAGCGATTAACCTTCAGCCCGACAGGCGTGGGATTCCCTCCTGTTGCTGTCAAGGAAAGTAAAACCAATCTAAAAGCAAGAGTTGTCCGTAATTCTGCTCAAAATTTATATTATCGTTGTCAGTCAGCCTCTCGCTGTCACTTTCTACCGTTGCAGTTGCCGTTACGCCTGTGAGAATCTCGTTGTCGCGGAGCCCTGTCACCGCCAGTGCAGTCATCACGGTTCTGGATCACACTGTTACCTAACAGACACCTGTAAGATATCATCCAACTATAGTTCTAGCTCCCACTCCAAATTCCAACTCACTGTGGCGACCACATTACGGTCATCCCACGCTTCGTTTTGCCTTGTATCGAAGAACTAAACCAAGACGGGGAACAGCACCGCCTTTATAACCTACCCCGTTACTCCTATTGTGACACCCAGTTAATACAATAAGAGAGACTCTCCATCGTTGACAATGGCCCATGGCCTCGGCCCTTGGATTTCATTGATGTGAGGGTTCCACGAGGGACCTTTTAATAAAACAATGTATTCCCATCCAGATGTCTATCCTTAGAAATACAGACAATAATACCTTGGAGGGGGCTAACCAGAACCACCAGAACTCCCTGCACACACCACCCCATACCTACCCAAATGTAATCTTCGTCCTCGTCAAGTCTTTAAAAACATCATCCAACACCTCCCTCTTCCTCTTTTCTCGCCCCCCTTCCTCTCTCCTATCCGTCTCTCCCTCCACAACTTCGTCCACCATCTCCTCACCCAACCCTGGCCCCCAAACCCTCACAACCCCATCACTCCCAGCACTCACAAATCCCTCGCCCACCCCCCTCCATGCCAAACTCGTCACACGCCTCCCCACACTCCTCTCTCCGGTACCTGTCCGCGCCCTCACAACCGCCACACTCGGCCCCGGCAAGCGCAGTCTACTCAAAACCCTCCCCTCATGCAGCTCAAATATCGCCACCTCCCCTTCATTCGGATACACTAAAAGACCCCCCTTTGGTTTCGTATGCTCTACCGGACTTAGCAGCATCGGCTTAGTCTCCAACTTCGCATTCCTCAGCGTCAGACCAAAATGTGCCAGCGTATTCGCTCCGGAACTGGCGTCCCACACACGCACAGCGGCGTCATGGCCCGCGCTAACAATGTACTGCCCGTCATCCGTCCACTCGATGCCGTTGACAGCAGCACCGTGCGCCTTCGCCGCCGCACGACTAGGTCGGTCGAGTCCATCGCCGAGTCCAATCGAGTCTTCGAGATCGAGGAGCCGCAGTGTGCCCGATGCTTTCCGAACGTCCCAGATGCGTACGGTGCCATCTGTGCCACCGGTGGCGAGGATATGTTCATTTGTTGGAGACCAGGAGGCGGCGAGGACAGCGCCGGTGTGTCCTGCGAGGCTGTGTGTCGAGGCGCCGGAGTGGAGGTCCACGAGCCGCACGAGCGGGTGCTGCGTGCAGCATGCAACCAGGAGATGGGAGGCGATGGGGGAGAGGGCGTGGCTGTAGATTATGGAATCGAGCTTGAAAGAAGCGGAGGGTTGGAGAGTGTCGGTGGAGTAGATCTTGAGGGAGTGGTCGTAGGAGGATGAGAGGAAGGCAGTGGGTTCGAAGGGGTAGAAAGATATGTGCGTTATACCGAATTGGTGGGTTGAAGGGCTCCTGGTATGGTGTTAGCTTGTGATATTTAACGGGAAATCCGGGACGAGGTACCTCTTTACTTCACCTATTGGTTTCAGTGTCTGGTCATTCTTCTGGGGTGTTATCTGCTCCAAGTCCCACAGCTTAATCGTGGAGTCAGCTCCACCTGTCAACATCCTGTAGGTGTCAGCGCATTGTCACGTCAACTTAATCTTTTAACCCACAATTTATGCTCAAACTTATCAACAGCAAGACTATTCACCCCAGCCTGACATGCCCATGCGCTCTCTTTCCCAGCCGTCCTCTCCCCTTCTACTGGTGGTGGGGCGACACCCCCGCCATCAAACTTCACATGCGGCCAGAGCTGGAGCGAATGCAGCGCTCGACTAGCGACCGCTCTCGCAAAAGAGCCCTGCCCAATAGAGGCGCTCTCGCGTTCAAAGAAGAGCCGATTCATGCATTCCCCTGCCCACAAAAACGCGTTGATGTGGGCATCGTCGACGTCGTTGAAGCCGTGATACTGTTATGGTAGCCTTGCGCCGAAAGCAATGCACGGACCCACAAGGCTGAAAATGTGTGCGACACGCTTGTCCATCACGAAAGTCGATCAGTCTTAGTCAACGTCACCGCAGACAACCTCTCAGTGTCACATATCGAGATGGATATTTAAGTTCTATTGCTTTTCACAAACCTTGCGGTTGCATCTCGGTCCATTATGGCCTCGAGATCACGAACCCAGAGTGCATTCCTCGCGCCCCCGGCCGACTCCCCACAGGGCCCTTCCCAACCACAACCCCCCGCTCCCCCGCGCCGTCAAGCAACTCTCTACGATGCTATTGCTGGTCCGTAGCCCCTTCTTTCTTCATATATATATATCCCTGCTAACAGATCCCAGGGCGCAGCACACAGCACGGCCTCACCCGGAACCCTACGACACTCGCCATCGCCCCCGAAGCAGTACTCTTCCAGCGTGTCGCCGCGCCGGACCGGCACGTGGAGACAGATACATATTTTACATCCGATAATGCCGTTGGGAATCTCCCCGACTCTGACCTGTTGAAAGCATTACATGTTTATGCTGCGGACTTTTATGCCGCAGAGCGAGAGGTAGGGTCCGATTATAGGAGTCTCGACGAGACGGCGTTGTTGGCTCTGGGGGTGCTAATGGAGGAGCTATGCAGGGAGCAGCTTGGGGAGGGGGGAGACCTGGTGTTTACTGAGGGAGAGATGGAGGGAGAGGTGGAGGGGGAAGGGGAAGGGATAGGGAGGGCGAGGAGTCAGTCGCGGAGTGTTGGACGGGAGGGAAAGAGGAGGAAAGTCGAGAGAGAGTTCGACGGGTGATGGAGATTGAATCGTTACACTGTCGGCAAACTCGCTGTTCATGCGGGACTTTCATCTTATATATATGGGCCAACGAAGCGCAAGCGAGCACGACGCGGCTCCTCACACTGCGACGGGCAGAGTCCAGATCTCTCCCACTCACGAAACCCACACGTCACGCCGTGACTGCACGCACCTCAACCGCGTGAGACAAACAGACTAGCCAGAGATCACGGGTCTGGACCGGTGAGCGTCTGACTCGTGGGCGTGGTGGGGACGTGAAAATCCTTCACAACGTGCGCCCGAGACCTCGATGGGCAACGTCCTTGTGTTACCACGATCTCCGACCACGGCGACACGTGCGTTGCGGAAGACATGTCATATCGTTTCAATGCCATGTCAACCGATAGGTCAAGTGAGGTGAGATCAAACGAGGTGGGTGAGAGGTGCTGGCCAATGCATTGGTGTTTTCCCACGCACCAAGAAAAAAAAACAGGCTTGCGTGCGTGATGGATCGTCCCTGATGTCTCACCGAGACAACACACTCCCCGATTACCAATGCAACAGTGTTTCTCTACCCCTCCCTCCTCAATCTCTCCAGGCGAGCGGTTCCTCTCCCGTTCTGCACCATATGCATGCTTCTTACTCTACATCGGACCAACATCCGACTCCAATCCCCAGGACTTTGTATCTGCAAACCCCTCCCAACTGCCGTATATGCCCCCATTCCAGCAAGCGGGCCGCGCCAGATCTCCACTGCGCCCTGGTGCTGACTCGCGCCGGATTGAGATCCCGCCCCGTCGTGGGAGCTGATATAGGTACGGTGCCAATAGTTGGGTGGTTATGCGGGAGGGCGGGGTAGGTGGTGGGGGATCTGATGGGAGGGGAGTGGCACAGGGGCACGGATAGGGAAGGATTGGGAAATAGGAAGGATGGTGCTGTAGCGCTGAAGAATTCGATGGTGTGCATACGGGAGTGGGGTGGATATGGGTGGCATCGTACGCTTTGCAGCGCTGTATAAAGCGCTGACGTGCGGGTGCGAGTGGAGTGAAAGCTGGGATGAGACAGACGTCCATATCAAGGTGGGGTGGGTGTGGGAAGCTGGGATGAGACAGCCCTCAAAATATGATAGTGGAGCGTGCGACGCCGGAGGTGGATTAAAGGGGGTGGCGCCCGTGCTGCCGCCGCGGCTGGGGAGCAGGTTCCGGAGCCGGGAGTGGGGGGTTACGGACGCCAGAAGTTGTTTTTTCCTTGGCTCTCATCTTTGAGATGGCGTAAAATCGAGATCAGGACCTTGATCTCCTGCGATGCAGATGCGATGTGAAGTCGATACCGATGCGACCCAGTACCGTGTTAATGCGAACTATTACAAGCGCTGATGCTGAGAGCTACTGCAGCGGAGAGCTTTTGGCAGATGGGTAAAGACATGCATGGCATGGACTCACCGAGCATGCATGCATCGTTCATCTTCGGAGATCTAGGGAGCCGGCGGGGCGGGAATAGAGGCGGGTGGCCCGCGAGTCAGGACGTGCATGAGGGCACTTTGGGACAGGACGGGGGGTTGGGGTTGGGGGATCGAAGATGGGTCGATGCGCCGTGCGGGCTGGAAGCGCCATGGGCGCCGAGTGAACTAGAATACAGTGTGGGATATATTCTGGTATCTGGAAATCCACATTGCGCTTAAGAGACACAAATAAATACACAGCACTCCAGTACTGGCTGTAATATTTAGCAAGCAATTATTTAAATATGGAAAAATTATATACGTATATAAATAAAAATTAGAGAGAAGTAAATATAAATATACCCATGTCCTGTAGCACAGCATGTGTGCACTGTCAATCATCCACTAGATATCCGCCTAAACGCCCAAAAACGCTCGAAACAACACCAAACGGTAAACCCACAACGGATCTCAAAAGTCTCACATTTCCCAGATCCAACACTTCCCCATGTCTCTCTTCCTGCACGGCACCAGGGCCCCGCCAAAAATCTCGCAAGCCTACCCAAACTCACCTTCTCCCGCATATTCTATTCCAAATAGCCCAAGACACTTTCCTATAGTGGCTGGCTGAGCCCATCTCAGCCCTGTTTACGCCAAAAGCATCTCAGACACTGCAGACAACGAGGCGACAGATCATCAAACTTCCCCGCATTAACTCTTCTTCCATCTGTCCTGAGCGAAAGGCGGGATGTCTCAGGTACGCAACTTACCCAACCGAGCGATCTACAATCCGTATGTGCGCCGCAGGCTCCACGCAGTACGCAGCGCCCGACCTCGATGCGATACGACGTTGAAGTGGCGAAGGAAGGCTCCTAAAGGAAGGCGACTACGGGTTATGTGGCCTTCTGAAGGGCCCGGGAACCGGGTTCGCACGCGGAAGGTGAGACGTGCGGCTGCATGAGAGGCAACATGGAAAGAATTGCACCCGTCCTGTTCCTAGAGCAGCTGAGGGTGGGAGCAAGATGGGTTCAAGCTGTTAGGAGGGGTGTATTAGTTGAAACGGACCGATGGATAGAGAAATGACGAACTGAGTGACAGGCTGACAGCGGCGGTGATAGTGGCGCTGGACTGTAATCTTACCCACCTCCCCGCAACGCCCTGGTCTGGGGTACACTTTAATCGCCATGGCACAACCGCAAATCTACCCGAGCAGTACTATGCTGCCTGTGCTCGTCTCCCAGCACCTAAACCAGGTCTCTGGCAGCCCAGGGACCCTCGCCCACACGAAACAACCCCTCGCACCCTCCTCCGCCACCCCGAATCCCACGCCCGCGTCCCCGGCCCAGCCCCCAGTCACCCATGGCCTCGGCGAACGCGTCGCCGGACCCGCTTGCGCGGTGCTGGGACGGGTTGTGCCGTCGTACGGTGGGAGGCGTGGGTTGTAGTGCAGGGAGGCAAGAAAGGTACTCCGAGCACAGCTGACAATCCCAAAAGTATTCTAGGCAAGTGTACACGGCGTCTAGTTTGGGACGATGTGGATGCCGCTTCACGCTTCTCGGCCTGTTTTGGCCGTTGCTGCGCTCATATGGGGTGAGCAAGTTTCTTCTTGCTTCTGGCGCTTTTGCTAGACTTCTCTACTTGGAAGCAATAGTGCAGTTGAGCACCGTGTGGTGGTCCATGCTACAGTGGGATACAGTAGTCCGTCGCTAATATACGACAAACCTTAGCGCGTGGGGGTTTGGAAGCGCACAGTCTGTTGTGTGTCCTGTTCTTCTCAAACTGGACGCGCTACCCATGTTTGCAAGGAAGGAACAGGGGCATGGATTGGGCTATTGCATGACCGCCGCGGACGCCTCCACGGAGGGAGAGATCGGGGCCGGAAGAGCTTGCGAGGATGGGATGGGATGTGTGTGGGATGGGTGTATGGGTGTGATGGGTGTGATGTGCCTTGTGCGATGCGATCAGGATGGCTGTCCGTGCTGGCGACGATGACGATGCTGGTGGTGATGCGAGTGTTGCTGATTGTGCGGGACGGTGTGGAGTTTGAGGCTGGGCGGGGGGGACGGTGTGGAGATTATACAGCACGAGGGGGTACTTACGCCCGGCTTCGCAGTTGCTCGATATGTTACATGTTCACAGTATGTACTGTACTGTACATTTCTTTCTATGTACGTACAGTACGGTGCAGTGCCGTGGAAGATTGGCCGCCAACGCAACATCACCACCACCATGCTCCCAAGAATCGCAGGGGCAAGTCGGAAGTCAAGTTCCTTGGTGGATGGATGGTGGTGGTGGGAGGGTGTGGATTGGCATGGGAGCGGGCTGGCGTACGGAAGCACGCATTGATTGGGCCGCAGCGGAGATTTTGCTTTTCCAAAGCAATGGGTTGGGTTGGTTGGGTGTGCGGTATGTGGGTAGGGGGAGGAAGGGGGGTTGAAGGAGGTAGGAAGGGGGGAAGGGGGGGAAAGGGGGAAGGAGGAGGGGAGGGGACCGGGGAGATGCTTGGAAAGGGATTCCGGCTTACGTGACATCCTCCCTTGCGGTAGGGATGACGAGGAAGGAACGAGGCTGTCGTGGCTGCCGTGGCTGTCAACAAGGGAAAGCGAGGAAGGAACGAAGCGCCTGGTGCAACATCGCAATTACCCCACGATCACGGGGCTGGTTCTCGGATCTGTGGTGCTATTTGGAGTAGTACTGAGAATACATATGGTATTGTACCGCGATACCGTGCGGTCAGGGAACGGTCCCTGTAGCCATACAAAAAAGAGCTCTGTATTGGTGGGCATGGCCCTTCCAACGCGCCATCGCGCCTTCCTCCTCCCAGGTCTCTGGGCCAGTGGGGTGGGGCATGCGCTCGGTGCCCAGGTCCGAGCAGCGGCTTGGCGGGGAAAAAATGGGAATGGGACAATGCAACCAACTCGACGTATGATCCCGTGTGTGGGATGTGTGGGATGGGAAGCGAGACGAGATAAGGATGGGCGGCGCGGGGGCACAGGCGGCGGTGGGTTACCGTACGAGGGCTTTCCGGCGGCGTAGGGAAACGTAGCCTGGTGCGATGATCGACCGAGCCGGCAAAAGTGCGCTGGCGCATGGTGTGGTGTGCAGTGCAGCGCCGTGCAGGTTGTTTGTGTGGTGTGCAGGTATGTGATCCGGAAGGGAGGCTGCAGCTGTCGAGTTTCCCAGTCTGTCTCGAGTCCGAGTCAGTTAGGGGAGGGGGGTGACGTGACTGAGAGATGGGATGGGTGGATGGGGTGACTTCAGTTCAGTACCCTTTGCCGTGGCGATGTGGATATCCCGCCTTTCCAAGTTTCGGCGAAGACACAAACTATTGTGCGGTTCGGACGGCGGTACGGGCAGAGCCATTTCTTCTCATGGACAGCTCAGTACCAAATAGTACAAGAACAGCCCGCCGGCACTCCACAGCGGGGACAGACGCGGCGAGCTAACTAAAAGCGAGAGCTCCGTCCCCAGCCGCTACCTGTCAGCCCAGTGCCACAGTCCGGTGCCAGTCCACTACGAGGCCACTGTCAGTCCACGGTCACTTTTGGGCTGCCGTGGGTGTGATTGGGCAGCCTCGGCCGAGCTTGTGGTTTGCTTTGGTATGAATGGTCGACTCAAAGTGTGTGATTGTGGTTCCCTGGATCCCGGACGGGGTTTGGTAACCCCTGAACCCCGGGTTGGTGGGTTGGATTGGGTGGGTGGTTGGACGGGTTTTTGGGACATGTTTCGCGGCGGGTGATTTGCGGTACAGGAAGAGCACAGGATGCAACTCTGCTCTGTGCAGTACTGGCCGAAGTGAAGTCTACGAAACGCAGTTACAGCAGTGCACACTCAGACTGTACCGGTACTGCAGCAGTCACCGCAGACTTTCTCGTACGAGGACAACAAGCACCACAAACACCACAAACACGGTAAGAGAATGGCGGTGGAGAGTGACCGACTGTACCAGTACCGCCGTTCAAGCCACAGACTCAAGGAGACGAGACCGGCAAGGGAGAGGCGGTGGGAGAGGGATGGACCGTCCAATAGTCGCGGCTACCTGCTGTATTTTATGCGTCTATCCATCTGGCGGTATGCATGTCGTACTCGGCGGTGCAGTTCTGTACATGTCCTGTACTCATGATTGAGTACATACTCGAACGCCCACTATAGTACAATGCATACAGTACTCTGCACTCTTTTTTGTCCTTCCTCATTCATCCTTGGCGGTTTGCTTGCTTGTTCGCTTCTATTATGGAGCTCCTACCCTCGGTTGCATGGATCTATCCCTCCCTGCATTATCCACTAATCTACCCCATTGCTGTATGGTGCTAACTTTCTTAGCTTGCTCCAACCGATTCTCGAGTACCGCCTCACATCGCGCATCGCTCATCGCGCTGCGAAAAACTTCCTTGCGCTGTGTGTATTATTGGACGAACACGAAAACAGCATCGCTCACCTCTCTTTCGCCTCTTGGTACGAGTAGAGTACTCCTCTATCCCGTCGCTGACGGCAAGCCACTTATTTCTCTCCCTTTCGTTCCGCGCCTCCTGCAACAATACCTTCCAGACTCTCTCCCGAAACACCCCCCCTCATTCTCTTGCCGTACTCTTTGCTTTACTCGTTCGCCCCCTCAGACACTGAGCTTCCCTGAACAGCTGGGCCCGACACCGCAGAACAGACTGGCCCCTTGCGCATCCATCCGCACAACCCCTCATTCCGTCTCTGAAGCTTGCCGTCTCCTTGCCGCTGCACCGTTTCGTACGCCTGTAACGCACCACCAACCCGGATTTCAAGCTTCGAAACATACAGCCGCACCCCCCCTTCTCTCTCCCACCCGCCTCTCTGTCAACATCTCGTCATTGAGTCCCGCCGATCTCCTGCCTGCTCCACAGCCCCCGTTTGCGCCAGGGAGGGTCGCACGTCGCCAACAGACGCCGAAAACAGAACGACGGGGACGTACTGCACTCCCGATATTGTCCAAGGGTTGTTCAAGGGCTACCTCTAGTCAGTTACTTTAGCTCAGAGTGCGCGCTAGCTCGACCTGCGGTTTAGGTCCCGATCGATCTTTACTCCCAGCGTCGGGAGACCCAGCCCGGCAAACATCCACCAACCCACCCGCCACACCCACCCACCACAACACAATCACCACCTATTCACTGCACGTCAACTTGCTCTAAACGAGCAAACAGTTTCTGCCCGTGTACGACGCAGGTCTATGAACTACTGCTTGCCACTCCTCGAACTACTACTGGCTACGATCACCACCACTATGCTCCTATACATCTGATTCCTTTGCCCGCAGAATCTCTCGAGCTGTCGTGTTTCTGTCGAATTCCCTTGGGAGGACAGCCCTCCAAGTTGGACACTGACGCAGATGTTGCCCCTGCCCTCGTCGGACTCCTGTGCTACCGCATCCGCGCTGTGAACTTTGCAACCCGAAAGCCCCATCTCAGACCGCCGATACACAGATACCCACACACCGCCTCCTGACAGTTGGTTCTGGTCGCACATACCCGGACAAGTGCATAGGATTAGACGCTCGCTGGTGTCAATTTACCATAGCCCCACAGAGTGGAATCTCTGCATTTTAATGCCCAGAGCTCCGCCCATACTTATAAGTCGACATGGATTCTGGACCCCCCAACTCGAAACGTATTCGGGTTGATCCGAACCCTTGGTCAGCGAACGACAACCAAATTCATAGACATCCTGGAGGACACCCGTACTCTCAGGCAACGCTTCCACGACCACAACGTCAAGACCCAGGGGCCCGGCAACACTACGAGCCTGACAATACTCGCCGACATTCACAAGCCCTTCCGTTCGACTCCTACGGGGCGTTAGGGCCGCGAGATCCAGCCATCAAGCCAGACCCCAACGAGCCCACTTCGCTACAAAACCCGAGGCCACACTCGGAGGGACACCGCAGCGAGGGCCACTCCAATATTCCCCCGGGAGACCTGCGCGTCCAACCCATGAGACCATACGATCATACGCCGGCCCCTTCACAGGGCCCCCAGCATTACCATCCGCAGCCGCCACAGTCGCCGCTGCACCCGCCTCGGCCAGGGCAGCTCAGCTACGACGGCAACGGCATGTATGAGCAGAATGGAGGAGAGGGGGCCCCGGGAGTACCGTACGAGTATACGGGGGTCTCGAGCTCGAGCTCACAGAAGAAGCGAACGCCGCGAACTACAATGGTAAGGAAGAATAGCCCCGTTAGCACAGGTCGTGGGTGAAGCTTACGAGTATGCAGGCTTGTGACGCATGCCGAGCTGCGAAGGCGAAGTGTACGGATCCAAAACCATGCCAGGGATGTAAAGATAAAGGTATCGAATGCAAATTTCCTGAGCCTGCTCAGAAACCGTAAGTAGACCAAAACCTGGGTGAGGATATGACGCTGACATGATGCCACTAGGGCTGATAGGGCACAGTCTGACATTCTGACCCGCATGGGTGATCTGATCAAGGAGGTGCAACTTTCGCGCGAGGATGTTCGGGAGCTTAAATTTGAGATTAGGAGGCTACATGAACGGCAAAGGGTAATTGAAAAGGGCCTCTGTCCAGCTAATCCTGGTCTATCCGAACTTCTAAGCGCTCATGACGAAGAAACGCGCAATATAAAGAAAGAGGACGAGGCTGATGACATATACAATGAACTACGACGACCCGCAAAAATGCGCAAGGCGGACACCAACGGCGTGACTTTTACTCAGCCCGAAGGTGGGCTTGAGGATGATATGGCGGATTCGGATGATGGGAGCGAGAACCACGCTGCGGCGAATGTGCCTCCTGGCGAACCGGCGATACCAATTGGTCACACCACTGGAGCGGCGAAGATCCTTGAGTGGCAGGCGGTGGCAGCCATGGTGGGAGAAAGAATGAAGAGAGACAAGAATAGAGGCATGAATCCGCTAGAACGCGAGCGCAAGCGCGGGGTTATTCGTCTATACGGGCGTGGCGAGGCGCGTCCCGGGGGGGGTGGACGATCACTAGGAACTGAATTGGATTCCATCTCAGATTACGGGCTCGAACCCCCCAGGTCGAGCAGCGACTCATATTCTGATCTGGCGCATTCACCGATAGTCGAACAGGCTTGGGGTCAAGGTGGCGCACAAAGCCCAGTGGCGGACGCCCTCCTCTTCCGCGCCGAAAGCGATGCTAGAGCGGCCGTTGACATGACGGGGCTCCCCAGCCTAGATGAAAAGACGGTGCGGCACCTGGCGGGGATCTATATGTGCCACCTCAATGTGATGCATCCAATCATAACCCCAAAATCCCTCGAGGGCATGATTGGCAAGTTTATGCAGAATATCGGCGGGCCGGAGAGGGATGGAGCAGGGTATAGCAATTTTTCGACATTTGTTGCTGGCAACAGCGATGCAACCGGTACCAAGCGGAAACGATCACCAACGACTTCAGGAACCGAATATACGTTTGACCAACAGATTGGCCAGGGATTGCGCCAGCGGACGATCAGCGAGGGTATTGTTCTCTTGATACTCGCTCTAGGCAAGATTTGCGAGCACCAGACCAAAATCCCCGATGTCGTCCCAGATAACGATGGCTCGACAACGAACTCACCCGCAAATCATGTCTCACCTGCGAATCATGTCTCACCCCCAATACTGCACCAGTCACCGCAAATGTCATCGCACTCGTCGACGTTGCCGTCGCCAGTCATGCAGGATCGAGCACATAACCGCCGCGGCTCAACCGCCCTGCCGGGCAGCCGATACCCTCCTGGCACCCGTAATCTCGATGTCATACCAGGCTTGGCGTATTTCGCTGCTGGTATGGACATCCTGGGACATTATAGAGGCGGTACAGGGTTGCCATACGTTCATGCTTGTTTGCTTGCCGGGCTGTATCATAGCCAGCTTGGCCGCGTCCTACAGAGTCACGTTTTTGTGATGGAAGCTGGATATACGTTAAGCATTATGCTGAAGCCGTGAGTTCCTACATTCAAGGGTCCTACTGTTTCATACTGTACTACCTTGTACTAACCTGACACAGACACCTCGAGCGTTACCAGAAGATGCAGCCCCAATTGGGCAAGACCGAGCCGAAAGAGCCTGTCAAATGGCTTCCAGGGGATAACCACATCTTATTTACGTTCTGGACGTGCCTTCAGCTCGAGAGGCGAGTGTTCCCGTCTCTTATCTGCGAACCCAACTGACTTCGTTGCAGTGACATTGTCGCCGAGCTGGAAGTACCGCAATCAGGCATCCTCAGGCTCGAGTCCATAATGCCGTGGCCGAACTTGCACTTGGCGAAACAGAACGAGGAGATTACGCAGGAGGAGTTGTGGTGCTATTCTGTGCAGCTGGCATACCGAAAGAAACTCAACATCATACATCGAGAGCTGTATGGTCCAGGGAAGGAGATTGGTACGTTTCAATTTCCCTATAAGCAATTTCGCTACTAACGACGCCCCCTTTCCAGAGTACACGCTCGCACAGATGAACAAGCTCCCTAAGTTCCCATACATTGACACGATAATCGAGGACCTTAAAGCGGTGATCAACACCATCCCGGACCTCGTGTGGGACGAAAACGAACCCCCATCGTCGAATATCCTTGAGGCGCGGCTGCGCGCCAAGAGGTACGGCGCGGAGGTTATAGCGACACGACACTTTTTGCGCATGGTGCTTAACAGCCGTTATGAAGAGAGTGGAAATATGCCTATCTCAGCGCCGATCATGGAGTATGCACGGAAGTGTATTCGCGCCATGTTCCACTCGGCGCAAGCGTTTTGGGGTATCCAGTGGGGAAGACTGGTTGTTACGAATGTTTGGGGAACCTCGCATGCGTAAGTTTCTACATTTACTCAGTCTCGTTTCTTTCGCGACTATCTATCTCGTTACCAATTTTACTCTCCACGTCACTAAGGGCGTCTGGTCTCGGAGACCACACTTCCCAGATACAGTGCAAAAGCTAACACGTCACAATAGGCAATGGGGGCACGTCATCGTCCTTCACGCCGCCTACAAGGACCCCCGTCTGCGCTCTTCCATGCACACGCGCGATCTAGTAGAGCTAACAGCCCGGGTTCGCCAATTCCTCGTGTCGGTTGCACACCCGAGTAGTGCTCTTGCAGACGACATCCAAATTCTAGACTATGCGACTGAAGCATCGGGATTGCGGGAAGATGTTGCAGCGTTTTCGAGGGGAGGTTCGGGTGGTGGGGGGGGGAGCAGCTTTGCATCGAATGGCTCGGATATGGGGACACATATTAGGGTGTAAGGGGCCTGTCAATGGGATTAACATTCCCGAACACGACACATCCTCGATCTCTTAATGTCACCGCTTATGGCTAAGGTGTGATACTCAAGAGCATCACGTCTATCTTTGGGCGCTGATTGCCCTGATAACCTTTGCTGGGCACGATTGGAACCTGCGACGCATTCGACATCTGGGCTCATCAGAGTGGATATGTATGCATATACCTGCATATATCTATCCTGGGACCGCGCTCAACAGCACGTGCGCATACAGACCACATATTTTACCTCATCTAATTTCAACACATAGCATGGTGACAACACAACACATCACCATTTTTAGGCGCGCGGCTGCAACCAACAGCCAGCGCACATCGTACATATATATACCTACGCATATACTTACTCACATACATACCCACACCTGAACACACCAGAATCGAACACCAGGGCCAAGGCTGTCACCTCCGAGCACCAGAATGGCTGCAGGTGGGGCCTCGGTGGACAATGGCACGGAGCTACATGTGATAAATGGGGAAACCGGGTAGAACATGGTTTGTATACACACCAATTCATCTGGTTCTGTCGGTTCCATCAAATATCTATTTATTTATCCAATTTTCCTTTGTACGGATATGGATAGGTGGACGGGGTGGACGGAGCATACGGGATAGGGGCGTGGACAGGGCGGCTATTTGACATAATGTTTCGTTTTTTGGCGGCATTTGATTTGTTTTCGCGCATGGTGGGGGAGGTGGATGGATTTGGGGGTGGGATACCATGGAAATGGAGGGGCACAAGGAACAAAGGGGTTACGGGGGATGGAGGATTGGGCCGGCTGGTTCTTTGAAATACCTCGTCATTTTATGCGTATTTTGCGAATTTGATTCAACTTTTTTTTTTGGCCTTTGCTTATCTTTTCTTATGTTTGGGTGGCTTGCGATCAGCGAAATTTGCCTTTTTTTGATTGAATACTGTATGGAGATAGGATGCTGGTGACGTGAAGGGAAACAAACACGGGGGAGATGGAACGCCGCGAGGCAGGTAACAAGAGGCGGAGGCCTGTCCGTAGCTCGGTTGGAAACAATATTAAGGGAGGGATGTCAATAGTCATGTATGGTCTGAATGGTATTCATGTGATTTATGTGAGAGTCGTAACTTCGTAACCTAGATAATCTGTCCCCTGTCTCATCCATTTTCTTTCGCTCTTGGCGTGTTCATCCATCATACACCCCACTAACCCACCCCTCTGCGCCTCCCGGCTCATTACCCCTCTGTACTTATGCATCTCTAACGCCAACTTATTGAAGTCTAAAAGCCACCTCGCCCATCCACAACAACTAGAGCATCACACCCACCACACCAATCCACCCATCCGCATACGCGCACTCGCGCATCAGGTCCTCGAGAGTGGCGTGCAGCGGGACCCTGGCGCCATGCAGGATGGCAGCGGCGAGGATAGGGTCGCGGCGGGAGGGAAAGAGGGAGGGGATGAGAGTGTGGAGGGCGTGGCCTAGGGTTTGCGGATCATCTGAGGGTAGGTTAGTACTTGCGCAGGGGATGGAGAGGGGAGAACGGGTTTGGAAGGACGGAATATGAGGGTGGGCGTACTGTTTGGTAGCCGAGGGGGGACAAGACCCTGGATAACGCGGAAGGAACCGGTGTTGTTGGTGTCGGTTTCGGGGTGGGGGATGTAGATGCGTAGTGGGATATGGCGGAGTGGTGAGGCGGGGTTGAGGAGGGGGCGCGTGAGGGCTGCGAAGGCGGGGCAGTTATCTGTGGGTGGAGTTGTTAGTTATTGACCGCATGCGTGGGTTGAGAAAGACGGGGGAGCAAGGGACAACGAACTATCCTTCACAGCGTCCCATAGCGCGGTCGAGTTCTCGGCCGACATGGACATAATCCCCTTCGCGCTCCCATAACGGAGGAAGTCAGCCTATCTCCCATTAGCAACCATCTCACCCACCCCATTGGGACACAGCAAATGTCAACTCACCTCCTTAACACTATTCATAAACCCATCTGCAACCCCCCGCTCCCCTACCCCCCAGCCATCTCCCACCTCTATCCGCCACGGCAACTGCGGCGCGTATAGATCAGCCAGCAGTCCCGCGGGGAGGAGGCGCAACTCGATTCCCTCGTGTGTGAATGAGGATAATGGCACGTGGAAAAAGACGGACAGGCGCGGGAGGAGGAGGGGTAGGTAGGAGAGGCGCGGGATGTTGAGGAGGTACGGTGGAGGGGGACCGGTGGGGGGATGGAGAGAGGGCGAGAGGGTGATGTGGAGGGGAACTGTGGCGGACCAGATTTGGGTTGTTAGAGGGCTGGCCATGGTTGGGGTTGTAGGGTTGGAGAGTGTGAGAGGGGGTTCGGATGGGATGGTGGGTGGGTGTTTGGAGCGAGGCTGGCGTTTGGCGAGGCTGAGATGTGGGGATTTGGGTGTAGCCTTGGGGTTGGGTGGTAGCCTCGTCTGGGGTGGGAGGTTTGTGGGTCATCACGATATGATACTTTGACGGTTCGCACGCTTATAAAATAATATAAAGACATAAAGCTGGTAGTAAATCTAACATCTTAATTAATACTATGGCATTTTATTAGGCCAAAATAAAAAACAAACCCCCAAATTTCCATCAATCACTTCGATCAACCGTCGTCCTCAAACCCCCTCGCCAGCTTCCCCCTTCTTACCACTCCACTCCCTTCCATTCGCCCTATAAATTGCCTCTCTCGCCCCTTCCCATGTCCTCCTCCTCCCGTCAAAAAGTCGATACAAAAATCCCGTATTCACCCCTTGGACAACCAAGTTATACAACTCCCTCTCCCTCCACCAAAACTTCCACGCCTCCCACCCCCACCCCAACATCTCATTAAGTCCATTCCCACACGCCTCATTCAACCAGTGCCCCACCTCGCCATTTTTCACCAAACCCGCTGGGGCCCGCGCAATATGCGCCATGAGGAGACAATACACGTAATGGTCGTCGCACCATCTCTCGATCTCCGGCTGTGGTGGGGGTGGGTATGCCCCGGAAAAGATCTGTGCGATGGCTTGGGAAACGACATCAGCGCCTGTAAAGGCGGAAATAATAATATAGGGACCGATGAAGGCGAGAGAGTCGGGGTGGGCGGGGGAGAAGATGCCTTGGTAGAGGCGGGCGTGGCGACGGACGGAGGAGCCAAACGGGGCGGCATCGTATTCGGGGGTTGAGTGGGCGGTAGGGTCGAGGGAAGGGGGGAGAATGGAAAAGGTAGCGCGGTAGCCGGTGCAGAAGATCAAAGCGTCGATGTTGCGGAGGTTGGTGTCATCAGAGAGGGTGAGTGTGTGGGGAGAGGAAATGGAGGCGATGCCGGGGACGCTGTGGATGGATTTGTCGGTGAGGTGGGAGACGACGTGGTCGTTTATGATGGGGATGTTGTGGGTGGGTGGGGGTGCGGGGAGGAGATTCCAAGAGGGGTCGATGATGGGGTATGTGTCATACATGCTCTTCTCGATTGCACGGGTGTAGAGGAATTTTGTCAGACGTGGGCTAATAGCTTTGAGATACCCGACTAGCCTGTTCAGGGCGATTGTCTCTGTGTGATCACTCGGTTTGCCCTTGGAGTTTATTCGCGGTAGCTGTTGGTATCAGTATAGCGACTGCAAAAGGTTTGGATTAGCTCTTACAATGCAGGCGCCGCTCCGGTGGGAGATGTAAACGTTTGCTGCCACTTTGCTAAGTTCCACAGCCGTGTCGGCTGCGGAGTTACTCAAGCCTACTACAACCACATTCTTCCCTTTGAAGTCATTTGGACTGGTCAACTGTCAGAGAAGGCTCTATAAGGTTTGCTGAAAGATGCACTCACTCCTTGAAAGATTGAGAATGAATAATTTCGCCTCCGAACTTGTCAATCCCTGGAACCTCCGGCATGACAGGGGCGTGAAAAGTCCCATTGGTAATGATGACTTTGTCGAATTCATCCTCAGTAGCGTTTGAATCTGGTCCGTTGATGGTGACTATCCACTTCTCACCCTTCTCTGAGCGATTGATTCCCGTCACGGTAGTACCCAGCCGGAACGTGGGCCTGAGCTGGAAATGATCGGCATAATCTTCCAGGTATTTTTGAACCTGGGCACCAGTTGGATAGTCCGGAACATCTGGTAGGATCATGTTAGCTTGTGGCAATCGACATGGAGGTTTTGGTAAAGTGCCTACCATCGGGAAACGGGAAGTCGGTGAAAGATTTCTAAGACTCAGCAGTTAGCCATATTCACTCTTAGCTTCCAGGATAATAATTTTGGGACATACCCGCTGCTTTGACTGATTTGAGATGGTAGCTATATCTATCAGTGACAAGTGCAAATGCCCGTCCAAGGAGAACTAACTCCGCAACACTGAAGTCTTGCCTGGATCTGTCGTGACTGTCCAAAGACCTCCAATGTATTCATTTCGGTCATATGCCACAACGTCAAATCCAACTTCAAGCATATTCTTCACTGTAACAATGCCATATGCGCCTGTCAGGTCAGTATCAACCAGCTACATATTTGATGGGGAAAATCTCACCGAGCCCGACCACAGCCACCCTTCTAGTCTTTGATGCCATCGTGTTGGTTGTCGTTAAGAGCGAGGGTAATTAGGTGGAAAATAAATGGATATTCAACGATTCTCTACAAATGTCCAGCGATACCGTGGAAAAAGGCAAAACTGGAATATCTAAAGGACCGCAAAGAACGACATTTGGACAACTATATCAATGGACCATCGCCGCCATCAGCCTCGGGATATCACGTTTTAAAGACAAAGAAGTACCAACACTCCTTGGATGTAAGGAAAGTAACTTCCATCGAGAATTGAGTTGTCGTTCTGGCCATCGCCTTAAATGCGGGAAGGAGGTGTTGACAATAGGGATGATGAGACGCTAACATTGATTCTTAGTATTGTTCTCATCGAGCCGAGAACCGGCATTTCCGGATTGGTGATTAATCACAACAATCAAACCCCTCGACTGCTTAAAATTTTTATCTGCTGATGTTGAAGATTTAAATAGATCTCTTTGCGTTGGAGTCAGGAGTTTCCAGAAGAAACTGGGTAAGGGAGTCATCATAATTCATTTCTATGTATAGCAAGTAGCAAGTAGCGCGTACCCTGCGAAGAAACGCCGTATCATAACCCATCTGTCGCATCCCCCACAAAAAGCAAAACTCCCCTCAAATTGCTCGCCCACTCGAGTAAATCATGCCCACGTACTATCACAGCCAGTTCTCAAACCAATTGGTGGCTTGCTTGAACGCATCCTCCATGGCGTACAAGTTCTTCTTGACGCTCATATCCGCCCTCAGCGCAAAGCCATGCTCGACACCTCCATAGACGTTGATCTGGAACGGGACATTCTGGTCCACCAGGATCTTCTCGGCCTCGTAGCGATTCTCGCGTGTGAAGATGTTGTCGATTTCTGGTGTTGTTAGCTTGGTTGTCTCACTTGAGCTTGTTGGGCAGGGGTGGGACGCAAGGGGGCTTACCAGACGCTGCGATCGACACGGGCTTAGTGATAGCTCGGAACTCCTCAGTCGTGATAAAGGATGGGTGAGCAAGGTATCCCGCATCGAGAAGTCCCTCGCCCTTCTTCAAGTTGCGCACCACGTACTGTTGAAATGAGGGGTCAGTTGAGGTCCGCAAAGGTGTAAACCTTAGCGCAGGGCAGTACATACTCGAGCTCCATAGCAATAACCCACTCCTGCGATTTTCTTGACCTTCAGGGTCTCGCGCAGGTGAGCAATGACCTTCTCGACGATCGGATCCACAGCATCTGGCAGGTGTCTCTGGAGCCAACCGGGAATATCCACATTCTTGTTGTCGTAGTCTTCAGTGGACAATGAATCACCTTCCAACATATCCGGGACGACAGCGAGGAACCCGCGAGCGGCGAAGCTGTCGGCGACCAGCTTGATATTCTGGTAGATGCCGAAGATGTCGCCAAAGATGATGATCGCTTTTTCGGTCGAATTGTCGGCGGGGCGCGCAAAGTAGGCATCAACTGTTGGTATTGGCTCAGCTTGTGTGGGGACCATGGAGTGGGTAGATGAGAAGTGACAAGAAAACAAATGTGGCGTTGTGAGGGCTGCGGGCCAAGACTTACTGTCACCAATCTTCTCGATCGTCCCTGTAGTAGTCCCTTCATGTTTGGTGAGTTTAGTGCAGCAGGCTGCTGGTGGCAGAGAGATCATGGAGGGGGCCATTGTGAGGTTTGGAGGTGGGTATGTAGAGAGTCTGTGTTGGTTGTGGTTGTGGTAGAGTTGGCTTGTGAATTAGACAGAGAGAGAGGCGGGTGGATTTGAATGAAAGAAGATTTCACCGAGTTGGGTATGGAATGTGGGCTTTATACTCGAATTTTGCTTTGAAATCGACTTGAGGGTTGATTATTTGGATTGGGGTTTCGGTTCAAAAAGACGGATAACCCGCGATCTGAATGTCAATGACAAGGATTATTTATTGATTCTCAAGCATATCCCGAGAGCTGCACCACCGATTGGCTCATGCATCTCATCACCTCAATCACACTACCCCACCACTATCCCGCCGAAAGAATGAAAGAAAATCTCTAAATTTACAGCACTCCCGGAAATTATTAAATGAGTTAAGAGCAGCAAATCTGGCCAGAGATGATTTTATATCAGAAATAGTGCACACCGAAGCCAGCCAACCGACCCGTCCCCTGCGGCAACCAAACCGAGAACTGCTGAACATAGTCGTGAAAATGCCATCCCATCGGCCTCAAGACAGCCTTGTTCTCACCGAGTCAGGACCCAGTTGAGTTGCGCACATTACCCCCATTTGAAACCGAAATGTGGCCACTACCAGATGTATCTACAGCGTGCAAACAAGGGAAGAGAGTCCTAGTGAAGTTCCCCAACGCCCCCTGGAAAGAGAAGGCAAGTATGCAGGATGCATTGATCTGCTTCGAGAGCCGAGAAATCTGGAAGATGGTAAGGGAGGATGAACCGGGGGATCTGCGACAGGGGGGGACTAAACGGAGTGGATGATAGAGTGACGGGAAACTGAGGCGCGCTCGTTAGGGTATTGTTTTGCGAGCTGGGATGACGATGAGACGTCGAGTTTGGTGTGATAGCTGTGATACACGCACTGCATACGTGTGGCTTGGTCTTAGCTCTTAGACACAGTTAGCTAGCTAATAGATAAGTTCATTTGCATCCAAGGAGTCCTCCACCAGATCTAAGTTCCTCTATCTCAAAGTATCATTAGCGAACGAGCGTGGTAGAAAGGCCAGAATAAATAACCAGGGTCTCTAGATATCACTTGTACTTGCACATCGTATGCGACGCACAACAACTCATCACCTTATAGCGTCAGATTATATGACTTGTTGCTTGCCACTAGATTTTCACTAGCCTACTGTTTGATCTATACTAAGATAAAGATCTTGAAAGGCCCTCGCAACAGAGATAGGGTAGGTAAGTATTGATAGAGCTTTTTTTACTAGACCACCCACAAACCTTAAGCAATGGCAGAACGACTTAAAATCGCCGTGATTGGATCAGGTATGGCGGGGCTTGCTGCAGCATGGGCTTTGCACAATGATCCATCTGGAAAATTTGCCGTCACAGTCTTGGAAAAGGTAAAAAAACCCCAGGACTGCATTTATTGTTCGTCTTAAATTATCACTAACCCCACCCCAGGGAAATGCCTGTGCCCTCGACGGATACTCCTATAGTCCCCCCGGCGCCACAAGCTCCCGCATCGATATCCCAATGCGTGTCTTCTCAGGGGAATACTACGCAAACCTTTTTAAGCTGGTGGCCGAGTTCAAGGTCCCCGCCAAGCCGCGGCGTTTCCTCTTCGTCTTTACGCGCGAGGAACATGCGAGGCCGTACTTTATACATGCGTCTAATAAGCATAGGATCTTCCCGCCTGATCCAGAGCCGAATCCCAGTCTCTATCAAAGGATCAGGCATTTGCTCTTGTCGCTCACCCTAGCGTTGTGCTATGCGGTGTTTTCGTTTGGCGTTAGGTTATTTCCGCCAGGAGTTAGCAACCCGGGCCAGGAGACGACGAAAACGGAGACGATTGAGAATTACTGCAAGAGGCTTTTTCTGCCCCAGTTCTTCCTCAACGACTATCTCGTTCCCCTCTTCTCGTCTGTGGCTACTTGCTCCCACGATGACTTCCGCAATTTCCCGGCAATTTACATAAGTGACTATAAAAAATACACCTCAGGCAATGATCACAACTCCGTGACGACGATGCAGGCTATGCAGGAGAAACTGGTCTCTAATAACCTCCAAATCAAGCTCAGACATCCAGTCACTAATATCGAGAGCCAACCCGATGGGACCGTCAAGTGCACGATCGTTGATCTGGATAATGGTAAAAAGGAAAGCATCGAGAGCTTCGACAAAGTTATTACTGCGACTTCTTCCCATGCACTCGCCCATCTCTACAAGCCAGCAAGACCAATGGCATCTCAACTCCCAATCTGCGAAGCCGAGGTCGTCGTTCACAGTTAGTCTCCGCTCCTCCCCGTTTCTAACTCCACTAACCCCCCTGTCCAGCCGACTACACCATAATGTCCCACGTCATCTCGCGCAAAGGCCCTCTCGCCAAAAAACCCCTATCTGAGCTCACGGCCGCCGAATTCCTCGCATCAACGCAGTGGCTTAACCCCGACTCCTCGACCGCGGACATCCTGGCCCTTCAGACCCGCCGCTCTCCATCAGGCGAGGAATGGACAGAAGCCACGCACGTCCACAGCTCTGGAATCCTCGTCACCGTTCGGCCCGTAATTTATTCAAAGAATCCACGCCCTGCAGAGTCCGTATATGGTAGCATGAATAAAACGCCCCGCCTGCCGCCTTCATATGTGATCGCTGAGGATAAAGTAGCGCATAAGGCTGTTTTTTACAGGATGTTGAGTAACCCATACCGACGAGAGTTGATCCGCAAGGCGTTTTCAAAGAAAGCTTCTAAGGACACAGGAAAGCTGACTACGGAGAGAGAGGGCTTGTTGAATGGTGCGGCAAAGGCACATGAGTGGAGGAATGGAGATGGAGGTGTTTATGGTAAGTTTGGCCAATCCCAACACGAATTAAAAGCTAACCATATCTCAAAAGCTACGGGCAGTTGGCCCTGCGACTCGTTAACGCTGCTGGAGAATTGCGTTAGGACAGCGTTGACAGTGGCGGGGACACTGGGGGCCGAGCTGCCATTTGAGGTCGTGGAAAGGACGGAATTTTAAAGACAATTATTTATTTTGCTAGCCATTATCATCTTCATTATTCATAGCTAATTTCGTAGCTAACTTCCTAGCTACTAGTACTTAGTTGATAGTATACATAATCGCCTTGCCTTGTAAAAGCAACACTACCTGGCATTCATATTTCCCTTCCCGTGGACAAGCAATACACAACCCACGCAAGTTCAGCGTATTATTAGACCAGTAAATCAGAATCAAACGATTCCAGGGGCTCAAAACTCCACATATCCCACATATGCTGCCACACCGTCCTGCAGTACACCCTCAAATTCCGCTTCTTGACATCCGTCGCATACAGCGGATTTAACAGGATCCCCCTCACCTTATCATGTAAGCGCTGCGCGATCGTCGACGGGTCCGCGATGCCATCCCCATCCGACAAGCCCGGGTGCGCACAATTCACATCAGCAGCCTCCTCAACTAGCGTCGGGCTCTCAGCAATTTCATCTGTGCCCGCTTCCAAGAATTCAAAGTCGGCCATGTCACCTGTGCCGTAGGAGAAGCTATACAGCTTCCGCAGCATCTCAAGGGTCTCAGCCCAGGCGCAGGCGACTCGCCAGCGTGGCTGCCAGGAGCGGATGATGTCGAGGAGCTGGGAGAAATTGGATTCGGCGACGTGCTTGGGGCATTTGTCGCAGGTCTGTGTGTAGAAGATCCAGAGGTGGACGGCAGCTGCTGTCATGAGGGCGTTGGCGGCGAAGGGGGACTGGAGGAGTTGCTGGTCTTGGGCGGAGCCGTGGGTGAGCATGGTGGCCATGTCGGTGATGGCGTGGACGCTGTCGATGCAGCAGTCGATGATGGGCCCGTTGGAGTAGTCGAGGGAGAGGCCGGCGGCGTCAAAATTAGCGGCCTCATCGACTTGAAGGGTGGCGAGGCTGTATTGGGAGTCGAGTTGTGGGAGGTACTCTTGGTGCATGACGCAGCGTGAGTGTAAGAGTAATAAGTTCAAGTTGACGAAGGCCTGAGCTTGCCCAGTGATTTGGTGTAATTTGTAATTTTGAGTCGACCACCATAGACTTGGAGGCATGCTGGAAGCGAAGTCATTGATGGCTTTTGAGTTTTTGTAGAATTCTCCTTCTGGGTCTGTGGGTGCATATCTTGAGCTTCGACGTCCACCAGACGTATGCAGAACGGCCATGTTCCCCCAAAGCTGGAGCATGGTGATGTAGAACGGCATAATGCCAAGTTGAGACACCTGGTGCGTGTGCAGCAGGATGTTGTCAAGGGATGGCCCAGAATAAGCCTCTTCAAAGGCGAATGAGTTCTCAGGACAGGGAAGCTGTACCCGAGCTGACATTTTGTCGATGGAAAATGGATGATTGCAAGAGTAGGAAATCAAACGATCCACGACGAAACAGGCCCAGAAAGTTCTTCTGCGAACTTCTTTTTGTCCTGGGGAATACCGTTGATTGAATTCCAAGCCGAGTTGAAGAGCTTGTGACATTCTTATGGCATTGCCCGCATACATCCACGCCTTGAAATTCGTCCAGGTTATCAGTTCACGGATAGCGAGAACTAGGTATGCCTGTATAGTATATACTAATCACAGGTGGATGATTAGAGAGTGAAACACAATATAAAAGAGGAATAATACACACCCGAAGGTTCATCAGAGAGGCTTTGCGCATATCTCCTCGCGAATCGCGCATAATTGTCCGATAGTGCCACAGCTGACTCGAATCCAAAATCTCTCTTTGCCTCATCCTCAGGGACGTATAATGCCGAGAGACTGAATAGAGAGGTCACCAGGAACGGTGATCGTACCGCCAACATGGACATATCAAGGGACGGTTTATGCAAGAAAGAGCATAGCTCTGCATCATGGTGACGAGCCAGAAAGATGCCCAACAAGCGCTGAAGAAGATGGGGTTCCGGGAGGACACAGCCACTATCACTACCATGGATAGGACCATCGATTATAGGCCCTACTCCATTCAAACCGTTCGCATCTAGTAGTTCCGCTTCCACTTCTCCAGGGTCAGGGAGCTGATAGTAGCCCCCCGGAGCAGGTGAGCTTGGCCAAGTACACCCCTTCTTGCGCTTCAGGCAATTCCGGCAATTCGGTCTGGTACCGCTGCATTTGACTTTGCTCTTCCGGCTGCCGTTGAGTTAGCACCAACACCATTTAGTTTGATACTCCAAGACCTGCGGACAAGAAGGCCGAGAAGACACACCATCTATCGCATGCTTGAGGAGTGCGACCTTGGTTTTCGGCCCCTGTCTTGGCCACCTTCATCTTGATTGAAGGCGATCGTCTTCGAGGTTTTGATGCTGTTGCACCACATGAAATCCCTTACTAAGCAGATGTGAGAGAATAAACGTAAATTTTGGGTTCACAGAAATTAAGGGCGTGTAACATGCAGGATGTGGCGTCGTGCCGAAGGATTCGGACGTTCGGCTTCCTCATTTCGTTATCCGAGGATTGGCGTTAGGATCTCGGCAGCTAACCTTATTCGGACCCCAAATTATGAAAGCGTCATTCGAGGTGCGTCAACATCGACAAAGTATCAACTCGGAAAGTCGGATAGCAACCTATTACAAAAGTGCTTATAAAGCGGCGATTGAGAGGGATTATAGCGCGAGGCATCTGGTATATAAATGACCTGTGCGACGCAAACAATCCTCTGAAAGGTTCATCCTCAACTTCATCATCAGATTCACCACCACATTTGACCTGAACTTCAATTTCAACTTCACCCCCTCATCTTCATACATCCCCATCTTCTTACACCTTCAACTTCTTACACATCAAAACAGAATGACAACTCCTACCCATAAGGCTGTTGCGACAGTCGCTGTTCGTGCCCCTCTTGCCATTATCCAACATCCAACGATCCAGCCTCGCGAAGGTGAGGTCTTGGTCCGTGTTGAGTGGACAGCATCTGGCCCTCTAGATCTCCACCAGAACGACGGAGGTCTTCTTGTGGAACATCCCCAAGCCCTGGGTGACGGTGTTGCCGGAACGGTTAAGAGCATTGGACCCGGCGTTCAGAACTTGGCCATCGGTGACAAGGTCAGTGGTTACTTCCAGGCAATGATTGAGGCCTCCAGACTAATGAACGAGTGAAGGTGTTTGGTTTCTGCTTTGAAGAGAGCCACCGCAAGGCCCAGCAAGAATTTGTTACTGTCCCAGAAACTTCTCTGGGCAAGGTACGTTCCCTCCCGACAAGGCTGTTCTGTGTGACCGGGATGTACTCCAAGGAAGACATCAACTGACACGTACCTCATTGTAGATTCCAGCCGGGTTTACTATGCAGGAAGCAGTAACAGTGCCCAACAACCTCGTCACAGCCTTCCACACCACGACTGCTGACCTGGGTCTCCCTCTTCCATGGCCTCGCCCTGCCAACCCATCCCCAGTCCACGCCAACTCCCCCATTCTGATCTGGGGCGGAAACTCGTCTTGTGGACAGTACGCTATCCAGGTCCTCACGTACTGGGGCTACAAAAACATCATCGCCACTGCCTCGCCCGTTAATCATGACTACCTGCGCTCTCTGGGAGCCAAAACCGTCTTCGACTACCGCGACCCCAATGTCGTCAATCTGATTCTCAAGAGCGCCGGAGGCGCAAACACGGATGGGCCAGCTGTACCATTTATTTTGGACTGCATCACATCCAAGTATGGAAGCCTTGATAAGCTTGCCAAGATTGCGCAGAAGGGCTCGAGGGTTGCAGCGCTTTTGCCAGTGATCGTGAAGGATTCATCGGATACCGAGGCCCCGGAATACTCCATGGACGTGCCGGCATCGTCAGACTGGGCTGAGGGCGTGGAGGCAAGGGGTGTGAGAACCCATTTCTACCAGGAGGTAAGTCATGAATGGTTTTATTGAGACGAGGGCGAGCATCTAACACTTTGGCAGAATGTATTTTTCAAGACTTATCTTCAGTCTACCATCATTCCCACGCTGTTGGCAGAAGGAGTGGTAAAGCCAAACAAGCAGAGGATTATTGAGGGGAAGACACTTCTCGAGAGGGCTCAGAAGGCTCTGGACACGCTCAGGGACAAGGCCGTGAGCGGTGAGAGACTGGTGTGGCGTATTTCGGAGGAAGGAGCGAATGAGTAAATAACAACGGAAGAAGGCGCGACATAATGTGAGGGAAGGTGGGAATTATAGTGGAGGAAGGTGCGAATGGAATACGGAGGAAAGCGCGAATGAGTATGGCAGAAATTCGCACCTTCCTCAAATGAAAGTATGGAAATTTGCTCATTGTTTGGCGGTTTCTTAACCCACAAATGGCTTTGCACATACTATGGAGGCTCAGGTGGATTATGGGTGGAAGGCCAGTGAAGCTTGATATTCTTGCTTCTCCTTTCATATTTCGCAACAATCGTTAATAGCTTCGTAGACTATAGCACTACAATTCGCAAGACACAATTAAAAGGCCACTAACATAAAAAGAAACTGGTGCCTCCGTGACAATAAACAACCTGATTTTGGAGAGTGGCTGAGGCGACGATGAGCCTTGGGGTGTGCCAGGCATGCCTTAGCCACCCACGCCACTTCCTATTTGACAGCTGAGTGGGGGTGGAGTTGACTAAGTGCGGGAGCGGGTGGTGGACCCGCGGGGTAGACAAGCGGCTTGGACCCCGGATTTAGAGGTCCCCCGCCTTCAGCGGTGATATGCTGGGACCCGCGATTATTCTTACGGCGGCTTTGGGAATCCGGTTATGGAATCCCGTAGCTACGAGCCAGCTTAGCTCTCTATCTTAATCTTGGAAAACCTATATCAAAAGTACCTATTCGCAGAGCTCCTTCCGCACCCACTCGAACAGTATCACAGTGAGCAAAGACGCCACTGAGATGGCACAGTGATGCTATGAGGGGTACAACACGCTCATCGATGCACACAACCCAAATATCACTGCCGTAGCCATGAACCTCACCGAGACGTACTACAAACGCGGTTGAAACGCCTATGCGCCTAAAATTTTCTGCTCTTCGCTGTATATCTAACAGGAGCATCTCTCCATCAAAGTGTGACAACGTCTTATAAAATATACAATTTGTGCATAGTAATATGCACAAATTGTAAGGCAAGCTTATTCTCTATTTCCGCCGCCGCATCCTTCTCAGCCACTAGCTTCACTCCAGTCACATTAGTCGCAGCCGTCCATATCGCCTCTTTCAGGGCAACTCGGGGACTTCTGTCGGCGAGTCGCAAATATATGTATCTTATGATTATGCAGTCTTATTGGAGAGGCGACTCTACCCATCAAGGGTGTAAATTCCGAAGCTAATTCAAGAGAACGTAGGTTTGCCCGTAGTGAATGAGTCTGTCGAGCTAAACACCAAACACGACTTTATATACTACCGAGTCGGTGAATGCAGTATCACTACCGGAGAGCGACTGCGGCTCCTGATTTATATTTCGGCGGTCTATGAGTTGAACTACTTGCTAGAACTATAACGGACATAAATAGAGAAGCCGATGTGTGGAGGAGTTGGTTGACTCTTATATATCTCAGCTATCTTATACTGTCTCTCTCTCTGGTATTATATCTGGGTTTATATAATTGATATGAGGCTTGGGCTAAACCCTGCAATACCATCAAGTCAACGTACAGTGAACCTAGAAAGGAAACCGAGGAGATCTGCGCCACACCCCGCATTGACACTGACAGCTTCAGATTGTTAGGTACTGAGCTTCGCCACACACTTAATAACGCCACTAGACTAATCAAAGACAGAGATCGAAGATCTCTATAAACTGCGGTAAGCAGCGGTGGATATTCACCCCGAGTCTTCAGTTAATATTGCACCTTTAGCCAATTGAACTCCACGGTACCCGTGATATCAAGATTACTTCGATTATGATTGGCGGGACAGTGCCCAGAAACCATTTAATGGAAGGGTCATGGGAGAACTGAATGGGCAGGAAGCAATTGTTGCTTATATAATAAGTCGTGGGGGTCTTCACTCAGACAAGCTTTTGATGCGACCCGTCCATCGGTCTGTTTACATGCACAGTAACTCACAAGTAACTTCAATTTAGAGCAAGATGCGACATCTACTACTTTCGCTGGCATTGGTATTTTCTAGCGCAGATACGTCGCTTCAAAACATGCTTGCGACGCGGACAACTTCTAGCTCCCCATTAAACCACGACGGAACCCCTATCCCAACTTCAACGGAAGTACCCTGTGGGAGTAATGGTTCTAAGCTAGGACGGAGAGTCGATTCCACCCCTCAGAGTATTTGTGGATGGTTCCCAGGTGCACGCGCTGGTATGTATTCATTTGAGACTTGATCATCCTCAGTTGTTAACTTTGGGCATTGGTAGATGTCTGGCGGTACAACGATCCCGCGGCGACGTGCTTTTACAACTCGGACGTAAATATAGTTGGGGACAGGGCCCCATTTAAGACCACCTGCGTTAATGGTGCAGAATTAAGCGCAGGACCCTGTACTACTTGTTCTGGTAGTGTGCTTGAGTGGTGTGTTCCTATTCTCGCATCTCATTCGAAATTTGCTGATCCGAGGGATGATTTAGTTCGTCGACAGCGCCATTTTGCGAGACATATTTTTATGGCTCAAATTATTACGCATATGGATGCGGGACAGAAGCGGGCATAAGCCATATCCTACAATCGACACCGGATGGCATGACAACCCCGATAGCCTTTCCTGTGTTTACTGGCAGAAGAGGGATATCTGCAGGGATCCAATATCCAAGTGACTATCCAATTGAGTCGAGGACAATTCCGACAAGCTCATATGAGTCCACCGAATCGATCGAATCCAGCGAATCGACTGAGTCGCCCATCTCGACTCCTACAAGCTCTTTATTTGACCCTTCTACGACCCCCTCTAGGGAAGCTTCTTCCAAATCTACTCCAGTGGGTGCTATAGTGGGTGGAGTGATTGGGGGTGTCTTTTTAATTGCCCTCATCGTTGGCATTGTGTTCTTCTTAGTCATCTACTCCCGACGAAAAAAGCAGAATCTTGCTCACCCCTCACATCTGGCGCCACAAGACGGGTTCGGCAACCCCCAGGTTAATCCACATCCTACTATGCAGCAATACTATCCTCCACCAAATAACCCACAGGGAGCATTTGTTCCTCAAACGATTCCAATCCAGCATGGGTCTCCGCCACAGCAACCCGAAAATCGCGAGGAATATCAGGTCAATCAGCAAGGTTTCAATCAAGCGGCAGTTTCTCATATTCAGCCAAATCAACATACGCCTTCACCGCAGCAGCCAACGGCACCAGAGCTTCATGGCAATCAACTAGATGCCAACCAAGGGCTATACACTTCCGAGCTTCCTCAAAGCCAATCCGCCGTTCCGCAACAGCAACCCACTGCACTAGAGCTTCATGGCAGCCATACAAACCTTGGCGAAGGTCCATCACCTTCTGAACTTTATCAAGGCCAACCTACCGCTGTTTCGCAACAGCAATCTATTCAGACGGAACTTGATTCTCGTCCTGCCAACCAGGCGTATCTCCAACAAGTCTTTGCGTCTAACGGACAACACCCACAGATGAGAGATGGCTCAAATATTCACGAGGCACCGTGAAGCCACAGGCCTTAGTTTGGCTGTTTGTGCTATGCCAGTTAGTCAGTGACATAGCACCACGAAAGCAGTAACGGGCCGACCAAGTGGATGTCGAGAAGCTACAGGATCTGCCAAGTCACAAGGTATCAATCCTGCGAATGCGTTGTTAAAAAGCCAATCCTTCCATTAGTTTGTAGACAGACACACGGACAGTGCTATCTTGGAAAAACTATATTGGACCTAATCTTCGGGCACCAGTGCACTTCCACGGATGCAACAGCCTCGTTACGATGTGCTTGTGCTGGATGCTTTTGTATGCATTTGTCAACCAATGGTGTCGTTATACCACGACGGTGACCTATCTTGCCGACCTAAACAATTCTGCCGCGGAAGACTAGCAAGATATCTCCGCGGGGTATGCCCGGGATTTATATATCATCTGTTGGCCAACGCAAAGAGGCAATTCTAGGGTCAGACTCTGCCACGGTTAGGATCTATCAACAGTCATTGGTCCTGGTGGCTTTCTCTATAACCCGACAACCATCCATATGTTTCAGGCAAGAAGAAGTGAGAGTATGAGAAAAGTAAATTTATTACCTCCTTTCGTATATAAAGAATAGAACGTACCGACCCCTGCCGAGGCTTCACTGGGGTGCTTGCTTTAGTCGTTTACATGTATTTTCAAAACAGGGGAATTCCAAGAAGTCTCGCCTTACGCATAGGAAAAGTGTCGGCTTTAGGTGGGATATATGGGGTTCTGTGGGCATAGGCGATTACTTTTTGTATGAAAATAGAGATGTTATTGTCGAGTCGCTAGAGTAGATCACCATATATCCCATCTAAGTTGTTCACGCCCTCTATGAAAACGTATATTGGACATTCAATTAATTCCGTCCCTGTAGACCGAGCTATGTGTGGGGACTTACCCTGATGTGCCTGTGCCCCTATTCCGGGGCTACCGTTGAATTACTAACAAGGGCCACGCCTAACGGTAGGCATCTCACCCAACAGATGTTTATCACTCTTTAAAACTTCAAAACGTGAGTCCTCCAGCGCATTATTTCCATAGTAATCCATGTGGCATCTCAACAGCGCACGTCGCTTGCGTGGCAGTTATATTTTCAGCTTGGCGATCCTGAAGGATTGCTTAGGATAAGTGGAGCTCCATCCAGAATCCTCCCCGGTCGGTGCTCATGTGGCCAACCATCGTCAGCCCTGCGCGCATCAGCCGCACTATCATTTGTAACTAATTTCACCCCTAGGATACTTCACTTCTTCGCGCCCAAGGAGGAGGATTTATATTTACGCGCCTTATAAAGACCGCACTCCCCCGCAAATTGTACTATATTCTAATATCCATCGCTATCCGTGACATTTAAACACCCGTCATTCTAATCCACAATACTAAAATGAGGCTCCCCACAATGACCCTGGTGCTGTTCTCGGCGGCCCCCTTTGCCCTCGTATGTCACGACCTGCGCGTATACACGTAATTGCAATTGCTGACCTCGATCTTAATCATAGGGCCTTAACAGTTACCCCTCCGAGGAATCCCTACCGGCCGCTGGGATCCTTCCACGCCAGGAGTTCGTTGTAAGTAATGTTGCTTTTTCTCGACGATGCTGTCGCTAATCATCCCTGATACATAGGAAAAAACTTTCTGTTATCCAGTACAAGAGGTGAAGAATCTTCGTCCTGGAAAAACCGTGGATGTGAACAAGCTCGTCGAGCTAGTTAAAGTTGAGACAAATAATATCTTGATGGTAAAGCAGTCGTGTACTGTGTTGTATGTTTCCTTGCCTATGCTTCGAAGTCTTAGGTTACTAATTTCGACAGTACTTGTTACAACAACATTGGAATCAATATCTGCAACTTTGTATGTCCCCTTGACTGCCATTTAATTTGTTAGACTACTAATTCCATCGGTAGGATTCGAAAGATATTGTGGTAACAGCTCCGCAGCTAGCCATTGAGATAACTGAAGTATCAGCTTCTTGTAATGAAGACGGGTTAACTGCAGGCGTGAAGTCAAGCAATACCGGATACACTATTACTGTGGGATCGATTGACTCAATCAAGCCAGGTTGGAGCTGTGCTTAGAGTTTGATATCATCTACACTTATACAGCAACATTAATTTTATACATTTACAAGTTGGTCAAGTTAGTCTTCGATAAAGCAGGCGAGAATTTTATCGAATACGTGCGCCACTGTGATCGCCTTAGTGGCTTGTACCTGTCTACCTAAAACCCAGATACTCCGTGCTGTCTACATTGGCCATACTATGAAGGCCTGTTGACGTGCGGTTCATGCGGAAGGTTGTTGAACATTGGGATGTTGCTGTGGAGCACCAGCAATGCGGTTGCGAAGAGCGGCGAGACTGGGACGATCGGCCAAACCACCTTTCTTGCCGGCTTTGAAGCGCAAGCTCCCCGTCACCTTGTTTCGGCGTGGCCCCTGTGATTATTAGCTAATACCCCAAGTGTAGTATCTTTTATTTCAATCTTTTGTACCGTAGCTGATGCCTTTTTGTCTTCTGTGACTTCCTCGCTCTTGCTAGTTGGGATCCCGCCCTCATCCGTGACATCGTGTGCAGCCATGTATAGTGCATTCTCTTCCATGTCGCCGGGAATTTTCTCATTCTCTACATCGGGAGCAGCATTGGCATTGGTAGCGACACCAGTACCAGCATCTCCATCAGTATCAACACCAGCACCAACATCACCATCAACCCCCATATCCGCCTCGCGCCCCTCGTCGATCTCATCCTCCTCTCTATATCCTTCCTCTTCGTCATCTAAATCGTACTCATCATCAGAATCCCCAAACATTTCCTCGAATACCTCGCTCTGTATTTTGGCAAGGCATCCAGTTCGGCTCGTAGCTCGGCAAGCACCCGGGGAGCGTCTGGGTCGTCAACCTGAGAAAAATTGCGCTGTGCGTGGCCCCAAAGTTTCTCAGCTTCGAACTGACAAATCTCTGCATCATTCCAGTCTTTAGAAGCACTTCCAAGAAGAATCAGTGTCTTGATGCGATGTTGTAGTGGTAGGCGGGGGCTTTTGAGGAGATCATGTGCGGCAGCGATGCACTTTCCTTGGTTATCATAGTCATACAGCTCGAGCGCTTTGTTGTACGCTTGAGTAAACGACCGCAACTCTTGAGCTTCATTTTCCATTGTATTTGATGTATATTTGTTTGATGACTTGTATGGGTAATGTATTTGGGCGATGTGAAGAATGTGGAAGAAAGAAAAGGTGGTGTTTGTTTGTATCCATATAATTTACCTGCATCTCCCCAGATACCAAACCTCCGTTATCTCTCTGTGTTGTGTGTTGCTGAAACAATGAAGAAACGTCAGGAAGGAGCCGGTCCAGATACACCCTGCCAGTCTCTAGTCGTGCCTGCACTTCAAATGACAGAAACACCACGGGAAATGCATCCCGAGAAATGCGATCACTTTCTAGAGGTGGAGAGACAAAGGGAGCAGTAGCTACAATAGTCGGCCTTTGAGCTTATCCTGAAGTCTATGAAGACGCAGTCGACAAAAACAAATCTAATGGGTAGTTTACAATAAAATGTGGGGAGACATCAAGCAAGAAACCAAGGTTACTCTCATTATTGGAAGTGAAATAGCAGACTTAAGACTCTTGCCAAAATTCATGTCATTACCATCAGAGCCAATTACACAATAAACCCGCTGACACTATCTCATCAAAACCGAACACCAAGCGCTTCCAAGCCTGGATCAACAAAGTTCTCCAAGGTGCGCCGCATGAGTACGCTCCACAGAAGCCATATTCTCAGCATATTCCCAGTCATGAGGTGCAAGATAACCGTGACTACAAGGTGGTCGAGGATCGATTGGGACTGTGTGAAGTTATCCGAAAGAACAAGCCAAGAGTCGTAGTTTAGAGAATAGAGGTTTAAAGTAAAAGTAACTTAGCTCGGCATGTTCTTGAACTGTCTAATGTGCGTGCCAGGTCTCATTTAAGGAAAAATGCAGAGTGGGAAGCCTATAATGCGTTTTGACAACGTCCTTGAGATCAATATGTGCCCAACACAAGACGAAGGTACAACGATTTGCCGCATTGCCCCCAACATCCTCAGTTATTTGCCTCCTCCAATTAAAGAAGAGACTCGATCAAATCGGACAGGTTAATCAACGCAGAGTATATTGTCAAACGCTAATAGGGCCTTTGTTGAATTTGTTTCTCTGTTTGAATAGAAACTGCCATTTAACCTCCCGAGCATTCACTGTAATTTCTGTGCAGCTGGCACTGCAGTCAGCCGCCGTCCCTCTTACCAGACTGCATGGCTTTCCAACTTGAATTATCATAAGAGAAAATCCAAGTTGGAAAGCCATTTATGGGCAGTATCAATGTCTATGATCGAGTTATAATTTCTCCAGCTTTGTGTGGTACCATAAAGGAGCGATGGGCAAAATAAGTGCACCAAGACTTGCAGCCAGCACCACTCCGAACGCCCCAACCGAATTGTTTCATACTATTAATTTTTCATGTAGAATTATTCTGTTCCCCTATTTTTCTCAGCTTCAGGTTCATTAGATTATATATGAAAATTCCCACAAAGTAAACTCCCAACCCCATCGCATTTAAATATACTTCACCCCGCCTACTTGCGATCCATCAGCTCAGCCCATATGTCCTCCACATCGCGGCCCATAATATCCATAATCTCGTCCTCATCACGCTTTGTGACAAATGTAGCAGCCTTCTCACGCTCAAGCTCGACTGTCCACATATTAGCATAGTAACTGCACCGAACGTTAGTTTTGACTTACCATGGACGTAAACCGCCGCCTTCTTGCCTGAGAACATGGCGTGAGGGACATTTGTAGAGTTGTCACTGTTACAATCACCGACAGCAAACACACCAGGAACATCAGTCCTCATGCTCCCTGCGTTGACGTTCACTTTCTCGCCGTAATACTTGACACCCAGCGGCTTGCCGATGTAAGAGCGCTGCACGGAAGGGAAATTTGTGAGAAATGCGGAACGGTTGAAAGAGCTGCCGTCCTCGAGATGGACACGAAATTCATCGTATTCTTTCCTTTCAGAGACATCCTGGACAATGGCGCCATCTTGTAGCCTCTCGATGCTGGTGATAGTGCGGTTCTCCAGCTTGACACCGTACCCCTTAAGCTGTTGCTGCCATCCCGGGCGCTTTTGATCAAGCGTCTTTACGTTTGCATCAGTAAACGAGCCATTCACGAAGGCGATGATATCAGAGTTCAAAGTGGACACCTCTAATACGCTGCCTACTACATCAACGATAGACCCAAGGATGCCAAAGGCTTGGTCTCGATGTTCGTAGCCTGTAAATTAGAATCAGTAAATTAGACTAGTTAACCACCAATTTTAGGTAATGAGAGGCACTTACCATCACACCAGGGGCACCAAAAAATGCCCTTTGACCAGGCTTCCTTAATGCCCGGGGTTTCTGGTAGAATGTCTCGAAGGCCAGTTGCTAGGATGATTTTCCGGCTAGTATAAGTTTGGCCAGATTGGTCAGTAGTTAAGAAGGATGACCCGTTGTTTTGAGAGACAATTGAAAGTGCCTTGCGGAACTTGAGCTGGGCTGTGTCATATCTGGATATCTGTTCACGAGCAAGGCCACGGAAAATCTCCGGGTCGGTTCCTGTGTTTGGAAGCATTAAATTAGACCTGGTATACCGCTAGAGTATGATTAAACTCACCATCATTCCCAATCACATCGTGCATATGGCGAGTTTCGCCATTGCGGTACTCTCCACCGTCAAGCAAGAGTGCTGTGCGCCGCACTCTCGAGACACCACTCAGAGCACTCAGCCCCGCCGGCCCACCCCCAACAATAAGAACATCAAAGTCAGTCTCGACAATGGCTGGTGCACGAGGCAAGACCGAAGCTTGGCTGACAGCGGAACACAGAGCAAGAGTAACAGCTGCGATTTTGAGAAACCCCATTGTGAGACGGTGCGGTGATAGATGGCGGAAGTATGCAATGGATACGGGAATATTAACTGCCTGAGAAGAACTCCGCGACAAATGTCCCACGGGGTGGGCTTTATATGTATAGTTGCAGTGTCCATCCATTGCCTTGTTGCCAAGTCTAAGACATCAGCCTGTCTCTTGCGGTGGCCCACCTCGATCTTCATCTCCGCTTGTGAAATCCGAGCCAATCGCTCCTTTTAATAAGAGCCCAATGCGGCCCATTGCCAATGCTAAAGTGCTCAACTGTGTCGTGCACAGCAGTCGATCTCCGGATCCCCTGACACTAGCTGGCCCACAATCGAGGACGCCCAGATATGAAAGCTTGGGCTACTTTGTGCTTCCCCACTGATATTTCAGGAGCGGAGACGATAAAGTAGTGACTATATAAAATTATTTCTATAACCGAACACAGCAGCAATGATTATAATGTAATCCTTCCTGTCCCTTTACGACCTGCTCCAGCAGTTCTGGCTAAGGAGAAATACTATGATTGGCAGCAGGTGCATAAATATTAGATTTTCGTTAACCAAGAGGCAGCTGAGGTTTGGGCAAATATTGGTTTCTTGTTCGTACTTGACCAATCGCCGTGGTTAGTCTTCGTCAGAAAGGAGCGATCGGCGGCGCCTCCCGTTCCTTTCCTGAGCTGATCGACACTAAACGTTGAGGTGCCGAGGGGTTATAACTTGGCGAACAGTGGGAGCATCATGGTGGTAATGCAATACTGTGATAGTAACAATATAAATCGGATCAATGCCACAGGGAATTTCTAGAGGATAATGCAATTACCATGGGCAGACTGAACGTTTACTTACTACGCGTCGATATAAACCGCGATCTCAACCCCGTATAAACAACTGGAATGGAGATGTGGTCTTGGCTGCATATGAGACATTTCATCTCCCCATCGGGAAGTGGCCGAGGGTCCACATTAGCTTGGCCACCCACCTGAGCTTTAGTGTGGGGTTGAGCTAAAGCTCAGCAACTCCAGAGGCCGACTGGATCTGGTTGGTTCTTGGAGGGGATGAGTGGAGAGAGCTATTGTTTGTTGACCCTGATGAGACGCGGCCCGGGCCTCGTCTACTTGTTTCCGGAATTGGGTTCGCGAATTGTTTGTTTAGAGTTGTAGGTCATAATGTAGGGGCTGTAAGACTACGTGTAGAACTGCTCTAGGGATGCGTTCTGATTGTGACGGCGATGGTGTTGTCGGTTTGGTCACGACGATCATGGGTCACAGCGATTGTGGGTGCTGAAATATGGACTGTATCCACCTCTTATATGCTACGTAAGCTCTGACTCTATAATATGATCAGGCTCTGAAAGAACAACTCAATCTATCAAGCTCTCAAATGCTTTCCACCTCCCCGCCATCAATTCCTTTCCACTCCACTCCCTCCCCCGCAACCGTCTCGCCCTCTCCATACCACAACCTCCCCTCCCTGAGCACCAGCTCCTGATCAACCACCCATTCCAGCCCATTATCCCCCCAATACGTCTCAACAAGCCACTCATTAATCTTCTCAATGGCGTCTACCCACTTCTCCATCTTCTCCTTGCTATCATGATCCTCCCCATATATAAACCTCCCCAGCGTCGCATGCGCGCTGGGGACCACATACCTACTCCCAACTTCTACCCCCGCGCCGGACGCCAAGGCAAACAGGTCACGCCGCAGGTGGTGGTAGGAGAACTTCTCATCCGCGACAGGGACGAAACTGAGTGCCACGGCCGCGGCATCGAAGGAGATGAGCGGCTTGACGAGGCGGCTGGGCGTTTTGGTGGGGGCCTTGATGATGGTGGGGATGACGGGGCTGAGGGCTGAGATGAGGGGGGGGATGGCGGATGGGGGGCGCGAGTGCGTGATTTCTAAGAGGGTGATGTGCATGTTTTCCGGTGGCATAAGCCAGATACCTAGGAGGTGTCAGTAAGTAGTGCTAGGGAGGTGGATAGAGGTACGTACGAGGCGAGACTTCTTTGAGTTTGGCTTGGATGGTGGCGGCGAGGGTGCGGACGTGAGGGGGTGGGCGGCCCCAGAAGACGAGGCTGTTGCGGGGGTCGATGTAGCCTGGGGAGACGGAAGGGTCGACGCGGCGGAGGAGGATGCCATCGAGGATTAGGCCGGAGAAGGTTGGGGAGAGGAGGTTTGCCTTTTGTTGGGCATTGCGGGTTTGGCGGTGGTTGGAGTACTTTTCTTGGAGAAGGGCCTGGAGACCGTTAGTTAGGGCATACGGATGGATTATGAGGAGTAAGAGTTGAGCACATAAGGAACGAGGTCTGCAAGACGTCGAGTATTACGCAAAATTGAACCTAACAATAAAGGAATTCGATTGGGGGGGCAAGATCCAAAGATAGATGAGGGGCAACCTATGCGGGGTAATATTGGAGATATCAACGAACCGGATCATCATTGCAAACCTCAATCAGCGCATCATAGGGATTCGAAAAGGTAGAGCTGTCCACTCCGGATAGGTCGACAAAGCTATTCTTTGCATCTGTGGATTCTGAGAGGACTGAAGCCATGTTGGACCTGTAATAATAGAAAAGGCGGGGTTGTCTGGTGTCGGACGGCTGTCAAGAAGACGAAAGAAACTGTGCAACTGGGCGAGCCGGAGCTATTAAATAGAAAGCGTGGTTCTAGAAGCCCTCAAATCTTCGAATCTAATTCAAGAGATCGAAATCCCGCCTTTATCATGTAAATTAATACGGGTTGCCATGAGCACTGCCACCATAATCTCCTCGGTTAAGTGGGGAAGCCAATTCGCGAGCATTGTCCGTCGGATGGAACCCGACTCTCAAATCTCCACCCTACTGTACAAAAATAGCACTCCATGTTCCCCAGATCCGTTTTCAGAACTGCAGAAAAAAAAATGCTTCGCAGTGCTGATATGACTGAAGACCATCGGCAAAAAAAAATGCAAAAAAAATGCAAAAATATACGGTTGTATAATGAGGTATTGAACCACACCCGATTTGAACGGATAACCTTTCGCTCTGGAGGCGAACGCGCTACCGTTGCGCCAGCAGTCCCGGTAAGTTGAAGGTGTATGCTAATATAGTCTGATATAGCGTCAGAATCTCGGCGTGATTTACCCCGCCTTGCGCCTCGGCGGGGGAAAGGATTCTCGAACTTCACTAGGGGACGTTGAAGCAAAGTTTGAGACAGGGAGCTCATGATAGAAATGAGATCAAGCATCTGCTTATATTAGAAGCTTCATACTTCCCTCTCGCCCCAATGTCCCCCTGTATCTACATGTCTTGGCCAGTCGAGAGGGGGGGAAATATGTCGCCTAAATAATGAGGCGACAAAAACCACTTTGGGCACGGACCAGGTCGCGTCGCGTCTCCCACTATCATGGAAATTGCACCCCTGACCGTGTCCGGATAGCTGGATCAACGTCACGCATGCAACAAGGAGGCGGCCCTTTCATTGACTTTTTGATTTTGCTTTCTTTCTTGTAGTCAAGCACGTTTGCTCAAGCTTTTCAATCTCTTTCCGGCACTTCAAATTTTGATTCCTCTTCCCCTTAACAAAGGTGAGATCTTTCTTTATTCCCCCCGCCGTCTGGAGCTTGGCAACCCGTCGGGGTCCCGCGGAACAGTTTGCCAATAGTCAGGGTCTTTTTACTGACAGATGTGGATAGTTCAAGATACCATTTGCTTCATCCTCGGCGAGCGTTTGTGTAGCCTGTAGCTTCTGTAAATATACCAGTTGGACGTCTTGCTGTTGTTTTCTTTTTTGTTTGCTTATATCGAGACTCGGTGAGCCGGCCCCTGACAGTTGCGCCTAATACTCTCACATCAACTCCCATGTGGCCCGGACGCATTTCAACTTCATCGGAACACTTTTGAGCCTATGCTGACTTATCTGGAAGACATCCGCATATGAGACAATCGACATAACTGGCTCGACACGGCGGCTTCCAGCCCGGTAGCCAGCTGCACAACTTCTCCGAATAATGCCTCGACTACAAGCCAGATCCCGCAATGTCGTGGCCTCGGACTCAGAAGACGATTTGGCTCTGAAACCTACGCCGCGGAGACAAACTCGGTCCGTCACCAACAGCCCGAAGGAACCATCAGGGCTGTCCCAAGAGAACTCAGCCCCCGTGGATGGCGAGGCAGATGACGAAGACGACGAGATAGATGTTCTGACAACCCAATCACCGAGCGTCCGCAATGCCAGGGCAAATGTGAGGACACCGAAATCGAGAGGTGTTTCTGCTCGAAAATCGCCCTTCGGAATCGCTTCACAACGCAAGGATGCCAGTAAAAGGCAGACTCCGAGCAAGGCTCAAACCAAGGGCAGAAGCTCTCAAGCAGCCTCACAGTTTGACTCTGATGTCTCTGACTCTGAGTTGATTGTCCCTGGTTTCCCGGAGGGGAGAAGGTGGCTACATAGTGTGCGAGGTATGTACCGATGTAGTTGTTCAGTTTGCTCTGTTGTCCCTGGTCAGCGTCTATTCTCGTTCAGGGGTTATGCTACAACACTTGATAGTGTCCAATATCGGGTTTATATGGTTCACAAGTGTGTCTCTATTGGTCAATCTGTTTTTTAGCAGGACATCCATATGGTTTTGATGGGGAAGGTGTATGGGTAGTCCCCAAGTTACTGCCACCGCTGGTCGAGATGCAGTGTTTTAAAGGGAAGAAGAGCTTGACCATTGTGAGAAATGTCTGTCTTCCCAAGGGCTCGCTGGATCTCAATTTTATGTAATGGAAACAATTTGGCACCGACAATCATGGGAATAGTCTTGCGGAAGTTGCATGCCAAAGCTGTTTTGCAGTGATTGGTTTCGCATGGCCGCAGCTGTGGGATCCCCTGAGTATTTCCGGCCAAAGTTGAGTTGAGGGCAGCTTGACACAGAGCCTTATTAGCGGACAACGCTAATTTATTCACCCCCCTTTGTGGCTGTTTCTTCAACCTACCTACCCCCTCCCTCACCTTTTCCTTTCTACACCGCTTTCTTTTCAACCCAACCCAACATCCTGTACTATCACATTCCTTTCAGCACACCATCTTGCTCCATCACAGTCTTCTCAACACATCATCTTGTTCATCCACACTCTTTCCAATCCAACATCTTGTTTCACACTCTTTAAACCCAAGATCTTGCTTCGCACTCCTTTCAACAGAGCATCCTGCTCCACCACTGTCTTTTCAATCCAACTTCTCGGTCCTACGGGCCAATTACTTTCCATTTGCACGCATCACTTTCCTAATTGTATTAACAAGGCTCGTATAGAACCTGAAGCTTCATGGAATTCTTACTGACATGCTGCACAGTTCCTTTGGGGAAACCAAACAAGCAATCCGCTATATCCGACTTTTTCAAACCACATTCGCTTTTGCAGAAGAAACCCGCTGCATCCACCGTTGCTCGGACAGCTCCCCCTGCTATAGCTTCCGATAGCTCACCTTCAAATCCACCAAGTGACACCGATCTTGACGACGACCAATTGAACTCTCCTGTTGCTATATCTCCCTTGGCTACATCTCGCTCTCCCAGCCCAAGTGGGTCGTCTGCTATGGCAAACAAGCGGCCTGGCAGAGCTGCAGCTAAGAAAGGTAGGTTATTGTCACGCGTCCTCACAGCCCGGAAGGATGTAGACACAGACGAGCCAAGTGATGTGTCCGACTTTGCTATTAGCAATGAGTCATCTCTGGGAGAGTCTTCATCACACGTGGAGACTGATGAATCCTCGGGATCACCTACTGGAGAATCTTCTGGGGCGGATAGTGGATTCGGCTCCCACCCACTACCAAAGAGGAGGAAGCGACTCACTGATGCGTCGTCGCCATTGCCAAGATCTGCCCGTAAGTACTCTTTTGGTTCCGGCATCTTTGTGTCTCTCAACTTACATTTACTAGCCCAACTAGCAATTCGAAAGAGGCGTGTCGAGAACAAGGATACTACCTTCAAAGGGGCAGATAGGGTGCTCTTTCCTGAGCTCAACAATATCAAGAATGACGGCGACAATAACGATGAAGATGCCATGGAGAGTGTTCAGACAGAAGCCTCATCTGATACACCAAAGCGCGCCAAAGCTCCCAAGAAGAAACCTGCGGGGACACAGGTGATCAAGCCAGAGACATATGTCTACAAGAATGGTCTCGCCCTGCACGAAAAGCCGATCTCCAAAATTGAGGACATTTTTGCGGACATGACTGACCGGGCTTTGACAAAGATGACCAAAAGCAAAGATGAAAAGACTTTTCTTGACTTCCTTGACCACATGAATGGCAGAAAGCTTCGTGTTGCCACCATGTGTTCTGGCACGGAGAGCCCAATTCTGGCCCTAAATCTTGTGTCTGAAGCTCTCAAAGCTCGCGGTCACAACTTTGAGATCGACCACAAGTTCAGTGCGGAAATCGTACCGTTCAAACAAGCCTACATTGAACGAAACTTTTCTCCCCCGATCATCTTCCGCGATATCAAGGAATTGTCCATCCCCGGAGCTGTCGATGCCACCACCGCATATGGGAGTAAAGCGAAGATCCCTGATAACATCGACATCCTGATCACAGGATTCTCCTGCGTCGATTTCTCTGGTCTTAACTCTACGAAGAGAGTCATTGAGGAGTGTGGTGAATCTGGCGACACATTCTTTGCGATGCGCGATTATGCGCGAATCTTCCGTCCAAAGGTCATTATCTTGGAGAATGTTATGGGCGCACCATGGCTACGAATCAGTGACTACATGGCGGCAATTGGGTATGCTTGCAAGCATCACTTTGTGGACACGAAGAATTACTATGTTCCGCACACTCGCCAGCGCGGATACATGATGTGTATTGATATGTACGATAAAGTGAAGAAAGATAAGCGTACCAACACCGAGAAGAAACTTGTCAAGGACTTGGAATTTGGAGAGTATATGAAGAAGTTTGGACAGACCGCCATCGAGACATATAGCAAGAGGATGGATTTTTTCAAACGCCCAGCCAGCTCATCGGTCGAAGCGTTCCTCCTTGACGAGGATGACCCCCGTGTAATCACTGGGCGCGCAGAGATGACAAGGGGAAATGCCGTTGAAGGCAGGAAGAGGGTCGTCGACTGGACTCGTTGCCAGGGCCGCCACGAAGACTATCGTTTCCGCATGGGACTTGGCGCGAGGCGCTACCTGACGAACTGGGAAGATGGAGGATCCTGCACCCCGAGAGACAACTGGTGGCATGATTGGTGGAAAGCACAAGTCGAGCGCATCTGGGATCATATGGAGATGTCGTATTTGCGTGCCCAGGTCAGGGGATACGATCTTGAATACAAGTTCCGCATCATCGACTTCTCGCAGAATATCGATCGATCCCTGGATACCGGAGGTTCTGGCCTTACAGGATGCGTCACTCCAACTGGTATCCCTTACAGCTCAATGCGAGGTGGCCCGCTTATCGGCGTCGAGGCACTCGCGTTGCAAGGTCTGCCTGTCGATTCATTGATTCTGACGCGAGAGTCCCAGGCGAAGCTTCAAGATTTGGCTGGAAATGCCATGAGCTCCACCGTGGTCGGGGCTGCAATCCTCTCAGCTCTGATCGCCAGATTCGACGTGTTTGAGCGCGGAGACGGCATCCAAGAGGCAAACACAGTGCCGGAAATTACCCAAACCATTGATGATCCGAAGGCCGACTCTTTCACAACGAGATTCGATGCCCACGTCCCGCTTTCCGCTGCCGCTGCCATAAAGGCTGCCAACCAAAGCTTCCGCGCTTGTTACTGCGAAGGTCGGACTGGGGTCACTGTCGCTCCCCTGCAGAAATGCAAGGCCTGCGGCCATACTACTTGCATCAAGTGTGGAGTTTCTCCAAAGCATGACTATGCCAAGTTCTCGCCAGATAGGATTACACCTTCTGAATTCGAGCAACAGTTAAAGAATGCGCTACCCATGAAGGTTTTACTTGCGGGCATATCGATTGATGATATTATCAATGCTCGTGAGGACAGCGGTATCTCATTCAGCACGGCGGATAAAAAGGCATTCGAGCTCTCCATGGACCATGTTGCGCAGGCTCTCGAGTCGGAATTACGCTTCCACTCGTTGAGGCGAACGGAAATATGGGTTGTTTCATACGAGTCCACCTACTCTCGCCTGGATCTTGTCTTCTTTTTGGGACATGCAGAATGGCGTTTGTATGCCAAACCTGACGTTGACCTTCCTGCCAACGATGCTCTCCGCGAAGCTTTGCAATATCCAATCGCCCGCATGCGCCCTACTGGAAACGATCTTGTCACCGGACAATGGCAGATTTGGATCCCGAAGGCATTCAAGTTCAATGCTTCAGTCGAAGGTCTTGGCGTGCCTGTGCCATCATTCCATAATGTCCTTGGTATTGCAGCGGCAGCCGATTCGTTCGTGTTCCCGCAATATGAGATTACTATGCCTGTGGATGCTGAAGACTACCTTGAAGTCGACCTCAGCGGCGTCTATACACTGCAAGAAGACTGTGGTATGTCTCAAGGCTCTCTCCACGTCAAAGTCAATGCCACCGATCCTGAAAAGAGGACTTTCCTCTTCCACGACCCAGATCGCCTTGGCAACCATGAGGACGATACCTTTGTGTTTTCCGAGGACAAGAGACGCCTGCAACATGGAGAAGTCCGATCTCGCTTTGCCCGCGTTGACAAGAAATGGAGACAAACCAAGTTTGGGATGTCACTTGATGGTGCTGTTGAGGTCATTAAGAAGGGCAACAAAAAATTGAGCCTGTCTAAGGCACGTCACCTAGATCCGATGACTTGCTACGTGGACGGCCAGTGGCTCGATATTTCAAACGCCAGCTTAGACCTCGCCCACGGCAGGGCCAGCGGTCAGTTCAGCCGGGCTGCCGAAAACTTCTCCATCACGACATCTCTGAATAACTGCCGTGAAGCTCACATTGTGCTGCAATGTGAAGCCGCCCTCCCCGAGGGAGAATTCTCCAAGTATCGTAAAGGTCATTGGCTTGAGATTGGTGAACTAGAGCAGAAACAGTTCTTCTCCGAGTATGCATGGCTCACTGAGAAGGCTCGAACTATTCCCGGCCTCGACACTTGGCGCGAGGTTAAGAACCAACTCACCAGCCACCGATGTGCTACATGCGCCCCGGCAATTCCTAACATGAAGTGGAGGCTCGACGAGAAGAGGAAGATCGTTCCATTTGAGGATCCCACCGAGGCTGCCCCATTCGAGATTGCCATGAAGGGCCGACCTTCGCCACTTGTAACCCAAGTTTGCATCGATGATGCTGGTGTAGTCGACTTGAAGCTGGCAGTCAACCCACAAACTCTTATCCATAGAGCTGCTGCCAAGTTGCTGGGTGATGATGCGACGAGCGCGACGCTGCAGTGGCGCCTCGTCACAGACTATGTTGCTCCGCCAAAGATGGTTTTCCCGGCTTTTGCCTTGAAAAACAATGACGCTGATACACCTTCGTCGAACCCGCCTCGTTTTAAATTTACTCTTCGCCCTGAGCAGCAGAGGTCTCTGCACTGGATGGTTCAGCAGGAGGGAGAGAACGTCGATCCCTTTGTTGAGGAAGAAGTCGAGGAGGCTAGTATCCCACTTCTGGGATGGCGTGCTGAAGGCCGCGCATCCAAAGCGAAAGTCATTCGTGGAGGTGTGCTGGCGGATCAAGTCGGTTACGGAAAGACTGTTACTACCTTGGGCCTCATCGACATGCAGCGAACCTCTGATGAAAATTCGTCCAAGCAGGACGTTCATGGCTTGGTTCCCATCAAGGCTACCCTCATTCTAGTCCCCTCGCAACTCCCCGACCAGTGGTACAGCGAAGTTAGGAAGTTTTTGCCTGGCAGTTATAAAGTAACGGTCTTGAAGTCACTCGCATCCGTGGACAAGTATACCGTGGAGGACTTCCAACAAGCCGACATCATCATCGCATCCTGGACTATCTGTGAAGGCGACAGCTACCTGTTCAAGCTTGCCCAGTTCGCTGGTGTCCTCGAGTTGCCTGAGAAGGCTCCTGCCAGAGCGCAATCCGCTTGGTACGCCAACGCGATGAAAAAAGTGGCCGAGAATGTGGAGGTCATGAAGGCGAAACCTTCCTCTCTAAAGAAACACATTGACTCCCAGTTTGCTGAAGAGGGCAAATCGGCCACCGATGTGGAAGCCTACGTCCCGTCGAAGCGCCTTCGAGGACAGGCATATCAGGATTACAAAGAGAGGCTTCAACTCCAGAAAACGCGTCTCGAAATAGCTACAGATCTCTTTGGTCAGGATGCATTAAAAGTCGATGTGAAGGCAGATAAGAAGCCCGAGACCAAGAAAGAGTTCACTGTCAAGCCCCGAAAGGACATCTTTGGCCTCACCAAGTTGGAAAAGACCAACAACTATAAGGGAATGAAGAGTCCGATTTTTGAGATTTTCAGATTCAGCCGTGTCGTCGTTGACGAGTACGCCTATGTTGCTGGTGAAGAGAGCTTGACGATTGCCAACCTCAAGGCTGCCGCCAAATGGGTCCTCTCGGGGACTCCTCCACTCCAAGATTTCCTCGACGTCAAGTGCATGTCGAGATTCCTTGGTATTAACCTTGGTATCGACGACTTCACAACTGGGGTCATGAATGCTCAGAACATCAAAACGATGACGAGAAATATGACATCTGGCGAAGAGTTTCGCACCTTCAACCAGAAGCAATCCTTTGCTTGGCACGAGAACCGCCACAAGCTTGCTCAGCGCTTCCTCGACAAGTTTGTCCGCCAAAACATCGCAGATATCGAGGCAATCAACGGCTCTGTGCACATCATGCCGGCCATCCTCCCAGCTGCTGAGCGCGCAATCTACCTTGAGCTTCAGCAACTACTTGCGGCTTCCGATTTCAAGATGACCAAGGGGAAGAGAGCCATGGAGAATGACCGTATGAAGCGCATTCGCGAGCTTTTAGGTCAGAGTGATAGTGTTGGCGAAGCCCTCATGAAATGTGCATCTCACTTCACGCTTGATGAGCTACACGATGGTCTGAACAATGCTCCCGACGCGTGCGCTGTCATCGTCGGGATTAGAAATAAACAACTCGATGCCTTGGAGATTGACCTAAACAAGACTCTCAGGCAGGCCGAATACCTCCACCTGAGCTGTGAAGAGCCTTGCGACCAATACGTTAGCTTGAAGCGTCAGGTTCAGTCCAACCACTACGGCGACGTTGACGCGTGCAATGCGATTTTTATGGCGATGAAGGAGGCCGCTAGGAGAAGCTCTCATGATGACTGGGAAGAGTTTTATATGACCCAGGAGGAGCGTGACATTGTTCTCGCGGCCGAAGGGAGAGCCAAACCGGGAGCAAAGTCGAAGGCCAAACCAACCAAGAAGCGAAAGCGTGGCGATTCTGAGAGCGAAGGTATTTCGTCCGCTGATGGACCGGATGATTCCCAGAAGCTGTTGCCATTGCTCCCATACGGCCGAAATGGAAATATCGAGTACGCGCATACGGCACTGAGGGATGTTACGAACATTTTGCGCAAGATGGTGATCGAGTATGTGAGCAGGAAGCGCTGCCTGCGCTTTTTCGACTATGTCAGAAATTTGCAGAAGCACTACACGAACCTGAGACTCGGGAACGAGTCGGGTGCAGGGTGCGTGTGCTCGAAGTGTGAGAAGACTGGCCTTTCCCCTGAGGAAATTTCGATTCTGTCCCAGTGTGGCCACACTGCCTGTGACAGCTGTCGCGCAAAGCATGAGAAGATGCACTACAACAACCTGGCCGCTAAGGAAGAGTGCCTTGTCGTTGGGTGTAGTGCGATCAATAAGCAATGGCAAGTAATCAAGGCACCGGAGCTTGGTGTTGAGGATGATTCCACGAGGATGGGTCGGCATTACGGCAAGAAGATTGAAGATATCATCAGTCTTGTCAAGAATATCCCAGATACCGAGCAGGTACTTTTGTTTGTTCAGTTTACAGATCTGTTGGACAAAATTGTCGGCGCGTTCAAGGATAAGCGCATCACATATCTTTCTCTGGATAGGGGCGATCCAGCTAAGACTCTAACAAAGTTCCAAACCGAGACGGGCAAGGAGAAGTCCAAGGTTCTCATCCTGAACATTGGAGATGCATCTGCTGCTGGAAGGTAAGAATAACAACTCCCTATTAGTAGACTCAACTAATTCTTCTCAGTAACTTGACCAACGCAAACCACATTATCTTCGTCTCCCCCTATCTCACCGATAGGGAGCAAACCTACAAGGCAGCCATGACCCAGGCCGTTGGTCGTGCACGCCGCTACGGGCAGACGAAGGCAGTGCACACTTACCACTTCCTATCTCTCAAAACCATCGACGTGGACACGTTTGAATCCCGAAACCATGTGATCCTCGACCATGAGAACACGACACCGCCCGACTACATGCCCTACTCCGGCTTTGCTAAATCTATGCCCATGGATGCGACTCCACAGGTCGAAGGATTAGGTTCGAAATGGGGATCGACTGTTGTTACGAAGGGCCTTCTGGCCGAAGAATGAGGTGGATAGAAGACTTATTTTTGTTTGATTATAATACTTTGTTTGATTACGATTGTTTTATGGGAGCGGGGTGTTTGTCGGGCATATATACAGCGGAAGCACCGCTTGTCGAAGTATAATGCGGATGGGCGTTTAGCCATGTTTAGGTTTACAGGATTGTACAGTGGGATGGCAATGATTGAATATTCTGTATGGTGTTCAAAACGAAGGAAAGAGGGCGAAGTGGATGAATCATAGTTGTATAGATTAGATACCAAATGTTACAATGAAACCTGTAAATCAAGATTTGAATTCTCCTGGCTTGCTTCGCTATAAAACACTCTTACTTCGACCTCATAACTTCCCCCTCTCCCCCACACTCAGCTTCTCCAACCCTCCCCTTAACGCCGTCCCCATCCCGTCCCGCGCGGGCCTCCCCGTTCCCCTCTCCACAAAAACATGCACCACCCTCCCCACTGCCTTGATCCCCTCAACGCCCTCCTCCCAAATCCCAACCTCGTAGGTGACGCTCGTCCGGCCAAGTTTGTGGACGCGCAGCCGCGTCTCTGCAACGGCGGGGAAGGCGAGCGAGGAGAGGAAGTCGGTGGAGGAGGATGCGACGAGGCCGTACTGGGCGGAGGTGCGGGGGGATTGGCCGCAGTGTTTGGAGAGGTAAGTGTTGATTACTGAGTCGATACTTTGGGGGGGGGTTAGCTGGGGTATGGGAACTGGGAGGAGGGGGGTTGGGGGGGGGAGCGCACAGAAAGTTGTAGATTGAGTTATTGAGGTGATCGTACATGTCGTTATCACTCCATCGGGTGCGGTATGTGAGGACATATGGGTAGTCGGAGCGCTTCCTCTGGCGGAGGACGGCCGGGGAGTCCATAATGGGTAGGTGGAACGGCGGAGGGGTTTAGGATTATACGGGTCTGTGACGTAGCCTCGTAGGCAAATTTTCTGAGAGAGTTTTATAGAGCAATAGAGAGTATATTTCAAATATTCTAACTTCCCCAGAGCACCCGCAACCGCAATGTTTGAGAGAGTCAATCGGAACCGTAGAGCCGAGGTATGACGATCTGGGCAGGGGCAAGGCACGCTAAACCTACTACGTCAGATTCATTATTCTGCCCGCTCCTGCCGCCCAACCGGATTATTTTCCTCAGCCTTCTCGACAACGAGGCGAAAGTGCCACCAGCGACGCAAGTGCATTCCCCCGCCTACATTCATATCGACGACCTCTCTTCACGATATACAACCCCCCCCACATAAACCCTGTCGCCCTCACCCCGTATCGCCGCGCTTCTCTACTCCCGAAACCCGGTCCTCGCCCTGGTCCCTCGCGCCCAACAAATCGGCTGGCCGACGCTCGTCGAGAAACGCCCGATGGCCGCCCCGCCGGCAGTGGTGGTGACACCCGCCGACCCATGGCCGCGGCCTTATGTGTTTGAGGATGGACTGCGCAGGGTCGCGCCGTACCACTTCACGTATAATACGAACTGCAAGATGAGGTGGAGAGGGAGGGAGCTGTTGGATATCTTTGAGAGCGAGTTCCGCGATCGACCTGTGGAATATTATGTGAGTTTCTGGCCTTCGGTGGTAGTGGGGAACGGAGGATGGATGAGGAAGGGGCTAATAAGGAATAGAAATCCGCGATAGAAAATGGCAACGTTGTCGTCAACGGAAAGCCCGCATTAACAACCCACGTCGTCCAGAACGGCGACGTGATCTCGCACACCCTCCACAGACACGAGCCCCCTGTTACAGCAGCCCCGATCACAGTCATAAGTGAAGACGAAGACATTATGGTCATCTGCAAGCCTTCTGGCATCCCCGTCCACCCCGCCGGGCGTTACAACTACAACTCGGTGATTGAGATCCTCGCGGCCTCGCGCCCGGGGTGGAAGCCGCTACCGTGTAACCGCTTGGACCGGCTAACCAGCGGCGTCATGTTCATTGGCAAGCACCCGCGCGCCGCCGAGGAGCTATCCTCGCAGATCTCGGGACGCACGGTGCGCAAGGAGTACGTCGCGCGCGTGGCAGGCAAGTTTCCCGACGGCGACGTCATGTGCGCCATGCCTATCCTCCAGATTTCGCCGAAACTGGGCTTGAATCGCGTGCGTGCTAGCGGCAAGCCGGCACGCACTGTGTTCCGACGACTCGCGTACTACGGCCCCGAGGGCGAGGAGGAGGGTGCCGAGGGGGCAGGAGCGGAGGAAGGAAAGACAGAAGGTCGGCCATGGGTGGGCAAGAAGGGATACTCTATAGTACGCTGCCTGCCTATCACGGGCCGCACGCATCAGATCCGCGTGCACCTCCAGTTTCTGGGGCATCCGATCACGAACGACCCCATCTACAGCAACCAGCGGGTCTGGGGCACGTCGCTTGGAGCGGGGGACGCGGATGCGACTCAGGCGGATGAGGACATCATTACAAGGCTCGCACGGATGGGGAAGTCAGAGGTGGCGGATGCGGTGGCGTATCATGACGAGATGGTGGACGAGTATAACAAGCGCAAGGCGGAGAAGATGTCAGGGGAACTGTGTGATGTGTGCGCGACGCCGCTGTATACGGATCCTGGGGTTCAAGAGATGGGGATTTACCTCCACTCGCTCCGGTATGAGGACAAGGACCTAAAGTGGAGCTACAGGAGCGAGCTACCAGAGTGGGCGCTTCCGCCAGGTGGGGTGGAGGGGCCGCGGGACGTGGGTGGTCTAGACGAGGTGGTAGATCTGGGGCGGTTGAGAGAGCTAGAGGAAGGGGAGGAGGAGGTGGGGGAGGGGGAGCGGAAGAAGGAGCACGAGCGTAACATGGCGAGGCGGAAGGGCAAGAAGAGTGGGCAGGGCGAGCGAGAGGGCGGAGTCCCGGTTGAGACTGTAAAAGTGCCAGCAGTCAAGGTGGTTGGAGAGGTGGACGCTATGCCCGCTCCACCTGCTCCTGCTGCTGCTGCTCCTGTTGTCTCTGCTGCTGTTGCTTTAGCTTCAGCTACTGCTGCGGTGGTGTAGTCGCAGGTGAGGCACGTGACCACCTGAAACCACCATAAAAGCCACGGAAGAGACCGAAGCCGTATGCGCACAAAGGTGCATGCGTGCTTGCCTCGGGCAATCACAGCCCAAGCTGGCATCGGAACATATTGCGTTCGTGGAGCGCTGGCGCGCGGGGGATTGTGTCACCGTCCGGTGATACCTCCGGTGGATCCTCGGCCAACGAGCATCACGTATATAGAACAAGGAACAAAGCTGCCGGCTACCCCGCCATCACATCCCCCCCCTGCTGCGTGGTGACTTTCGGTGGTCTCGGCCTGCCCAGCCTCTGCTATACTGGGCAGGATACTTTGGGTGTGCAGCGGCGATCGTAGGCCCCGGGGGACAGATCGACGCGCCGGAGGCCCGTCCGGGCGTTGGTTATCGTCGCCTTACTGGATGGGTGTTGAGGGCGAGGTGAGGACAGCGTAGCGTGCGCTGCAGGGGTTCAGCTGAAAAGGCTTGGCCGCGACGCGAGTGGGTGGTGGGGAGGCGCTGGTGAATGGGCGATGGGGCGAGGGACGGGGGGACGTTGGAGCGGATTACTGGTTTCTGCAGCGGCGGGTGGGGGGGGTCTGCGGTGTTTGGTGATGTGGGTGCAGATGGCTATGTGTTTCAGGCGGTTGCTGTTGATCTACGGTCATGTATGGTGATGTATGGCGATGTGTGTGGTCATGGTGTGGATGGTGATTTGGATGGTGGTGGGCAATATGGTGGAGCATATGCAGGCGCGGCTCGATCTGTGGTGGTGGAGTTCGATGGTGGGTGGTGGTGTTGCGAGTTGCTGTGGGAATGGTACGTGCTGCGCTGTGGCCTTGGTTTGGTGTGGAATTATGGTGTGGTTTTGGAGGGGGTAGGGGGTTAGAGGGGCCAAGGACGGGATGGGCGCGGAGAACAGGTTAGCCGGATGAGACATACATTTGGGTATGGTGGAGATGGGATATGGATACAGGATGGGGAATGGGGAATGGAGGATGGAGGAAGGAGATTGGTCTTTTTCCTGATGTGTGCTCATAGGCTCATATGCTCATATGAGATGTGAATGCAGTGTGCTGCGTGCTGCTTACTGTACTTTTTGATGCGTGAGGTCCTGTGCGTGCCGTTCTACTTACTCCATCAGCTCCACGCTTTCTTTCCAAGATTCTGGATTTCGGAGGTACATGCTGTAGACGGAAGGTGAGGACGGAGGGAGATGAATAGGATTCTTACCTCCGTAGCACCTGTGAAGCTATTCCGCTGCGGTTAGGACTTGTGATGCTATTCTGTTGGATAGCTAGGAGCTAGGACTCTTCCTGTTGGATATGTGAATAGTTTGTCTTATAACCGCCGCCGCCGGATTATTATACCCGCCATACTATTTCTTGGACTGTGGATAGGACTGTGGATAGGACTGTGGATAGGATGGAAGTACGCACGCGCGTGCTCCGTACTCTGTATGGTTGGTTACTGTTCGGAGTAGAATCGGTGAGAAAGTGAGGAAGTTATTAGCGAGGTTGACGTTGGTGTTGACGTTGTTGGGCAGAGAGAGGGCGGTTATTGTTGTTATTGTTAATGGTGGAAATGGACGGGGATGGATGGGGAAGGGACAATAGAAATAGGTACCTGCGACTTGGTTGTAGTAGTTTTGTGGCGCATACCCACATACAAACTGGGTAACATTGGTGGGTACTAGCTACAAGTACCCCAAGGACCATCCCAAGGTTATCCCAAGCCAAGGTTATCTCAAGGATCGATCCTTCGTCTTCCATCCACTAGATTAATTACAGTACCGTCGACCAAACTGACGTACGTAACAGTACTCTTCCTTCCATTGCTCCGGAGTACTGTACTTTCTATATTGTACTCTACTTTTTATATTCAGTGACATTCTCTTAACTTTACTCCTAAAGCAGGTTGAAAAAGTATCGAATACTATCGAATTGTATGGTGGAGACGGCATGCAAATAGCCTGCAAAACAGTATGCAAAAGAGTACGCAACTGGAAATACTGAAGATACTCAGGATTCTGATAATTCACGTACTCTATCTTCCCCTCTGTACTCTACTTCTTTAGCTGGACCAGTAGTATTCATCTCGCTCTTCTCCTAACTCTTTTCCTTGCCGTTACATCCATGGCCGCAGAGTCTGCTACGGCTATGGATGTAACGCAAAATTTTTGCATATCGTGCATGTCCTTGACCCCCTTGGACCTTCTGTTGTCATATTTTGTTTCCTCCTGCCTCCTCTTGTCTCGTACTAAAATCATATTAATCATACTAATCATGGGCTGCATCATCAAGCCTCTTTCTCCCCGTGCCAACATTTTTGTTCTAACCGACATTCTTGTTGTATCAGTTTCCCGCTGTGCCAACAATTCTGGCCGCATCATCTTGCCGCTGCCGCGTCGTCACGTTGTATGTGTATGTGTTGTGCATCGCTGGTTGGACTGCCGTATCATCGTTCATCATCCCTCCGTCACTACTACCCTACCTCATGGAGAACCCTACCTCGCGGAGAAATCGTCCGTCCACACAATTCTTGGATATCTCTCGCCACCGTCTCCTGACGTCGTGCCATTGTGACGGCCCGTCAGCTATTCAGGGCTCGATTACGACGTCCTTGCATGTCTACTCATATGTCCTGACGGATATCTCAATGAATATCCTTCTCCATGGACATCTCAATGTATAGTTCCGCCTCCACCATTTTAACACTTCGCCACCTCGCCCATCCTCACCATCTCCCGCCACTCACTGTGGACATCCCATTCCAGCTGCCCGGTACCGGGCATTCAGGGCGTTTGCCGAGCGGCGACGCCAGTGCCAGACAGAGTACCGGCGTTGTACTATACGTACTGCGCTGGGCCGTTGGAACTCGCCGTTCCTTTCCTTGCCCCCCGAGCTGAACTGCCGCACTGCCGGTGGATATGGACCATGAACTGCGCGGCGTATGTTCCTGTAGCAGTACTGAATAGTACTCTTCTGTACTTTCTGTAGCTCTCCATGGTAACTTCTGTACTCGCCACCACCAGGAACAACCAGGAGGCGGCTCGTTCAGTTCCTCCAATCTCCACGCTTTACAGGCCTTGCTCCCTTCTCACTTCCCGTCTCGATCACCAACACCACCCACCAGTAAATCTATCCATTCATCCAAACTTTCATCCATCCTTCCAACTTTCACTTCACCGCTCTTGCTGTTGCTCCTGCTCTCACCGCTACCCTGCTTTGGACTGGCTGCTGACAGGAAATAAATTGACTCACTGACAACTGTCATTATCGTTGCATCGACGAAAAATCTTGGAAGTTCCAATAACAACAGATACATATACCCCCCAACCACCAAATAACCAACATCAGAGTCTAAGACATCGGTCCTAGTCCTAGATCTGTTCTCACCCACAGACACTGCATGGAGCTTTCTGCGGGTCAGGTAACTCTCAGGACCGTGCAAGGTATGCCAGGCGTACTAGGCGTGCATGCAAATCTCTGATGAACAGATCGACTTCTCTATTCCTGCCGCTCGCATTCTGTGCATTCTCCATTCTGCATCCTGCGTCGGAATCTGCCCTCTGTCCCATGTCCATAATCCCGTAAGCCCACAATTATATATGCACAAGCTACGCACTAAGGTATGCACCACGCAGACCAGCCGCGCATGGGTATGGTAGACACGAACATGCGTTTCCTCCTCGTACCCCTGCTCATGTCCTGCACATATCTGCTTACATCCTACTATGGTACACTCATCGAAGCTTCGTCTCTGTATCACTTTCCTACAGCCTGGATCCTAGTATCCGGCAACAAATTGCATGTCGCTCTCTCCCCCCGACGAACCAACGATCACACCTACCCTAAACTTGATCCTGATCATCTGGATTCTGCTGTCTCCCTTCTGCCCCGATTAGGACTTCCAAATCTAGCACCCGCAGTTCTATACGGCACAAACGGCCCAAACCACCTAAATGGTGTGTGGAAATGAGACAAATATTCAACAAAATTCAACAACATGCCACGACATCTCCAACCGCATCCTGCCGGCCTGCTGCCGAGTCTCCCCGAGATTCTCAAGGACATCGGTGGCGTTGACATGTGGGACCTCACCCGCCAAAATGGTTGCCCTAGCATAGAACTCCCGCGTTTCGTCCCCCTCTGCCCCCCATCCTTCGCCTCCACATCCCTGGTTCCGAAGAACATTGGTCCCCATTTATCAGGATGGCTAGGGCACTAACGATCAGACTAAAAGGCCTAAACCAAACAGACTAAAAGGAGGCCCTTGTCTCCCTGTCTAGTTGCCGGTCGGTCGAGGCTTGCCATCATCATCTTTCCAACAAACACTCTGGCTACTTGAACAACATAAACTACTATTAGACCCAAAAACCCAGAATTCTTCATTTCCATCATCGCCATCGTCCTTATATTAAAGTCGCATATATACGAGCGCCAGTGACCTTTTTGCCCGCCACTGGCAGTTTCAAGCTCGCTATACTCTCCACAGCTGCTAGTCTGCCTAGTAGTCCTTCTCTCAAATGCGCTATCTCAACCCCGAACGCTCGCCATCACAATCCAACGTCATTCACGCCACTATTGCGTCCGGGGACAACTACAACTATCTTCCTCTTTCCCCCGCAAACTCTTTGAATTACACCGTCGACGACTCACCCATGAACGGCAGAATGGCCAACGAGAACGCACGGCAAAATGGCCGGCCCTCGACTGAGAGCGAGGATGAGCACTGGCAAGCGAGAGATCAGCCGCGCGGATCGCGGTCGAGGCAACCATCTAATGCCCACCCCCAAGTTAGGCATCGCGGTGAGTAAAATCTCCCCCTCCGATGTCCCGTCCTCTCCATGTAGATAGAATCTCCAGAAAAAAAAGAAAAAAAAAACCCACTAATTCCTCAAAGCTTCACGCGCAGGCACCCGCTCAGTCAACCGCCTCTCCGCCGCCCAGCTCGCGCGCAAGCGTGCTAATGACCGCGAGGCGCAGCGCGCCATCCGGCAACGCACCAAGGACCAGATCGACTCTTTAGAGCAACAGGTGAAGGATCTTACAGACCCGGAGAAGGACCGGCGCATGTGGATTGTCCATATGCGCAACCGCCAACTTGAGGATGAAGTCGCCACCCTGCATGACCGCATTAGCACCTTGGAGATGCGGAACACTGGGGCGATGGACGCTGGCGCGCCGCTCAACCACCCCATGGCTGGCCACCTGCGCCCCCATGACATTAACATGCAGTGGACTGGTATGGACATGGGGTATGGCGGGGCCGATGGCCTGCCTGCAGGCTTCGGCGGTGCTGGTATGGTGCTCCCGCGCGCAGACACACCGGCTGGGACGAGTGATATGGCGACGTACGCGCCATCGGACGGGCTAATCTCACCTTTTCCCCAGACGGAATCCCCGGCTGTCAGCTTCACAGAGGACCCCTCATCCCGGATCGACTTTTCCGGTAGTGGCGGCAGCGGCGGCGGCGACGACCTAGGCATCGGCAGCGATCTGGCTTCGCGTCAGTACTTCCTGTTCCAGCAAATGCACCAGCCTGCGCGCCGGACCTAGACAGACCAGAAACTGACGAACTGGAACAGCGCAATCATGGACGACAGTCACGTCGCCTTTTGATCTCGAGGACGGTAACATCTTCTCCCCGCCGCCCTCGGCATACATGTCTCCCTCCGGCATGCCCTTCGCTTTTCAGAGTCAACCGGGCCAGCAGACCGGACAACAGATGGCGCCGACGAGCGCGCCAAGCAATATTCCCAGCAGATCTACTTATAATATAGGAACCGGTCCCTCGACTCCACAACAACAACAGCAGCAGCAGCACGCACAACCACCCCTCCAAAGCCCACAACCACTTCAACCTGCACCTCCACCCCAGCAAATGCTCCAACCTAGCCCTCAACAGCCTCTATCCCAACCCCCCATTCACCCATCCCCACACCAACAACCACCTCCCCCCTGGTCTCTCACCCCGCGCCTCCTTCCCCCTACAACCCCCCTTGACGCACTACTCCACCACGCCCTAACTGCCCACCGCGCCTCTCTCGCCGCCGCCTCCACGGATCCCCCCAAGCCAAATTACACAGACCTATACCCCTCACCACCCGCGCATCAACCTCTACCACCCCTATCCGCAGCGCTCACGCGCGCCGTCCTTGCCGCGGGACTGCGCACACCAGCTACCCGCGCCGCGGCTCTGTCGCTTGCGCACTCCGTCGCAAGATGGATGGCGCGGCCTACTGAGGGCACGTACGCGGGTGTGCCTGTGTACATGCGTCCCAGTCCCCGCGAACTAGCGGGTCTGCCCGCGTGGGCGGCAATGATGGTGCCGTTTGCTAGGGTGAGGGATAATTCAGTGGCTGGCGGTGAAGAGTTGCTGAGGGATTGGCTTAAGGGTGTGGAGTTTGATTGGGTTGGGGAGGTGTGGAATGGGGAGGGGGGCGTGGTGGAGGGGTTTGAGGCGGCGGTGAGGGATGTGGGACGATGGAGAGTTGGGGGGCCGGTGGGTGAGATGCTTAAAGAAGGTGGTGGGGTGTGAAGGTGGTGGAGTGGATTTAATTTTTTGGGCCAGCGCTTGGAGAGCTGGTGTGGTTGGGTGTTTGCTTCTGGTGTTTTTTGCGTGCACGGGTAGAGGGGCGTGGTTTTATGTGTTTTCGGGGCGGCTTTTGTTTTATGTGATTACGATGATTACGATGCATTGGATGGGACTTTTGGGGCAATATACGGGCCAAAAAAGGATACTGGGGGAACTTGGGTGACGGTGTAAAGGGCATACATACACATGATAGAGCATTTACAATACGGGCTTATATCTGGGCTGGTAGGGATAGGATGAGGCTAGGGGTTATTTATCACATTATACTATTTATTTAATCCTTCTCGAAATCACCAGAAGGAGCACTATAAAATATTGCTGATATTTGGAATAACCCAGACCTAGCACTTGACAGATTACTAGTCATGGCTCTGGACGCTTGGCTGTGCGGCAAAGATCTGCGTCGGCGATTTTCAGCTCCAGTTTTCTTAGAAGAGCTGCAGGTGAGACCGGGGAGTTCCATCTTTGTGCGACAGTCTCGGGTGAGAGATCTAAGATGGTGTGAGGGCCCCTCGTGACTCTGATCTGTGTTACGCTGCGGGTGTTCCGTGATACCCGCGTCCGTACCGATCGCTCTGGAAATAGATATTGTACCTTGGCAGTCTTTCATAGTGCGTAAGTGCGGAGAGCGGGGTTTCATGGCCATCAGTCCGGTCCGGCCTCAGCTTCGGTGTCGGTGAAGAGATGGCCGGTCCACTTTAGGATGTAGTCCGCGGCATGGTGAGTTAGGTTCTCGTAGCCTGGGTTTTGGGGCGGGGAGAACATGTCTGTGGTACCATTAGTATGTGAGATTTTATCTCGAGGGTTAGTGACAAAGACTCGTCCTCCAAAATTCACACTTACTCATATGTGCCGCGACCTCATCACTAGCCTTGTCATTCAGCTCTTCTTTCCACTTCCCAGCCTTTGGTAAATTGCAAAATGTCCTCCCTCTAGCCCCAGTCCCTGAATCAGCACCCCGTCCCAACTTGGTATATAAATTTACCCACCCCACCTCGGCCCCCGCACTCACTCGCTCCACCCCCGCAACCCGCGCCCTCAACTCCTCTGGTCGCATCAGGCACCCTACAAACGCCAGGTGGCTCGTTGCCCACCCTACCCCTTCACCGATCTCGCGCCTCTTCACGTACGCCGCTGTGCCGCCTGCAGCTAGCACGGCCGCCCCTCCGATCATGGCAAGTTTACCCCATTTCCCCCACGCCGGTGCCTCATCTTTCTTCTCCTTGGAGTTGTTGCTCCCCGCGGCAGGCCCTTCAAGTGCTTCAGCGCTCTGCGTGGTCGGGGACTTCGCGCCTCCCGCTGCAGCCGCCCCGCCGCCGAACATTCCAAGTCCGCCTAGTTGCGCAAGCGCACTAGAGGCAGTCTGGTAGTGTGCTTCGGCGCCGTAGGCAAGGACGCCGGGGCTGATTCCCAGGTACGGGGTGTCCATTGCTAGGACGCCTCTAATATTCGGGAACAGGTTCGTCGCTGGGGACGGCAATGTGTTTTTTTCCGACCCGTGGCTTGCCTCGCTAGGCAAAATAGTCTGCTCACTTGCTATCCCGAGAAGCGCGTCCGCGGCAACGATGCCGCCCATGCTGTGCCCTACGAGGACGATGTGGACGCTGGGAGCAACGGAGGGGGAGGGGGTCTCGGCGGCGACTTCGAGGTCGATTACGTGATCAAGTAGCCATGTGCGGAAGGAGGCTACGGCAGCGGCGAGGTCGCCGCGGGTTTCGTAGGCGGGGTATACGAGAGGAACGATTGTGGTGTTGGGAAGAGAAGGAGAGAGGAGAGTTGTAAGGTGTTTGGGGAAGGAGGCGAAGGTTTTGTCGTCGCCCTGAGAGACTTAGCTGGTGTTGGAGAGTTGGAGAGGATGGGACGGACCTTAAATCCATGGATAAAGATTAGTAGGAGCGTTTTCTTCTTCATGACTGCGCTGTGACTCTATTTCGAGATAGTGGTCGTATTTGTGAGGGGAGAAGTGTCAGCCTTGCGGATTGCGGGGTGGCCGCCGTCGGTGATGTCAGATGTAGCGGGTGCGGAAGATTAATGTTCCGTGTTGGCCAATCACAGTCAATATAACTCGAAGAGCACAATGGAGTCCATACTGTCTATAAAAATATCACATTTGATATAAAGGCGGCTTCAATATGTTATAGATAGCATAAGTAACTATTACTAATGGATGGATAACTAAGTTCTTCTCTCAGTGTTCTGTGACGGACTACACTAGCTAAGCATTAGGCCTTTTTACTAATATAGTCTAAATGACATCTGAAATATATCGTACGACAAATTAAAGTACTAAATAGACTAATATAAATCCTACCTGCCCATTATATAAACTAAGCAACTGCAACCATAAATCAGCATCGATATTGCCCAGTTTAGCATCTTACACTTTGGGAGCTCAAAATCAACCAGGATATTCTGCCACTCGCAACAAAAATGGAGGACGTCCCAAAGAAGGTTATCTCTGTCGAGGAGTTGAAGTCCCAACCGTATTTATGGTACAAACTCCATGTTCTTATCTACGATCTTTGGAACTTCCAAGAAAATTCCCAGGCCCAGGAACGACTCGATACGGTTCTAGATATATCATATATCGGGATGCCATACTTCGACCAGGTTGAAGCACAGCAACTGAAGGCCTTTATTGTAGATACTATGAACAGCAAAACCTTGGAAACACTCATCAAAGATACCTTGGGAGAACGCCTGGAGAGAAGAATGAAGAAAAGGGTTGATAGCGGAGATTATCGCGTCTGCGCTGCCCACGACATTGCACTTATCTTCGAGAAAACTTTCAGTATCAAGGCAAAATATTTGCAAACAAATATCGAGTTCCTTGCCCTCTTAAAAGGCGGCCAATTAGAGCCCAAGGATATTGGCAACTGGAAAGGGTTGCCCAATAAATCCTTCCAACCAAAGAACAAGCACAAGAAGCGTTAAAAAGATAACCGATGTTTGTTTTCAGTTATGAAGAGGGCTGGAGACGGAGCTTCCTCCGACTAGTCAGCATATGGCAGCAGCGTAGCTTTCGGACATTAGTTACAGCCAGGAGAGGAGATTACAGACACGAGAGAAGAAAGCAGTATCAGTGTTTGTAATGCCATAGTACATGCGTTGATCACTGGAAGCAACGAGAAGCCGCACAGGTATGTACTTATGGATATGCAGGCACAGGCTTTCAAGCACTGACTTTGGGACAGCATTTATTCTTTCCTTCCCAAGTGACCCGTTTGGCCGCTCATCATATATAGTGGGCCGCTCAATGATTTTCAAAAGCTTCTCCGAGCCACACACACGGAAACTGCAGGAAGACTAATGCTACAAAATGCCTGTATTGAATACTTACTATATCGACTAAACTACTTGTCCCTTCCGCATCTTACATCTCCAACTCCACACCCGGGACGTTAATATCTACCATCTCTGTATCATTTGGCTCGGGAGGCTCCCACAACTTCCCTGATTTCCCTCCCTCCCATGGTTCGGGTCCGACAAACCGTAATACTCCAGGCGGCCCGGCCCTACTCTGTTATTAGCTTCTCATCTACTTCTACCTGAGTCCGGAAAGCTCAGAAGTTGACAAAACATAGCAACGAGAAAAGCACGGAAGGGAACTCACACCCATAGATCCGGGCACGCATCAACAATATGCGCAAACACGTCCGCATCGACTTCCATTCGTTCATCCCGCAGGCTGTTGAAGTACGTCCGTATATCCTCAGAATCGACATCGACGAACATGAACCGGGGTGCCCGTGGAGGCGCTTCTCGCATCCTCCACATCTCCTGATCAAGAGTGAAAAGACGGAAATCTGAGACGTCCATTGCAAAATGGGCGGTGTCCCGGTGGAGTGGAGGAAGCAGGGGTCGAGGGTGCGGGAGAAGTTCTTGGTCACTGGGCCAGCCGGTGGGGAGGATGGTGATGTCAATTGCTCCCAGGGGGTGAATAAATAAACTGTGAGGTTCAGAAGTTAGCAAGACCTTGCAGCAAATGTATGCGGAAGCGAAGCCAGCAAAGGAAACATAATTGGGCGAGGGTCTGAGGGGGGAAGAGTACTTAAAGCATATCTTCTTCTCAATTGCGACGTGGCGGAGATACTGCTCAAATTCTTCCGGACCGACGACATTTCGCCGCAGCCGTATCAGCTCGCGGTTCAGGTATTCTAGAAGCAGGTTTATGGGAACGTGGTTGTGCATGGTGTCTAGCGCTATTACGAGGCGCAGGTTGCAAAGTGATCTGTGGATATACTCATACCGCTGTGGCGCTACGTTGGAGGGGGACGATTCGTGCGAGAAGTCCGATTCATTGCCAGATTGGTCATCAGGGTCGGAATCATCCGATGAAAGGGTCGTGAGGACAGAAAGGGGAGAGTCTGGAGGGTTAGCTCTCGCGCAGATGGAAATGCGAAGAGGGTATACCTGGTTCTGGGGGAAGTCCTTCGACGCCCATTTCCTCTCTTGCGCGCTGTGTTTCGTACCATTCATACTTTTCCTTCTTACTGAGAAATTTGGCTCGCCAGTCGGACAAGGCACCGCGAGTTGTTCTTAACGCCGTAATTGCAAGGTTCTGGTCCTGTATTCGCCTCGTCTGGATGGTATGAGCAATTATGCTATCTTGAGAACTTACATTGAGAGGCAAGGCAGGTGCGTGAGGGGGCGCGGACTGCCACTTCCACCTCGTCGAGGCTGCGACACTGGATAACTGGGTACCCGAGGCAAGCTGGCCAATGTAGAGCGATTGCCCGGTCTCACCGTAGACTCGGACAAAGCTGGACCAGAAGTCTTTCCGAGCAAGGTCGTGAAAATATTGGTACGGGATCGGGTAATATGTTTTTAGGGTTTCGTAGCTGGATAGTGGGCGTGCGTATTTGATGTTCGTACGGTTCATGTCATCGCCATCGCGCCGGGGCCATTGATGGGCGAAGTATGTGAGAGGGGACGGCTTTATGGGAACCCTGTCTACGATGTAGTTCATGTTCTAGATTATAAATTGGCCGTTGTGGTTTTGAGGAACTTATGATGGGGGCTTACTGCCATGGTTAATGAATAGCCGTACTCTGCTAGAGCGTCTTCCTCAAAGAATAGTTCCTCCCAGGGATATTTTCCCTCCACATCACTGTTCTGCCTCCGGTACAGATCTCCTATAGCATGCTTTCCTTGTGTCAGCTTCATCTTGAAGGAGTAGGTCACAGGAGTGGCAGTAATCTACCAAGGACGCACCGCTATCTCATGAACGAGAGTGCTCGCTATCAAAAACTGCAAACCTAACCTCTCGGCTTGCTATTAAAAGTCAGCAAATGAGGAGGAAACCTTGGTGTAAATAACCGAACCGTCAAATTTTTCCGAAGAAAAGGTTCAAATAAGTGATGGGCCACCGAAATCTCGACCGGATCAATGCCGAGTATATCACGCTTCACAGTAAAAGCATGATAGTACTGGTCACTATCTTCGGGATAATGCCGCGATGGGCCAAGGCCAGTAGATATATTTACAACCCCACTTTCTATTCCAAAGCTGATGAGTCCACTTGCTTCGGCGAGTTCGGTGCATACTTGCGCACGATTCGCGTAGAACACCTCTACAGGGCGCCTGTGGATAGTTCTCAGGCCATTCATAAAAGGCGACTCAAAAACTCTGCGCTCTCCGTGCAGCAGCGTGTCCCACCTATGCCAGTTAGACTCGATAACGTAGCACTTGACGAGAAACGAGGGATACATACCAGTGACTAATATGAGAATTTATGAGAAACTGGGAGGCCAACTTGAGGATAGGTTCCAATATTTCCCAAACCAACGGGTTATTTGCCTGTTTTTTAAGCATTAATTCTATGAGCTCGATATATATCACCAGCATATTACCTCCCAGTACCCAGGCATCCCATTGCCTATTCTCCAAAACGCACGATTTGCTGGTATCGATTCACGAGTCCTCCAATTTCGAAGGGCAAGAATCGGATGGATTGGGTTATCCAGTTTCAGCAGCGGCGTTTCGTTCTTGATAAGAGCTGGGACTGCGTCAATAGCTTGAAGTTGGTTCGAATCAAAGCCAAAGAGCCTGCGACGCTGCTCGTTCCTCTTCGCCTCCTCCGTTCTAAATTGGCGCCATGAAGGTCGATGCTGAAGGTCGATCGGGGTCCACCCGCTTTCTCCATTATTCAAGACCGGCGCAGCGCCAAATAATTTAGCCAATGCTGACTTCTTGTATTTTCTTTTTGGTCCAGATGAGGCTCGTGTTGATTTGGCTTTCGTTTTGCGCTTCTTGCCCCCAGGCCACGCTCCGGTTGGTTCCGGCGAGTCGCCAGCTTTGCGCTTGTTAGACGGCTGGCCAAAACCGGCTGTGAGTGAGTTATCATAAATCGCCATGCGAGAGTATTCAAACCGAGTTGCTACGAGATTGGTTGTTACAATTGAAACACCTTATTCGGAGAAAACAAGACAATAAAATAAAAATAAGTAGGGCATTTTCTCGAGAAAGCTGAAGGAAACACAATAAGGTGTCTCGATCATTCTTTGTTACGTTTGTGGCGACGAATGCGGCATTCGGCCAGAAAGGCAATGGAATAACAGAGATTTGACAAAGGAGAGTATAGGCGTACCGTGAGGCCGGATACGGGTGCCAGCTATGGAGGGGGAGCAACTCATGTTGCGGGAGTACATCTGGATATGTGGGGTTGTAGACTATTGTGAACTGTTACAATGTTTATATACTTTCTTAATTCAACTTGGTCTTCCCATTAAATAGCTATTGATACTTTGAAGTGTTGAGCGACTCGGGTTTGAATCTGGCATGGCTGTCATGATCCACCCCAGGCGCCGCCGAATATAGGACTTGTCTATATCTGTACCTTCTTGCCCCGGTTCAAGCAAATCACCGTTGTCATCATATAGGATGCAAATCAGAGCAAGTGCTACACCAATGGAGAGATCTTTGCCATCGGGGCATGCCACCACAATCCTAGGAGACTTGGTTTCACTAGAGGCCGTCAAGAGTGACCCCCTAACGAAGTCAATCGTATGAGGTAAAGCAGATCGTAGGTTCCGGCTTCCAATTTTCCCAGAGCCAATTCCAAGTTCCAGCTTATGTTTATCTTTCTGCCAGCTCTCAGGGGCTTTAATCTCGGAGCAAATTGTTATGATAATATCGCTACCGCTAGCGGGTTGCGCCACGAGAGATGTCGATGACGTGACATAAAGAGAGGAGGTTGGTGGTAGAAGGGTAGGGCTAGGCTTCCCACTGTTGGTGTTGGAAAAGCTTGATACTAACTCAGTGATCAAGCTTGGGAGCTCAGATTCTGGCGTAGAAAGCAGGAGCTCACTGTTAGGCCAAAACACGGTAGGAGTCAACCCATATGCCCAGTTCTCAGTATCATCCCCAGAGCCTTGTATGTAACCCCCTTCACTAACTTCACCACCGGCAACTCGCCGAGATGCGGTGCAGCATATGACGGGGTGATAATCGCTGAACACTTGTTCCTCAACCGGGAGTGCCGACTCTGGTGTTACCCATAACGGCCTTATCGGTTTAGATATGTGCTCTCTGAGCGGTTTCATATCGATTCCTAGGCTAGCAAAGGACTCCCCAAAGTCATCCAATCGTGCAGCTATTTGGGCATGTTCGGAGCTTGAGACGGCTTGTGGCGGTGTGTAGAGGTTGTGGTATTCCGGCTTCGCTGGGAAGAGGGAGCGGTTAATGATGCTACACCATATTGGAATTGTCTTGCTCAGGGCATCGGGCATTCCTGTCGTGACGTTAGCTTGCCCTTAAATGGATGGAAGTAAGGATTGACGAACTCTTTCCTCTCCGAGTAGAATCTACAATGATGCATCTGCAAAGATTTAGTAACCCATTCAAACCGAAGTACTTCCTGTGCGCCTACCCATCACCCTTTCCAATCAACTCTAGGAGATGTGTGTTCAGCCTACGGGTGCTAAACTTCCACACACCTGTGTGTCCATCGGTACTTTTGAAGTATGCGCTCCCTGCCTTGGCCTCTGGGTTGATATACCAGCTTCCGCACCGTTCATTGGCGACGAGAGGACGGCAATAGGCCTCCGACACGTTTTGAACGAAAGCGGCATCAACGAGGATCGACTGGAGGCGGTTGTGGATGGAGAGAGTATGGCGTTTAATATCCCCCAGGGTCTTGGAGAAGTTATGATTCGCTTGTTCGGAGAAAATGAGGTCAGAAGCGGTGGCTGGTGGCGGCATTCTCCTCTTATGTTATGGGGATTTGTTGTAATGGGTGGTTGGAGTGCTCAGAGATGGCCTGGGATTGAGTCTGCCGTGTGAAGCCGTCGCTGTTCCCCCGGAAGCTACGAGGGAAGATTTATCGGACCGAACTCGCAACACAAATGCCAAATTTGGCTGTGGTCGTCACGTCACTGTACTCTTCGAGCTTTCCCCAACAATGGAGTTCTCAATGATAACAATTAACTCGAAGAAGTCTCACTAGTTGATTGTAACTATTTCTAAGACCTAATGTGCATCACTATTCATTTGTCAAATCCGTAGCCAGTGAGGCGAGTGAGTGGTTTATGCGGGATTGGTAACGGCCAAGGTAGAGCCATAAAACCATAAAAGCCGACCAGACCCATCATTTTTAACAATTTCTGATTATTATTGAAGATCTCATAGAGCTTTGTCCTTACATGCATTCACTGCGCTGGCGCTTCCCACAATGCCACTCATGGAGTCAGTTATGTTCAGGCTCTCCGCCCGTTTGCGCTCACCAGGCCGTATCCATTTGAGCTCTTTGACAAAGATCACCCCCACAATCGCATTCCAACTCCGGCCAAAGTGCACCCAAAGCACCCCAAAAGCCAGATGCAGCGGAAATGAAGGAAAGACGCTGACTCCTTCGGTATTTTCGTTGCAGTTTTGGGAATCGAGGGCAGTCTGGAATCGAGCTGGGATAAACACCCTGCGATGCTTGATAGGATGTACGCTGGGCGACTTCGGGTGCATGTGGGCTCTCCAAGCCTTCCACCCGGATCTTGGGACGGGGACAATCATGGCGATATCAAGTACGGGCCTGCTCATTACTTGTATTTTCTCAACTGACGTGATTTAGTGGCTAGCGGTGTCACAACTTCTCTACTCCTGGAAACAACTCTTCTCCGCCTCGGCCGTGATCAACTTGGCTGGATGTTAGCGGCCAAGACGGCAGCAGGAATGAGTCTGATATCCATGTTATCGATGGAGCTGGCTGAGAATCTTGTTGATTACCACTTAACTGGGGGGGTGATTCAGCTCGACTCGCCTCAGTTCTGGGCAGCTGCCCTTGTATCGATTGCAGCTGGGTTCTTGACGCCATTGCCATATAATTACCACAGACTGCGGAAGTACGGCAAGGCGTGTCATTGAGGCGTGTTTTGCGTGAAACAGATAATTCTGTATCATAGTTCCATTTACCAAATGTTTCGAAGGTCGGTGTTGAGGAGTGTAATAGTACTTCATTCAAATTCCACTTATCGTATACTACCATATCATACTAAGTTACTGAGTAGCTTCATGTAGCTGGGAAGGAGCAAACGAGAGAGGGGCCCTTTCACCCAGGGCTAAAATAAATAAGCCAGTTACCCAGAAATTATTCTCCATACATTCTCGTTGGATTTGGAACTTTTATACAAGTGGTTTTATCGTAAAATTAGACGGTGTTGGAGGTTATGCCTTGGCATTGTCAACCTTTATTTCCAGTAACGCCTGTAGGATGGAATCCATCTCATCTCTTGACCTATTTGTAACACTATTCTATCATATCACTCCAAGCGCGCCACCACAGTCTTTAGTATCTCTATCGTCTTCTTCGACGCATTCTTCGGATCCTTCGCAACGCTCTGCCATATCTCGCCATGCCTCGGTTCGCTGAGAATACACTTTGCCTCTACGTCCGCTCGTTTTTCCTTATGGAATATTAGCGACTTCCTTTGCGGAGAGAGAATTTGTAAACTTACATCCGTTCCATGCTGCATCAAGAACTTATAATACCACGCCCAAGTATCTCCCAAGTCTGGGTCCAAAGCAATACCCCTCTCGAACCAATTCTGCGCCTTCTCAAGTTTGCGCTCGCCCCAGAAGATACGCGCTACGGTCACGAAAAGTATCGGATCATCATCAACCTTCTTGATGGCCTCCAAACTGCGAGGCTTGCGCTGGGTTCGGGGCTCCAAGTGCCAAATAGACTCACTCCATAGGAGGCCACTCTTGGGGACTTCCTGGAGAGCTTTCGCCATGAGAACCTTTGCCTGGCTGATATTATTTGCTCGTCTTTCGACGCGTATAGATTCCACCCAAAGCTCTGGCGACTTGGCAACAGCGAGACGGGCACGGTCAAGTACAGAGCGGGCTTTGACAACCATTCCTGCTTTCTCTTCGAGGCGCGAGAAGAGAAGCCATAGGGGTACTGATCGAGGGCAGGCTTTTGTGCCTGTGCTGTAGGCTTCACGGGCTTGGGGAAGTTTGCCTTCGCCTTCGTAGATCTGTCCCTTCATCATCCACAGCTTGTCAGCCGCAGGGAATAATTGTAAGGCTTCGTTAACAAGGTCCAGCGCGGCATCGACATTGCCAAGCTGGCGCTCGAAAGAAACACTCTTCATCCAAACACGGTTGGTGGGAGCTTCTTGTCTTGCGACCTTGAGCAAATTCCTCGCCTGGTCCGGTTCGCCATTATCAGCTTCGAGCCGGACGGCAGCAAGCCAGATGTCTTCGTTGTTCGGGTTCTGGTTGAAGGCTCTTCCGAGTACCATCCTTGCCTCCTGGATCTCCCCAGCCTGCCACTTCTCCTTGGCGAGCATCATCCACAGAACCTCGCTCTGTGGGCAAGCCTCCACAGCCTTCTCTAACAACTGTGACAAAGTCTCCCTTGTACCGTGATTCTTCTCCAGGTCAGCAGCAGCAAGCCACAGGGTCTTGCTGTTGACAAATACGCGGAGTGCGTAGGCATAAATAGCTCTAGCCGTTTCGTATTTCCCTCTCCCAATACTAGACTTGGCATCGTCCATCCAGATGTCCTTTCGGTCATCGTCCTCGTCGAGGCCCCACCCCAGAATCTCTCTGATGATGTTGCCGCAGGTCAGAACCGCACCCTCGTCTTCACACTTCTCGGCTTCGGTGATCCAGTCTTCTCTCTTGAGCATGGCAGACTCCTTTGCAAGAGCCTGGACGGCACGCTTCATGACATTGATCTTGCTCGGGACGCCAGTTGCCGTTTCTTGTTGTTCTTGAAGCCTTGCTGCAGCAATCCAAATTTCGTGGGATGTCGGGATAGCTTTGCGAGCCTTGTTGAGAACCTTTTGTGCATTTTCAGCCGTTTCGAGTCTCGCCAGTGCAAGCCATAGCTCGACAGACAGCGGGATAATCTCTGTGGCCTTTGCTAACAAAAGCTTGGCATCGTTTGGATCTTCCTCCAGGTTGACAGCCTCTTTCCATAGCAAAACTGATTGTGGGATGTGATCTAACGCGTGGCGAATTACCCTCTTCTTGGCTCTCGGCTCTGCCTCAAGATTCATAGCTTCAATCCATAGGGTAATCGAGTGGTCGTTATTCTTGATCGCGTTTGCCGCAATAATCTTCGCATTGTGGTTGTCGTTGAGGCGGATATTCTCGACCCACACATCTTCGCTCTTGGGACAATGCTCGCAACCCCGCGCGATGACATTCCTCGCCGCAACCATCTTGCCCGCAAGTTCTTCCAGACGCGCCGCCGCAATCCAACCAGGGGCGTGCTTCGGGTTCGTTCGAATGACAGATTCCAGCAGCACTCTGGCGCGCTTGATATCACCAACTTGCGCATCGCCTTCGCCGATATGTGATTTTGCCAGACTGGTAAGATAACCCTTGGGATCGATATTTGTAGCACTTCCAGCCACGGAATCTCCACCACTGCCCGCTGAAGCCTGGTCCAAGCGAACCTGTAGGACTTTATCTCTCGCCGCTCCAATATCCGCAAAGTTTGTCATGGTCCCGTCCCCTTGCTCAGCCGTGGACGCCATCCCATCTTCCATAACCGTTGTTCCCATCTGTCCTGTGGTCCCAGCGGCAGCTAACACACTATCCGGCACGGCATAGAACTTGTTCCTGAGAGCTTGCTTGCTCCTGCGATTCTTGCCCGTCAGATCACCCACCTCGGGCAGGTTCGCCCAGTCCTCGTCGCTGACGGTACCCAGCGCGCGCTTGAGGTCCGCAAACTGCTGTTGGATCTTCGGATTATTGCGCTCGTATTCTTCGCGCTCGGCTTTCTCGCGTGCTTCCCTGTAGGCCTGGTCGGTATTCTGTTCATCTTTGATAAACCATCTGCTATGCAGGGTTGGGGTTGGGGTGGGGGGAGGGGGGACAAACCTGCGAATCTTCCGCCGCCTATCCATCTTCTCGTCTACATCTTGGTATATCCTGTCTGCCTCATCATCCTCCCTGTCGTACGTCCCTCCAGCGAATAGTCCAACTTCGTTCTCGGGATCCTGGAAGCGCTCGTCATCGTCTTCCTCTTCTTTCTTCTCAGGAACTCCATATGCCGACGGGGCAGCTGCGCCAAGCTGTACGGCGCGCTTTGCGAGCGCTTCTTTGATCTGATCCTCACTCGGGCCCTCGCGCGCTGGCCCAAGATCTGAGCGAGTGGTGAATCCAGTCGCACCACGACCAAGACCAGCGACGTAGTTCTCCGGGGCCGGTTGATTGAGGAAGTCGCGTCGTCCGGACATCTTTGCGACTGCCTCTTGGGACTCTTGTATTTAGAAATGTGAAATCTAATATCGTGGGCGTCGAATTTAGATGTTGCCTCCAAGGCCAGGCGTAGTCTAGAAAAGACCAGGCTGAATCACATGACCATACCTTAATTATTTGGGTAGGTGCGATAAGCCCCACACACTAAGATAACGACAAAAAGTCACCACCACCACCAAAGAAATCCGCGATTTTATGTCGCAAAACGAAACCTCAACCCTCTTTCTCCAACAGTGTCACGAGCACTCTACACCCTCGTTTCTAAAACAATCCTCAACCTGAATCCCATCTTTTCTCCCCCCACACTAGGGCGACAATGGGCAAACTCAAGGGTGGCAAGCGCAATAGCGCGGCGACAAGTTCACCCTACGAAAAAGCAGCAAAGCAAACGAATAATGTCTTCAAATTTAACACCAACGTCGGACAGCATATCCTGAAGAACCCCGGAGTAGCAGAAGCGATTGTCCAGAAGGCCGACTTGAAACCGTCGGATGTTGTTCTTGAAGTCGGCCCCGGAACGGGCAACTTGACAGTCCGCATCCTCGAGAAGGCGCGCAAAGTCATTGCCGTAGAACTCGATCCCCGCATGGCTGCCGAAGTGACGAAGCGTGTCCAGGGTACCCCGATGCAGAAGCGCCTTGATGTCATGCTGGGGGATGTGATTAAAACTGAGCTCCCCTCGTTCGACGTTTGCATTTCCAATACACCATATCAGGTTCGTCCCCTGTCCCCCTTCCATCCCCGAACTCCCCATGCTAACAACACCCCAGATTTCCTCCCCGCTAGTATTCAAGCTTCTCTCGCTCCCCAACCCGCCACGCACCTCGATTCTCATGTTTCAGCGCGAATTCGCGCTCCGCCTGACCGCTCGCCCCGGCGATGCCCTATACTGCCGCCTCAGTGTCAACGCCCAGTTCTGGGCACGCATTACGCACATCATGAAAGTCGGGAAAAACAACTTTAAGCCCCCACCACAAGTCGAATCGTCGGTGGTGCGCATTGAGCCGAAGACTGGAAGCGATCGGCCAGGCGTCAGCTGGGAAGAGTGGGATGGTATGCTTAGGGTATGCTTTGTGAGGAAGAATCGCCTGATGAGGGCGAGTTGGAGTGGCAAAGAGGTGCTGGCACTGGTAGAGAGGAATTATCGAGTTTGGTGTGCTATGAATGACGTTCCGCTTGAGGAGGGCGTCGTGGAGGGCGAGGATGAGGAGATGGATATTGAAGACGCCGGGCCGGCACAGGAGGAGTGGGATGGGATTATGGATGTCGATGGCGACGTCGACGGAGTAGCAGACGATGCAGCGGAAGATGATGAGACGCCCTCGTTCTTCAAGGAACTCGCCACTCAGTCCCCTGCCGCTCCGCAAAAAACCAAGTCTAAACGTCCCAAGACCCGCGTCGCGGCTCTCGTTAGGTCAAAGATTATGCGCGTCCTCGAGGAGACAGAACTCGCGGATCGTCGCGCAGCGAAGTGCGACGAGAACGACTTCCTCCGCTTGCTGGCTGGGTTCAATGCTGAGGGGCTCCATTTCGCGTAGGGTTACTTGGACGTGAGAGATGTGAAATGAGGCGTTGGTGGGGTTAGCGGGCGTTATGAGGTATATTGTATGTGATGCATGCACAAGGTATGGCTTTATTTGGTAGAGGTATATAGAAAAAACACCATGGAATAAAATATTTCTCGTGATAATAAACAATGAAAATGTAGTAGGCGCCATATATGCCCAATGTATTCGCCTCTTGCCCTAGTATTACAAGGTTGTACAGTTGAAATTCTTCGAAAATGATCCCTCATAAGATCATCTTGTTATGAGAATACGTAGTTGTGAGTTGGGTACTACATCTGGCTCACTTCCCTGAGCTTTAATTTTCCCTGATAAAATTTTAGAATTATATCTCGAAGCCACAACCACAAGGGTTATCAATTTAATTGACGCGTAAGCTCAGGCTAAATTTAGACCAATTTCTACAACCGGTATCGGCTGTAGGACCATATTATTACTATTTAACCATCTTGAAAACCGTCCTATCTCTATCTCCAGTTCTCATATCGTGAGCATAACCACAAGCATTTCAATCCAAAGCTCTGATTGGCTATTTTCCAAAAGTGACCCACTCTATACGCACGTGCCTGACGTCCGAACAGCCCCTCATGTGTGTAACCTGGTGTTAATTTAAGCTTAACCAGAACCAAAGATGATATTAGTTGAAAACACTCTCGAGCCTGCAGAGAGTATGAGCAGTCACAGCTGGAAGATACCTCACACGCTAACCCGCCGGGAGACTGGAACCCGAGGTTTCCTACATAGAGAAGGAGATACTTCCTTTAGAGGACCGGAGAATGTGGCGGGCCTTGAAAGACGCCAATACTGGTGATATTGCCCTCGTGGAAAAGAAAGACACGGACAGAAGCTACGCTACCGAAGTAGTTTCTAGGAGACAGCCTCTACTCACGAGGTTAACACCCTACCATCGTACCGCTCAGATTTACTTTCAAGTCGTTTAATGGGCTGAGCCTCGTTTCAGGACTGGCTCATGGCTGACGTCTTTTTTCTCGCCTCCAAAGATAGCGACGTTTCGATGTCGATATTGCCGGATTCTACGCTGCTGAGCTAGTCCGTGCTCTGAAATATCTGCACGACAAGGGTATAATAGTCGCGTCTCGGGAATTCGAAGAAGGTTGGAGCTCGGCAGTAACAATTCACTTCCACTGGGGAAGAGTCGTGCAGGTGACAATAGAATTTGGTCATTCGGAGGTCGTGCAATTGCTTCTCGATGGACGCGCAGATGCCAACCTTGTATAGCCGGTTTTGAAGGTAATGGACTATACATGTCCGCTAGTACCGAGTGTGTACCTCAGGGTAACAGCTGGCTTGGAGGCCGTGATCGCAGCGAGATAAACCAGCAAAATGAATATTTGGGGTGCTACATAGGGTAAGATGATATTAGGATATTGTGAAAACACAAGTGTGTTTCGAATCATTATGTTTATTTCATGGTAAAGTATGCTTTTGGCCGATTCATCCTGATTTGCGACTATCTCATCATATAACGCCTTCCCAAGAGTATCAGATGGCCAAGCCTTTCCTATACAAGAGGCTGACCCGAACTACAAAACCTCAAACTCAGGTACAAACTCCACTCCTCGTCGTTCACTTCAGCTGCTAACCTTCGACCCAGATATTGGACATTGACTTCAGATAGTTATTTCCAACTCCTTGTTGATATTAGGACCCAGGCCAAGCTCAATTTCAACTTCAGAGTCGGAACTAAAACCCTGGCTAAGTTCAATCTCGACTTCGGTGTCGATAGTTGAATCCTGGCTAAGCTCAATCTCGACTTCGGAGTCGATAGTTGAACCAGGGCCAAGTTCAATTTCGACTTCAGATTCGTCCCCTCGGCGGCTTGAGTGCCTTGCATCTACTCCATCCAATGCAACCTCGACAGGTGCACCAAGCTTTAGGTCGTTATTAATGACCTCTGCATTTATTACCGGCTAGTGTCCCGTTAGCTGTCATTGCACATCACTGCAACTCGGGGTACACACAACTGCAACTGAAGTCGGTACTGCCGCGACGACAGCACATAGCGCTAGTATGAGAATAGCGACCTTCATTGTTGCCGGTTGTGGGAGTTTAAGATAGGTCGTGAGGAAGATATTAGTCTGTTTTGCTCGAGTTTAAAGAGGCGTACGGTACGTGCGATCGGAAATCCCTTCATAAATGTGATGAAGGCAAGAGTACTTATAATGCCAACCAAAATTATCGGCCTCGCAAGTCATTTCCTTATCACCAAACCTAATATCCGTGTTCCTGGGCATTGCCAATAGTCAGTCCCTTTTCAGACGAAAGATCAACATTGGGATATTGAGTTGCCCGTCAGATTATACCGGATCGTCCGCTAATGGCGCGGCCCGCGACCCAATTCGCGGTCGCTGCATATATTCATACATGCAATTAGGGTCTTTCTTACACCCTTTATTTATCATCATCCCAAACTAAATGTCTAAATCCCCTCTGCAATCCTCGACTCCGCGTGAACATCCACGATGTTGACAAAACCATTCAGTCACCGTATTCTTATCTGCCACCCCCGCATCCGCCCCCTATCAATGCTGATCTTTGCCGTAACCGACCCGATGGGGGTGGACCATAGGCCCAAAGTGTATAAATGTCTAAGACAAATATTACGCTGATCGATAATGCCCCTGACTAACAGTAATTTTGCAGAGGCATCAAATTATCACAAGACAACGAAGGCGCTCAGGTCGTCCACTTCAGTTACGCTACGGCGGTGACGCATGACAGTTACTCCAACGCCTATGATGATTTGTCAAGGTTGCTTATTACTGTAATTATAACTATAGCCCCCAGGGCATCATATATTAATTGATGGATGCAATTGCAGTCGTCGATAATATCCTCGTCTCCGAGCATAGTATGAGCTCCTTGCCCTCCATCAATTTGCGTTAATGTTGCCACAACAAATCTCACAGGACGGTACCCTTCGTCTGCTTGCCCTTCTCCTCCTCGAGCTTCCTGATGTTTACGTTCTTCCAGAAGAAGATGGCAAGGCCGCACAGCGGCATAAGACACACTCCAGTGATGGTCATCAACTTCATGACGTGTCTATAGGTACCCACAATGGCTTCGCGCTCTGGGGACCCAAGGGGCAAGGCCATTTGCACTCTGATATCGCCAAAGATCGTGGCAACCTGGTCCTTGCTCTCGGCGGGCAAGCGCTTGAGGAGCTCGCCGGGGGCTACATTGTTCCAGATGGCACCGGCAATGGCGACACCGATGGAGGAACCAAAGCCACCGAAGAGGCTAGAGAGGGCATTGACTGCAGCAAATTCCTCGTGGGTGACTGGAACCATGATGGCGATGCCGCTACATGTGGCAAAGATGCCGGCCCCGAGACCGACGAGCACCTGAGTTAAAGCCACGAGGCCAACATTTTCATCAGTGCGGAAGGGGATGATGAGTGCGGTACCGAGTAACATGATGGGGACACCAGCGTAGGCGACCCACTTGAAGTTACCGGTATAGCTGATGATAAAGGCGATGAGAGGGGCCAATGCGGTGGAGGTAAGGGAGTAGGAGTTGACGACGTAGTTGGCGGTGGTAATATCCAGAAGGTAAACAACCTGGATGAACGAGTAGAGGTATGCGTTCCAAGTAAAGGTAGACAGGAACATGACGCCGTAAAGGAAACAGGATCCGAGAATGGTGCCGTTCTTAAGGTACTTAAAGTCCAGGAATTGCTTGGGCGCCAGCTTAAACTCGTAGAACCAGAAAGCTGGGTACAGGAGGACACCAAGCACTAGCATAGCAATGATATAGGGGGTCTTCCAACCCTGAGGGGCGTAGTAGACGAGAGAGAAGGGTATGGTGGTCAATATGACAGCACCACAGACGAGGAGGATGCCGAAGACATCAATCTCAATGGCGTAGAAAAGAATGGACTGGTGCCAGTTCCTGCCGGACGGTTCGCGCTTCTCAATGAGGCCTGCCTTGTCCGCTATACGATACATATAAACCATAAGGCCCATAGCTGGAACGCTGCAGCCGACGAGGATGATGGCGAAGGCGCCAAACGCCCATCGGTAGTTTAGGTGGTCATAGAACGCCTGGCCGATCAAAGGGCCTAAGAAGGTGCTGGCAACGCGAGGGAGGCCATTGACGGCAAAGAGGATTGCACGGTTTCTGAGGGTGGTCATGTCCGAAATCATGACATCGATGACATATATCATGCCAATGTGCCCAGTCCAGTAGAGGACGTGAGCCCCGACGTACTGTTGCACGCTTTGGGTGGTGGCTTTGAGAATCATACCAATGACGCTGACGAGGAGCATGAAGGTAAAACCCTCGACACGGCCCCATATATCAATAATCTTGGCCAGTGCGAGCGGGGTGCATGCACCCACTGCCGACGACATGACGCTGCTGACATTCATGAGACCATGGGAGGCGAATGAAGAGGTGATGTAGGGATTAAGAGACGAGTCGAGAGCGTTCTGGATAATGTCGACAAATGAGATCAGCCAGAGCCTAGATGTAGGCGAGAGGTTAGTGGAAGTTGGCCACAAAGAGGAGATAAATTTTGCAAGCAGTCAGTACTTACAGGGCGAACATAATCCACATGGACCTCCTAGACCACATGGCCGTGATGGCGCGGACGCCCAGAACACCATCGTGCCACGACTTGCCGTCGGAGTCGTAATTATCATCTTCATTGCTGCCGTTGGCTCCCCTAGGAGCAAAAATCTGGCTGGTATGCCCGTCGGCGCTGAGGCTCCTGGCGAGGCTCTTCTCCATGTCGGCCTCGACAGGAACGGATTTGGGATCATCAAGGACGGCGGCCATGGTGATAGACTTGCGTCCGAGGCAGACACTGGCCACAAATTTGATTTGAAAGTGGAAGACTGCAAGTATGTGCTCTGCGATCGGTCGAGGAAGGAGGGAGGAAGCCCCTCTTCACCAAGAAATCTGATTGTAGTGCCATGGCCAAGGCGGAAGGATTCGCTATTTTTCACGGAACAGGCGGCGGCGCGTCTTCGTCTTCGGCGTATTCGGTCATGTTTTAGGAGGGGGGAATGGTGGGCAAAACTTCGGAGGGTGGTCGGTCAGTAGTGCTTGCTTTAGTAGGTGTGAGGCGGGGGTGCAGACAGGGAATATCTAATCTGATCAAATCAAATCATCTTATCTGATCAATTCAATTTCTTATCCTGGCCGAATCCACATTAGCGCATCCCAAGCCCCCCACCATAAAGCTGCGACCCCCACCCAATGTGTCACTGTCGGCTTCTCGTACATTTTTTAAGGAAACATGGAAAAAGATCATCGTGCGTGCTCAGTTACCCTATCCTTATCTACCCCGACATCCTCCTCCCACGATTGCTGATTCTTGCCCCAACTGGCACAATGGGGCCCGTCATCATAGACCCCAATTGCTTCAATGTTTAAGGCAAAAAATTACTCCTGGATGCTTCCCTGCTTCCACGTTTTCGCGCTTCCACAGCGATGGAGCTGTTAGATCATCGCCTTGAGCCTAGCTATTAACTATCCCAACTGATGATAATCTCAGGAGACTGTAAATTATCACTAATGGCGGAGCTATCAATGTCGCCCACTTTACTGTCCAGGCCCGCTTGACACTACCCTTTACGAATTTAGGAATCCCACTCGGAATGAGTGAGTACGGTGCGCACCGCGGAACTATCGTCACCTGCTCACTAGGGCTTGGGGAAAATACCAAGTAAAGGTGACGAATTGTGAAGATTTTTGTATTTCCAAGGAAAATATAACATTTTTCCTAATTTTTTCTTTACAAGACAGAATATAAGGAAATAGTGGCGGCTCTAAACCCTTCTATAAAGGAGTGAGTAAATGGTCCCCTTTTGCGACTTCAACTATTGTTATAGTGCTAAGGAAAACCGCGAAGGAAAATAATCGTCTTTACTTACAAAGTGAAGCATTATACGTATTTGTCCGAATTATGCGACCGCCAAGTATGAGTTACCGGTGTGCATGACAGATTCATTATCGTCTGCTCATATCTTGGATCCTCACCAAAACCGAAGACCACCCAGCACGAGCCGCTCCACGAACCAGGCTCGCGGTTGCTATCTCTCTCACAAACGCCGCCTCAAAAGGATTTAGGGGGCGTTTCAGCCGTTTCATTTCCCATCAAATTCGATCTCGGAACCTCGGAAATGCTTCGTTTCCAATTCCGGCTTGGACCCTGAGTTGTTGCTGCTTTAAGTTGAGTTGAGGGCGAGCTAGCCTAACCCGTAGGCGAGCCTAGCTATAAGTAGACAGGGGTGTTAAATAGCTCAGAGGACGGCTTACTTAGGCAGCTGGATGTCAGATCTTAAGGCTCGGCAGCGGGGAGAAGAGGAACGCTAGTTTCTGTGTGTGTGTGCGTACATATTGAGAGTATGCCGATTCCTTCCCAATATATCATTTTGCCACAGATCGATCGATCGATAATACGCAGCACCCTGCAGCGCATCGAAAATTCCGCCGTAGAATCGAGCCACTGTTCATTGACTTGGGTCGATAAATTTTGCTCCTCCTGCGTGTATGCGACAGCTTGGCAAGCCACTGACAGGGGCTAACCAAGCCACATATTGGAACACAGACTAGGATAGCCGGCAGCGGAGGATTCCAGGCCTGTCACCTGTCAGAGATTGTTGGGTGCTCCGTGGTCGGCCATGCACCATAGCCCTGGTGCTGGATGCCAGTTATACGAGGTGGCTTGTTCGATAGTGCTGACGGAAACGTTTGATCTGCACGCCATCTCTGAAGGATGCGATCCAGAGAAGCTAAATTTGGCTTTGGGAAATCATCTCCTCTTTCACCAATGGGTCTGCCACTTCTTAACCCCAAAGAAGAGTTCTGTTTGATTTAGTTGGTAGATGTTGCCATTTTCTCTAATTCGGGGCGATCTCACCAGGCAACTTTTGGTCTATCCCCCACGTGGCTCGCCATATGTTATTGTATTAAATTGGCTAACCTAATCGTACGCGGTAACGCTTGCATAAATATGTGGATAGATGCATGCAGTATATACAGTCTAATTGAGTCTAGTTTTGCTCCTACACGCTCTCGCCCATACTTACAATTTCAAATTATCCCTCCTATGCAGCATCCTTCGCAAGAACCTTGTCATCCAGCGCCACCGCCTGTGGGCCGATGTACTCGCTCTGGCGCCAGAACCAAAAGCCCGCGACGAATACCGTCAGTCCGCCCGTGATAAGCGACGACCAGTTCATGACAGCCAGGCTGAATGGCGCGGAGTAAGGGAAGCAGAATATGACAATGAATGCAATGATGTACAGGGAAGCGATGGCGTTAACAATGAACCCAATAGGTCCCTTCATCCAGAACCAGCCGGGCGTAACGTTCTTGCGGCGACTGAGTAGATGAGGAAGGATGGCACAAAGGAATGAGAGGGTCGACAGGATGATGTATGCTCCGACGAAGGCATTGAAGGCGGCTGCAGATCCGACGTAGATGCAGCCCATGACGGTGTTGATGATACCGCACATAAGAGTTGCGTTGAAAGGGTTCTGGAAGGTGGGGTGGACCTTTGCGAAGACGCTGCTGAAAGGGGTTGCGTTGTCGCGAGAGAGCGTCCAGAACGTTCGTCCGGCGGTGATGTAGCAGCCGATGCAAGTGATGATTGTGGGCAGGAAGGTAACGAGCAGAAGGCCAACAGCTCCAGCGTTAGTTCCTGTTGCTTGGCGGTAGATGTAGGCCAGCGGGAAGGTGGAGGTTAGCTCGAAGATCTCGTCGAGGTCTTGGATAGAGTAAAAGAGGGCAATGATGTAGAACAAGGCCGTCACAAATCCGATGGAGTACTGAGCAAACATAGCCTTTGGGATATTGCGACTCGGGCTATGGGAGTAGCATTAGTTTGGATGTTCCAATATCGGATCAACGTGCAGCGACTTACTTAGGAATCTCCTCGGCGAGATGGGTAACGCAATCTGGCGAACCAACGGCGAAGGCGCCGTTAAGCATACCAGCAACGAAGACAAACCCATTCTCCTTGTAGCCACTAAGGTTTTGCCAATCCCTCCAAACAAAATCATGCGATGCATACTCCAGCCCGTTGACCTTTGGCATCACGACGCACACAATGATGCAGATGAGGACCCCGGCAATAATGAGGAAGCCACCCAAGTTGCCCACCATTGGGAGGGCCTTGTTGCCAAACATAACAGTGAGACAACACAGCCACGTGCAGATGAGATAGCTGATGAAGACGTGCCATGATTCCGCGACGAACTCTGGGTGGAAGAGAGCGTACATGGAAACCGTTTGATTGGCCAAAATGGAGGAGATCGAGGCGGCTCCAAAGACCCAGGCTAGGAAATTCCACCAGCCCGCGAAGTAGCCACAGGGACGCCCATACTTTCCAGCAGTTATGGATGCCCAATGGTAAACTGAAATGTTCCGTTAGCAGAGTACATTCGACCAGACTTGGGGATAGGTACCTCCACTGGATGATGGCATAGCAGAAGCCAGCTCTGCAATTGACAACGCAATAAGCCAGTAAAAGACAGACACCATAATTCTATGACTCGATTAGCCTGGATCGAAATATTAACTAGGCGTTGTTGCATGACTGACAGTTCGTAAATAACACCTGGAGGTCCTCCATTGTAAATCGCTATGACCTGTGGCGGAATTAGAAACTGAATTGACTTCTCGATACCAATCATCGACTTACGATTCCGCCACCTATCGCAATCCAGGTATTTCCAGTTGTAATAGCGACCGAGCAGAGGCTCAAGAGCGAAAACTGGCGCTGGAGTTCCTGCACATGGCCGGAAGCGTTGATTAGTCCAACAGTTGGCTGTTCGAAGGATGGCGACGAGCCGTCTGTCTCAATGACACCGCCCTCCTTGCTATCCTGCTTCTCGCTTAAAGTCATCGGCGATCGGACTCAACAAGATGGATAAAGCCGGTTATAATAATACAGTAGAATCGCCAATGCGAGAGAGTTGGAGAAAGAACGGCGTTTGTGGGATTGAAGAAGAAGAAGAGGAATTGGAGATCGATAAAAGAGGGGTTTTGGAGTAATTTGGTATTCCATGCATATGCATGGGGACAGCAGGCTTACGTTGCTCCAGACCCATTAGCACATGGCGTGGTGAGGACATTGCGACGTTGGTATCAATAACACATGGGCAGCACGAACCAAACAGATCTCTATTCGGTCCTTGAGGCCAAGTATTGGTGGAATCATGGACCCATTATTGCCCCCCCCTACCCCCCCAGGTTCCGCAAGCGAGAGGGTGGGAGGAAGGAGGGAGGGAGGGAGGGAGGGATGCTAGAACAGTGAGTGTTAGAGCAGGAACTACTCCGTACGGATCAATCGCCGGGGCAGATGTGCTCCAGGACCCGGCGACCCGCGAATTGATATGGGGCTGCGCATTGATCTCGCGCTGTGCATTGATATCGCCGCTACACCGAAGGCGCAGCCAGTCGCATTGTTCCCATTCCGCCGATGTACACCTCTGCCGTCCGTTTTACATGAAAAATGCGAAGATGCGCCGTATTGGACCATCCTCGCTGACTTTTAGCGCGAGGTGCCAATCAGCCAGGGGTACCCATTTCCAGGGCTCTTCTCCCCTATTATTTGAATTAGAGTGGACCATAGTAGTATGCATATACTAGCGGATGATGTGCCCTTTAGTGAGACTTTGTATTGGATGACCGGCAAAGACCGTGAGAATGGCCAGTTGCGATCTCCCCATCCACTGCTGCCAAGCTGGTTCAATAGAGGGGAGCGTGCAGGGCGTGGTGATAAATCGCTCGATTGAAGATATTCCATACAACCTTCGCAGGGTCGATCCCCTACCCCCCTGTACCCAGGGTTTATTGTCCACTGGAATTACTCCGTATAGAATAAGGATTTTACGAGGCAGTTGGTTGTCGCACACTGCCGTCGCTGTTTACCGACTCGCAGAGAATAAAATATACAGTGGCAGCATTCCCGACTTTTGGGGAATCGATTTTCTGCAGGACATTGTGTTGGTGGCGCGTTTATTCTCCGGTCTCACTTTTTGAGCTGAGTCGTCCCAGGAACAACCAACAGTCGTCGTCTCCAGCCGATTTGGTTGGCCCAAAAGACCAGCCATGCCTCAAGCAGATGCGAACAGTTTCGCCATGGAAACATGGACGCTGTATGGCGTAGCAATGCTGGTTGTTGCTCTGCGATAGTAAGTTGAAAATGCGCTCCGCCGGTGCCGGCGGCAGTTGAACTCGTTGCACAGAAAACGAAAATGGCACACTGACAGCGACCAGCACCGCTAGAATCCGTCGATTCGGCGTCAGAGGTCTCAAACTGGACGACTATGCCATGGCAAATGGTGTGATTTGGTACACGATGTTATGTGTAGCATTCAACCAGATTAAGTTCGGCGACGGCTCGAATCTTCTGGAGCCCGAGGAGCTTGCCACCTTGACACCAGCGCACATTGCGAGCAGGATCAGGGGAAGCAAATGGGTTTACGTCTCTGAACACTCCATGATTCTCGCCATCTGGAGCACGAAGATATGTGTGCTCGTTCTGTATGCCGGTATAACGTAAGTACCTCGACTGCATCTCCCTATGAGCAGCACTAATTTATGGACAGCGAGGGACTCGCGCAAAGGAAGTGGGTGAGATATGTATCATACTACACGGCATTGAGTTTTGTCGGGAGTGAGCTCGCGCTCTTCCTCGTCTGTCGCCCAATACAACAACACTGGGCTGTCCCTGCCGCCAACGGTTCGTCCTCCCCCAGTCCCACCCTCATCACCAGCCAGCTCCTACTAACACCATCCCCTCCCAGCACAATGCTCCACCTACCAATTCTTCGAAATCATCAACGGCTCCCTCAGCATCCCCGGCGACATGGCCATCCTCGCGATCGGCATCCCGATCCTCGTGCAGGTCCGGCTCCCCATCCAGCAAAAGGCCATCCTCCTCCTCATCTTCGGCATGGGCTTCTTCGTCATCGTCGCCGCCGTCCTGACCAAAGTGTACTGCCTCGTGCCCGACCTCATCTCCTACGTCTACATGAACTGGTACTTCCGCGAGGCCTCCGTGGCCATGTACGTCACGAACCTGCCGGCCATCTGGCCGCTCTTCCGCGAGGTCTTCCCGCACCTCAACCTCTCCGGGTCGCGCGCCAAGGGCACGGGCGGCGGCACGAGCGGTGGTACGAGGCCGTGGGCCCACTCGGGGAGTCGCGCGAGGATTAACTCAAAGGACTTTGATATGAAGGAGTTCTCGCGCACGCGGGGGGCGGAGAGCCAGGAGAGGATCAATGATAGCGATTCCAGCGAGGGGCTGGGGCTGCCGATCGAGATCCAGAGGGATGTCACGTTTACGGTGCAGTCGGAGAGTATAGATGGGAGGGGTGGGAATGGTGGCAGCAGCGGCGCGAAGGGGGCGGGGGAGAGGTGGGAAACGAATAATGTCACGACGGTGGTGAGCGGTAGATGAGAAAAGAGCTATTATGTTTAAGTAGAGGCGTCGGAGCGATTCGTGGTTTGGTATGATATGACTAAAATATACTACACCCTGTAAAGATCCAACCATGGAACTGAAGTCAATCGCCGATCGGTTACTGTAGAGAATATTCTGGCGGACATCGGCTTCTGAGCTAGGTAATCAATTAACACATCTCTCTTGGAAGTCGTTATCGTACAGGTACACTAGCCGGCTAGTTCGGAGTGCTCCGAGATTAGCTAGATTAGAGCAAGTTTTCAGTGGATATGGTTCCTGTCAATCCCCCCCATCCATCCTCGGCAAGAAGCCCACACTTTTTTGGTTACCGCGCCCCCTAACCGTTCATCAAACGCGTACCCACCCCCACCCGACCCCACCGAAGCATCCGAGCATGCAAAAAAGCAGCAACAAGAACAATGCTCAGCACAAGTCAACAGAATATTTCCCTCATAAAAAGTTCGAGAGATCCCCCCATGAATGAATTAATACAATCCCATTCCGTATTACAAGTAACCGTAGGTAGTAATTGTGTGGTTCTCAACATATCCCCCATTTTCCCCACCCCTCTTTTCCTTGCCTATTACCGCCCATACTTTTCTCGTTCCCCTCAAACCATTCACTCCCTTTTAATACCTCTCCTCACCTCTCCTCACCCCCCCCCCCTCTCTCTATCTCTCTCCAATCAACTATTCGCAGTATCGCTCTGCTTCACCACACCATGACAAAGGAAACAAAAAGGTAGTTTAATAATAATCACCCCCCCTAACAATCCTCACCTCCATCACTCCCCCATCGAAACAACAAAAAGCTCCAAACCCCCCCTTCACCCCAAACTAAAAGCACAAGCAAATCCCACCCATCATCATAAAAAAAAGAACAAGAAAAAAACAAGAAAAGGCCCTCCCGCTCCGCTCCGCTCCGCTCCCAATCTAAAAATGCCCAAGGGGGATGTATGGCTGTCCCCCGTCATCACGGTCGTGTTGGTCGTCGTCGTTGGTCTTTGGTCGAGAAAACAAAAGAAAAAGTAAGTGAGGTAAGTAAAGTATATATAAACGTCCGTCCCCAGCGCACCAGCGCCACGACAGCCCCCCCTCAACGCAAGAAAACCACCCCATCCTCCCCTCCCCCACCAACCTCCACCCCGGCACCAACAGGCACGATCTTCTTGCTCCCCGCGCCCCACCCCCCGAACCAGCCGACGCGGTACTCCACCACGCCCTGCAGAATGAGCTCCCAGCCATGCCCGCTCTTGAGGACGCGATCCCACCTCGCGCAGCCCTCGGTCGAGTTCCCGGGATCCTGCAGCCGCAGCGCGGCCGTCGACAGGGACGCCGCGTGCCGGAACGGCGACGCGGGGAAGGAGAGCGCGGTGTCTGTGCTTGTGAGGCGGCCGAGGAGGAGAAGCGGCTTGTCGGATGGTGGGGGTGGGTAGGGGTCCCACGGCGAGTCGTCGCGGATTTGCACTTCACCCCCGCCAACACCACCATCAGGCGAACCACGTGACCCGTGCCTCAGCGCCCTTCCGTCTCCAGCCATGCGCGCATACAGCGCTTCGTCCCCGGCATACGAACTCTTCGCATAGACGCTCACGTCCAGCTTATCCACTCCCACAGCGAACACATTGGGGTTCCGCGCCACCACATCAATATCAAGCAGCAGCTCCGTCTTACTCGCCAACACGTCCCTTAGCGCCGCGATCCGGACCCCGCCGAGCGGCTGCGTGGTGCCGAGGAGCAGTGCCAGCGCGCCCGAGACGACGAGCACGAACATGACACCGAGGATGAGGCACGCTCCGAAGGGCGAGCAGGAATTGAGCTGGCGCTGCGAAGGCGGTGGGTTACGGCGGTGACGCGAGCGCGTGGAGCGCGTCCCCGATCCAACGAGGGGCGTGCGTTCATCGTCTGCTCCTGCGCCGTCGTCGATGTCGTAGGCGTGCGCGAAGCCACCCTTGCGCACGGTCCCATTCCCATTCCCATTCGGCGTCCTCCCGCCGGCCCCATTACGCGGGCTCGTCGGGCGCGAGGACTGGCGCATCGAATTCGAGTTGCCGAATTTCGACGGCTTGGTGGCGAGGGGGAAGGGGGATTCGGCGTCGAAGAGGGAGGCGTGGGAGCTGGTGTTGTTGTTGCGGCCCCAGCGGCCGATGTGGTGGTGGCGGATTGTGCCGCGTCCCGTGCCGAGGGCGCGCTGAGACGCGTCGTCGTCGGTGGCGGCGTCGGATGTCGGCGGTGGGGCAAAGGAGGAGGCGAATTTCATGCTCTTCTTCATGGCGACGCTGTGGCCGTTGGAGCCGTCGAGGGTGTTTGCGAGGCGGCTGGGCGGGCCGGGGCGGGGCTCCGCCTGCGATTGCGAGGCCATGGAGGTGGTGCTGGGGGTGCGGGAGTGGAAGCGGCGCGGGCGCTCGTGGTCGGGCGGGTTGGATTCGTAGACGAAGGTCTCGTCGGAGTCGGAGGAGTTGGCCTCGTCGACTGCGATGGCGATCTTGGCTTCAAAGATGTCTGCTTTTGAGGATGCTGCGCGGGGGTTCGTTAGTTTTCTGCCCATGTCTCTGAGGCTGGGGATACGAAAGTCGGAGAGGCCCGAGGTTAGTGGAGGGCTGGAGGATGGGGGGAAGTGGCCCAGCGCCGTGGCTGGCCGTGAACTTTCACTTGGAGGCGTGCTCGCACTTGCAGTCGTAGAAATGGAAAGTAGAGAGGGGTGGTGGTGTAAGCGCGGCGGCTTGAGGGACCTGTGACTTGGGGAATTTGGAGTCTCACCAACGCCGTTCGCGACGGAGTGAGGCTTGCGCGCGGTCTTCCGTTTCTCCTTCTTGGGGCGGATGGTCTCGGAGCTGGGCTTCGTGCGCAGGCTGCCATTGACTCCAGTGCCCGTTCCTCCACCGACGGCCACCTGGGGTATCGAGCTGACCGTCTCGGTCTCTACCGTCATGTTATTCGCCGCCGAGGGTTCTATTCCCTTTTTACCTGCCAGGGCGCTAGAACTAGCCTGCATCGCCAGCTGCGCAGCATTCGGTCGCGGCGTGGTATTCGCGCCTGATGTCGGCCTCAGCTTGATCTCGCCCTTCTTCTCGCCGCTCTCGCTGCCACTATCCGTCGTTACAGCCGCGGGCGATGACTTCATGTTCTTGGTAAACGCCTGATCGATCGCAGTCTGCTCTTCTGGCAATCCTCCTTTCTTCCATTCCTGCGAGCGCTCCAGTCCCATCCCAATCCCAGGGCTGCCCGGCTGGCTGCTCTCTGGCACCGTCTCCAGCGTTGTTGCGCTCGTGCTGGCTCCGCGACCTGGACTGCGGATGCCAGACATGGCTGACGACTCCTCATAATCTGTGTCCGTAGTCGCCGACTGCGCACTCTCATTCGACGTCTGGAACCGCAGCGTGCTGATCGGTGGCAGTTCCTGGTCCGTCTTCCTCGCCATGCCTGTTGGTCTGTTTATTGGTGGCGGCGACTTCAGCCGTGGAGATATCGGCCATCGTGGAGAGTCTTTGAATTCTGTTGGGACGGTGATCTTCTGTGGTTGTGGCGCGACGATGGCCGTATCTGATGCTGAGGGTTTCAGAAGGGGTGTGTTCGCTGTTGATAGCGCCCTCTGCACTGCCGCGCTCGACGGCATATTCGCTGCCGTTGCACTGGCAGACCGTGACGGGCTCGGTTCCTGGCTGCTCTTTCTCGACCGGCCATTTCCTCCTGCCCTGACTGTCGCGGATCTCACTGTTGGCCTCGCTGGGGATGGTTCGCGCGAGGGTTTCGGGGATGCTGTGTTCGATGGTGGTTGTGAGTTGATGATCTTCTTCGAGCCGGGTGCTGGGGAGTGCGAGGGCTTCCGGGTCTGGGTGGGTGATGTCGTCTGGGGATTGGCGGGTTTCGAAGCCATACTGGACGGGGTGGCCTGGGTCATCTCCGGCGCCTGGCTCGAATTCCTCAGCGGCTTGTCCTCCATTCTGTCCTCCTCACTTGGCTCAGCCAGCGTGTGTTTCGACGTGCCGTCTTCCGGTGTCAACCCGGCGACGGTGGTAGTGACAGGCCAACGGGCCGGTGTGTAGTACTAATATACCAATACCTCTCCTACAACAACTCGCACCTCGTCGTCTTCTCGGGTGATGATCCCCAATGCTCGCCGTCCATCTGAGGAGCAAAGTCGTCGTTCAACTTTTTTGTTATCGATAACGGGTGGCCAGCTTTGCGTGGGTTCCAGGGTGAAACGACGACACAAGAGGGAGACAACTTGACGGTTAGTGGTCAGTTTTAGTGGATTGAAGCGGCAGTGGAAAGTGTCGTGATGATTGATCTGTTGATCTGTTGATATGATGGGGATATTGTGTGTTCTGCGAGGTTCTGTGGGTATTTGGTTTCTGTGGAGATTCGGTATTGTCGTTTTGTCGTGGCGTGGGTTTGGGCGCGAAAAGGGTTGACGTAGCACCTGCCAGATGGCTTTGGCTTAGTATATGTACCGAAGCCGAAGAAAATAGGTCACCGAGCGGTGTCTCGTGTGTTATGGGGCCAATGCGGATCGCTGTCGCAGGTGGTTGAAGATGATCGATGGATAGTCGATGGGTGAGGATGATGTTTGTTGTAGTCGTGATATTTGTTTGGTCGTGTGTATTTATTATTGTATGTTGGATGTTGTATGTTGTATGTTGCTGGACAAGAGGGAGAGAGAGAGAGGCCATGGAGAGTGAAGGTAGCACCAGTTAGTAGCAGGTTTCTTTGTTCCTTGACCCCGAAGCTGTTGGAGTAGTGGTGGTACCTCGACTGCCGTAGTAATTTGTCCGTGGAATGAAGTACCGGATATACCGGAAGTATCTTCCAACTAGTGGTACTCGGGTCTGCACGCACCCGCAGCTGGCCCACTCTGTACCTGTTAGAGATACAGTACTTTGTGCGATGGCCAGCCCAACAAAAAATGGCTCTTTCTGGCTTGATTTGCCCTTTTCTTCCTTGTCTTTTGTCTTTCTTTACCCGTCGCGCAGTCTGGATCTCACAAGTACCGTATATAGTGTCATTTGTACCATCCGTGTACTACCTGCACGTTACATGTACTCTCTCACCGTACTCCCACACCCATTACACCAAAAATAGTCCCTGTTCCCCATACAAATACCTCCGTCTTCACCTTTATGGCTCACTGCAGGTACATGCACGCTCACAACAATACAACCATCCCTAACACCACTACCTCCCCTCTACATCCCTCAACAGCACATCGCTGTCCTCCTCCTCCCCCCCATTCCCCCCCCCCAACCCCAGAAAGCCAGCGAGACAATCAGCGAAAGAGCAACAAGGGAACACCCGCCCACACCGTCGCCACTCCCCCATCTCCCCCCCCCAGACCGCGGCCAGGGCAAACCACTCACCCCAAAAACCGGCATAGCGCCCGTTCATGCCGCGCATCTAGAACATCCCGAGCGGCGCCGATGACGTGGTGCCCAATATGTTGAGATGGGTATGACATCGGCGGTTGTGTGGCAAGCGAGGGAAGAGAGAGAGAGACAGAGGGAAAGAGAGAGAGAAGCCAGGAGAAGGGCATCCCGAAAAGAGGAGAAAGAGGGACCTTGGATCTCGTCCCCCTCATTTTTGTGTCCTAATCCCGCATTCCACTGTTTTTTTACTCCGTACGGCCCTCCTCGCCCGCGGAAACGGTGAGCCCCGTCCTACCCGACTTCCCTACCCACATACCCACATTTCCCTCCTCGCTCCTTCCCCGGAAAAAAAAGGTGGCTCGCAGGGGCACGAACGGGCGAGGGGTAGAGGAGGGGGGATAGATGGACAGACGGACAGACAGACAGACACCGGGAAACGGGACAGGAGAGAGTGTGAGTAAGCACGACGTTGGAGGTACGTACGAGAGCGATCACCACCACCACCAACCACCACCTCGGCCAGTAACGTGCCCACAACACAGTCCAACAGCACGAGCTCACCCCATCCCATCCCACCTCGCTCGCCCTACCCGCAACCCCTACCCCCCCTTTCTTTCCTTCTTCCCCCACTGCCGTCGCGACTGGCGCTTTCTGCCGTCGCTGCCTGCCTATCTGCGTCTGCCGGACGCGCGCGAACGCAACAGCCAGGCACGAGACAGCGCCGGCGGCGCGGGTGCGTGCAGGTAGGGGTGCAGGCCGGGCTGTGGGGGGAGGAAGGGGCGAGTTGGAGGGTGACACTTGTTCGGGTGTTTGTGGGAGGAGAGGAGGAGGAGGGAGGAGGGAGGATTGGGGGTTAGGGGTTAGGGGTAGGTGGTTAGGGATGGAGAGGGAGTTGACGGAGTTGGTAGGTTGGGATGGTAGTAGGGCGCGTGTTGGTATACACGTGCGGCAGTGCTGGATGCTATAGGTAGGAGGGCTGATGGCGTGAGTGCGCACGCGAGTAGGATTTTGATATGTGCGTGGTACGAATACTCCCGTACACTGCGACTGCGATCCTATCGATGCGATGAGACCGCGACAGCGCGACAGCACGACAGCGCGATCCCACTCGTCTCGGAGGCCGTTAGGCGTGTCTCTGACTTGTAAATATTAATCTAATCGCCGACACAACTACCGGAAGGAGTGGTGGGAAAGTCCCACTTTTAGCACTTTTCAACAGTCTTAAGCGGGGAGGAGAGCGTCTTACCCTACTTGGATCTCTGTGTATGCGCTCGACTGAGTCGGAGGGGAAGAGACAGATATCTCATCTCATCCCAAGTCATGTCGCATATCCCCGTCGCATCCCGAGCCGAGCCGATGCTCATCTCCGTCCGTCCCATCTATCTCCCTCCCTCCCTCCTCTATCCTAAACCCCATCTCTCCTCCCTTCTCCCTCCTCCACCGCTCCCTCCACCGTTCCTCCCTCTCCCCACACACACCCACAACCCCCCCACCCCACCGCAGGTACCCGACCACCCGGCACCGCCTACCCGCCCGCGCCACGTTGACAGCGCACCACCCATCCTAGACTGCACCAGTGAGGGTAAGGGTGAGGGCGGACTGGCTGTGTGCGTGTGTGTGTGGTAAGCGGGTGAGAGGGGAGAGGAGGGTGGGTGGCAGGAGGAGGGAGAGGATGCGCTGCGCCCCGCTTGGGGTTTTCTTCAGTAGTGTGTGGTGCAGGGAGGGAGGCGTAGATGAAGTGCGTGCAGCTGGTAGGTAGGTCGTGCATGGAGGAGCAGGTGGTGAGGTGTGGCTTGGCTGTAGTGGTGACACGTCACGATGGGAGTTTTGTAGCCTTCTTTTTCGGTAATATCGATGCCAGGTAAATGTGCGCGCGCTATTCTATTTCCTGCGTTGAATCTTGGTGAGTGTCTGTTCGTTGGTTAGCCTCTTAGCTGCTTGAGAGAGAGAGCGATTCGATAGCTACGATTTCTAGCGTCGAAAACTTGCTGGCGTCTGGCTGTTGCGTAGCCTTGTCACCTGCTCGAGAGAGCGATTTAGTAACTGTCATCTGCACGTTGTTTAGCCTCTTACGCTGCTCGGAAACCTCTCGCCACTGTGCTGTTTTCCAGTCGCCGTTGATTAGCCTCCTACGCTGCTCTAGAGAGGGATTCGATAGCTACGATTTCCGACGTCGAAACTTGGCGGCGTCTGGCTGTTGCGTAGCCTTGTATGCTGCTCGAGAGAGCGATTTAGTAACTGGCGTCTACCTGTTGCCTAGCTTCTTACGCTGCCCGGAAACCTCTTGTCGCTGTGTCGTTTTCTAGTATCAAATCTTAGCGGCGTTTGTACGTTGCGTATCCACTTACACTGTTCTGGAGAGTCGATAGCTACCGCCTGTCCGTTGCTTAGGACGCTGCTCGGAAGAGAGGTCGAGTAGCTACAACTTCAGGCGTCAAATCTTCGCGACGTCTGTCCGTTGCGTAGACTCGTTCGCTGCCAGAGAACTTGTCGTCGCTGTGCTGTATTCCAGCTTCTACTCCTAGCGACGTCTGTCCGCTAGTTGGCCTCGTTTTGCCGCATACACTGCTCGAGTACTTCTGTCGCTGTGCTGTACATTACAGTCTCAAGCCATGGTCGACCCCCTCAGCGTAACAGCAAGCATAATAGCTGTCCTACAGCTCACAGCAACGCTAGTTTCATACGTGAATGATGCCAAGGACGCTCCGGGTGATCAAGCACGTTTCGCGAAGGAGGCCCAGAGTCTCTCGGACCTCCTAACTAATCTGATATGCCGCGTAAATGAAGGGAGAGACAAGTCTGAAGGTTGGTATAAAGAGGTTGAAGCGCTCGGGAAACCAGATGGGCCTTTAGGTCAGTATGGGGCCGCGCTGGAAATACTACAGCGCAAGATCAAGAACAAAGAGGGGCTGGCAAAGATAGGAAACGTGCTCTTGTGGAAGTTTATTAAGGAGGAGGTTGCGAATATATTGCTGCAGATCGAACGCATAAAGAGCTTGATCCAGATTGCTCTGCAGATGGACCACCTGTGAGTGCCTTTTTATAGCAAGGTGTTCTTCTTCTTCTTCGTTTCACTACGTCTCTCTCTTCCACTCAAAAACAAGGCGATTTGAAAGACAATTATGGCACAACTACTACCCGAATGAAACTAACCCAGGGTTTCCTAATTCTTTCTCTCACATGTTTCTGACATTTATCTGCCAGCCTTTTCAGAGAAGAAAAACTTGGAGATGGCTGCTAATGTTCTTAGAAAACTGTCTCTAGCGATTAAAGACTGCCTGGCCGTGCTTCACAGCAGCAACGAAGAGCTAAAAAGTGGTGTAAACGCAGTCATAATCTCGATACCTGCGATGCAAGACGGAATCGATAAAATCCAGCTAGGCCAAGACAGAGAGCAGAATGACAAACTCCTCAAGTGGATATCATCAACCGACTTCCCCTCCCAGCTATCTGATATCATATCCAGGAGGCAGGAGGGAACAGGCCAATGGTTTCTTGAATCTACCGAATTTAACAACTGGCTTTCTGGGGGAGAGAAAACTTTGTTCTGTCCTGGAATTCCTGGAGCCGGCAAGACAATGGTATCAGCCATTGCAATTGATCATCTTCATAAAACTATCCACGACCGTGGCATTGGAGTTGCTTATGTATTCTGCAATTACAAAGTGCAGAAAGAGCAGAACACACTGAGTCTGTTATCCGCAATTCTCAAACAGCTGGTGCAGGCACAGCCGGCTGGTGCAGGGGCAGCAAATGCCCTTTATAAGCTCCACTCTGCTAGGGGGACGACGGTCAGCGCGGATGAAATCTTAAAAACGTTGAAACTTACGCTGAAGCATTTTTCGACTGCATATATTATGGTAGATGCCCTTGATGAGTGCTCGGATGAGTATAATACACCTCTCAGGCTCTTGGAAAAGCTCCGCGACCTGCAAAATGCAATGGGAATACGACTGATGGTTACATCTCGTTTTATTCCAGATATAGTGGGGGAATTCAGATCAGCGCCAAAACTGGAGGTTCGAGCAAGCCCTCAGGACGTAACAAAATTTGTCAAAGGGCAGATTCCCCGCCTTCATAAGTGTGTCCAACGTGACAATGAGCTGCAGATAGAGATAGAAGAACAACTTGTTAACGCAGTAGATGGAATGTTAGTATCTCCCTTTTGAAGTCCAAGTCCTTTATCCCTTACAATTTGTTTTTCTAGGTTTCTACTTGCCCGCCTTCATGTTGATTCACTTCTCGACAAGACGACCAAGTCCAAGGTTCGATCTACATTAAAGAGGCTTTCTAGTGGCGAGGAAGCGTTAGACAAGGCCTACGACGATGCAATAAAGAGAATAGAGGCGCAACAAGAGGGTTGCAGCGAGCTCGCAACGAGAGTTCTAACATGGATCTCATATGCAGAGCGACCGCTGACGATGGAGGAACTACGCCACGCTTTGGCAGTCAATCCTGGCGACACCGACCTCGATGCGGACAACTTTGAAGACATGGAAGATATCGTATCGTTCTGCGCAGGCCTTGTCACAGTTGACGACAAGAGCAATATAGTCCGTCTCATCCATTACACCACGCAGGAATATTTCCTACGAATTAGAGAGGATTGGAATCCAACTGCTCAGGAGGACATCACAACAACATGTCTCACCTATCTTTCATTTGACCCGTTTAAGACCGGTGTTAGTTCTGACATTAAAAAACTCGACGATACGCTAAAAACATACATCTTCTTAGATTATGTTTCAGAACACTGGGCACGGCATGCAATGACAGTACAAGAGCAGGTGCTAGACTTAGCGCTTGTTTTCCTAAAGGACAAGGAATTAATATCCTACGTTGAATATCCAATGTCTGAAGTAAGACACTTCGTCCGATACAACCCTTCCCTTTCCCTTCCCCACAGGATAAATGCTACGGGCGTACATATAACAGCTAAACTTGGGATGAAGTATTTATTGGAAATGATTTTGACTGAACTAGATGAGGCTGGTCGCGCTGAGGTAAAGGACGACAAGGGCCAGACGCCGTTATCGTGGGCAGCACAACACGGACAAGTAGCAACTGTGAAGTTGTTACTAGAACGCAATGACGTTGATGCTGACTCAAGGGATAACAAAGGCCGAACTCCGTTATTACAGGCAGTACAGTACGGACAAGAAGCAATTGTGGAGATGTTAGCAGAACGCGACGACGTTGATGCTGACTCAAAGGATAATGATGGCCAAACGCCGTTATCGTGGGCAGCACAGCATGGACATGTAGCAATTGTGAAGCTGTTAGTAGAACGCGATAACGTTGATGCTGACTCAAAGGATAATTCTGGCAGAACGCCGTTATCGTGGGCAGTACAGTACGGACATGTAGCAATTGTGAAGCTGTTAGCAGAACGCGACGACGTTGATGCTAACTCAAAGAATAAATATGGCCAAACGCCGTTATCGCGGGCAGCATCACAGATTGGTACAGAAACGACCGTGAAGCTACTTATCGAGCGGGAAGATGTTGATGCTGACTCAAAGGACAATGATAGCCGAACGCCATTATCCCATGCAGCATCAAATCTTGGTACAAAAATGATCGTGAAGCTACTTATCGAGCGGGAAGACGTTGAAGTCAACTCCAAGGATAATAAGGGCTTGACGCCGCTAATGTGGGCGGCGAGACGTGGCCACGAAAAGAATATAGAGACATTCCTGGAGAAAGAAAACGTTGATGTAAATTTAAGGGACGATGATGGCCACACGGCATTATGGTGGGCCGAAAAACATAGACGCGGAAAGGTTGTGGAAATTCTGAAGTCGAAGATCTCTCCAATCGAACGAGACGAGTATCATCAGCATACATACCCCCTAAATCAAACAAGCTTATGACAACGCTTAACGCCCCCAGTTCGTCAAAAAGTGCATAGTTATACTCAAGAATACCATCATAACTCATAGACCTAATTTACACGAAAATCGTCTACCTCTACTATTTCATATACCTCTCTCCGGCGGCTCTATTCGCTACCGGCTCTGCATCTGGCGTATCATTTATCCCACGCGGCACGGATACCACTTGCCCAGGGGAGCGCATCCACGGAACCGGTTGTACAGTACATATTGGCTCTTAGAAAATAAAGAAAAGTACCTGGACAGCGTATGTAGGCCAGTGTGCGCAATTGTTGCTGAAGCTCATGTGAATTGAGCTAATCTCAGCGGCGATACATGGGCAATTATACAATCCGTTTTACGAAACGCCGATGATCCGCGCATTCCCCCGTGGTTTCAACCACTGCATTCGCACATGCCAACCAGAATGCGACGATTGGGACGAAGATGGCAGCGACTGGCAGGGCTTCCGGGTCGTGACACGTCTTTTGGCAGAGAATAGGGATTACGGTAGGGGGACAGATCTACGCATCGACGCAAATGAGTTGGGGATGGGATTGAACTTGCGGGTGTTTGAGAAGGAAAATAGAACCTTGAATGACTTTCAGGCAACACTTGCGTGCCCAATCTTTGTGCATTTGCACCTTTATCTATTAGTAGATCCACACTACAGGCAGGCGAATGGGCTCCTTAAGCGCGCATTGACCGGTGCCTTAGTAAGGCGGGTTCTCTAGTACTTGAGTTTGAGTACGAACATAAACATTTATCGGACAAGTGATCGTTGCGACTGGTAGTGTTCTAGCTGTGAATAACTAGCGGGTGTGAATCACAGTGATATTCACACTCACTGGCTATTCACGGCTTGAACACTTTGGCCTTGCCCGATTCTACGTCAAGCAGGATGAACTCCTGGCGTTTCTCGCCTCCTTGCCAGAGTCTTTACGGTCGTTTGAGCTAAGCAATATCCCGTTCATAAATGAAGGGGACAGTTATCAAACGCTGCTATACGCGATACGTGACACACTATACTAGAAGGGCCGGGACCTAAGACCTATTCTCACCGTTAGCACCGACTTTCAAAATCCCTACCCAAGCGCGCAATTTGGGTCGAGGAAGAGCTGTAAAATTTCTTGTACCAGGATGGAAGCAATCCATTTGGAGATAAGCTGGGGAAGAACTCCCGTACTTATATCAGAGAAGGTTTTGGCCAGAAGAAAGATCCCTTTGATCCTGATCACGAGTGCTTGCATGTTGGATGATTATGATTATCTGATATGGGCCCGCGGCCTGTGCCACGGCCGTGAGCACAGCCGCTGTGAATGTGTGTATAGTTGCTGAAGCTCCGGGTACCCTGCACCCTTCACGCATTTCTCTTGTAAGTATTTTAGGACGACTAGCGTCGCTGTAAGCATTGTCCAATACGATGATCGTACAAACCAGACAAAAGGGGTTCTCCTACTCGTAGAGTCAGGTTATTGTACCCGCACAGGCCGGTTAATAGGCAGCGGGAATTGCAGATATGTGCTTCCATGTAGTTCCATTTCCATTTTTATTCAGTTGATATATTGTGCCTCTACAAACAAAGTGAAAAAATTACCGTGTAGCAATATTCGCAATATATGTTCGATTCTTGCTAGAACTAAGGACTTCCTTTGGAGACAAAAATCAGAGGCAATTGTGCTACTCTCCAATTTTCCTTGGATGTCAATACCTAGCCTTTATAAACTCCACAATTCGTTGAACTTGCTACCTTCATCTGCAAGAAGCGCATCTGGCTCACCAAACTCTACAAATCGCCCGTTCTCGAGGACTGCAATTCCGTCAAAATGTCTGATTGTCTCCAGCCTGTGAGCTACAGCTATGACGGTATAGTCGTTGAAATGATCCGATATGATCTTCTGCATGAACCTCTCAGTCTGCAGATCGACGCTCGCAGTTGCTTCGTCAATAAGGAGAATTTTGGAGGGTCTCAACATAGCTCGTGCGAGGCAGAACAGCTGGCGTTGTCCATGGGACAGTAGGTCTTCTGCTTCCATGGGCATATCTAGGCCACCGGCATCTGTAACGATTGACCACAAGCCAACCCTTATTAGTGCCTCCTCGACAACGGATTCATTTTCTGCGAGATTTAGGGGATCGATGTTTTCCCTGATGGTGCCTTTGAGGAAGATCGGCTCTTGGGGTATTACCGTGAGGCAATTCCTGAGTACCTTCCGTGGGATTGTAGACAGATCAACCCCGTCAATCGTAACTGATCCATTATTGATCTCAAGCATATGAAGAAGGAGAGCAATAAAAGAAGATTTGCCAGAGCCAGATGGTCCGCAAATTCCAATTTTCTGTCCGGCGGTGACTTTGAGACCAATATTATAGAGAGCTGGACCCTGGCCAAGAGCATAAGAGGTCGAGACATTCGAGAGGGTAATCCTTCCTTCTGATGGCCAATTTTCTGGCACATCCTGGGATTCTATGGAAAGATTCTCCGAGCTGGTGCTGTCTACGAACGACTTTATTCGTGAGACAGCACCCAACGAAGTTTCAGTTGCTGTCCAGTGTATGATGACTGCAGATAGAGTCATGTTGAAAGACATGATGTTTATAAGCGCCAATCCGACAAAACCAGCATCGGCAATGTGGCGAAACCGTACTATCAATGCAACTAGAATGATAGCGAGTGCTGCCACAAGTAGGTCGATTACTAGTATTAGCCACCTCTGAATGCAATAAAGAAGGTAAAACGGCCTTTGAGATGCGTCCAGAAAGGCCATATTTTGTTCCTCCATTTCCTTAGTCCACCCCAACGCTCGAATCGTAACCAGGCCATTTAGAGTTTCCAGGAAGTGGCTGTATAGAGGTGCCTTAGATTCGAGATCCATCAGTCTGATTTGGCGTGATGTGCGCAAATAGAACTTTTGCAACGAATACATTACCAAGAACACAAATGGCAACACAATGGAAAAGTATGATGCCGAAACGCAAACAAATATTGCCTGTATTATTGCCATGAAGAAGTTATTTGCTAGTATAAGCGCAGCAATAGGAAGTTCAGCGTCGATAACCGACAAGTCCTGGCTAAACCTGTTGACAATATTTCCGGCATCTGTAGAGGTGAAAAAATATAGTGGGGCGTTTTCGATCGTCCTGAGCAGCCTTCCATGGAGATTGGTTGCGGAACGGGGTATCATGATGATAAAGAGTATGCCGGTTAATACCATGAGAATGGCCATAGCAACGAAGTCCCCGGCAATAAGCACGCCCAGGTAAAGGCCATTGACTGAGTTGCCGTGAATAGCAATGCTGCTCGTCCAAAATTTGATCCAGAGATCTTCTCATGGTCAGTATACATTTAAACCGGGAACGAATAAACCTACTTGGAAATTGTAGAAGTAGAGAATAGAAAACCATCAAAACTGTCCATACTCCAACATTTCTCCATCCGGCGCTCGTGAAGTAATATTTGTAGGTAGCCCAGTTCCCAATGGGACGTTGTAGGTCATCTGCTGCGTTTTGTCGGGCCGTATTGTCGCCCATCTTTGGCTTCTCGGCAGCAGCTCCTTCCTTGGGTGCATCCCCGTCTCCTGACATATGTCGTGCTGCAAGACTAGCAACGTATCCACTGGCAACCATGAGGTCTCCAAATTTCCCTTGTTCTGAAATGGTGCCTTGATGGCTGAGCGCAATGATGTTGTCGGCGTAGGATAGTCGGTGAGCCGCGTGTGTCACCAGTATGACAGTTGTACCAAGTTGACGAAGTAACCCGCTCTTCCCGAGTAGGCGCGAGAAAATACGATCCTCACTTATGGTATCAAGTCCACTGAAGACATCATCTAATATCAATATTTTTTGTCTGGAATAAACTGCCCGAGCAAGTCCCTATATTATGTTAGCAAACAACAATAATAATTTGGCAAACAGAACATAACATACTATTCGCAACCTTTGGCCTCCAGATAATGCAGCCCCTGCTGAGCCTGCGTTGGTACTATCACCCTCGGGAAATGTTTCTATATCCGTGTCAAAAGCGCAGGCGTGAACAACACTTGCGTACCATCCAGGCTCAAAGACAGACACTCCAATAATGTTTTTGCGAACGCTGCTATTTTGGATCCAGGGAACCTGATCAACGAATGCAGATTGTGATTGGTCAATGTACACGTTTCCCTTGGACGATGGAGTTTCTCCAAGCAGTCCTCGGAGGAGGCTAGATTTACCACATCCAACGGGGCCCACAATCATCGTCAAATTGCCAGGCTGAACATCGAAAGAAACATCGTCAATGACAGGGCTGACTTCGTCGGACCAAGCAAGCGTCAAATTTTTAACACTGATGATGGTTGACGATGTATTCACATTTGTCGGTGGCGTGAGATCCTCTAACTCAATATCACGGTCGATGGTTATGCCTGTGGCAAACTTATCCGGTCGAGTCGTATTGTTTGGCTGTCCCTGTAAAGGCATCCGGTAATCCTTTTTACTCGGCGACGATATAAATGTCTCGATTCTATCAAAGCAGCCTATAGCTGCTACGAGTGGTGGAATTGCAAACACAATGGCACGGATCGGTGCAACCAGCAACGCAATAAGTGAGAGCGCCGTGAATGCCGAGGATACGTCTAGTATTTGTCCATTAATTTTAGCCACTATCACGTAGATGGCAAACGCAGCGCCAGGGGCAAAAATATCGGACATGTTACCAAAGGCAAGCATGACGACGAACAGCTTTCTCATTTTCAGAGACTCAGCAATTTCATCGAGCCTGAGCTGATATATAATGCTGGACATTTTGGAGTTCAGACCAAGCATTTTGACGCCCTTCATAGCTTGTAACATTTTTGCAGTGGTGTCAATCCTTGTTTGAACGCTTGCGATCCACGCCTTTTGAGCCTTTCCCATTTTCTTGGAAATTAGGAATGGACCGGATATTGCTAAGCACGTTATAAATAAAGGTCCCAAGAGAGCGACACCAATCTCTTTTTGTAGAAGCCAGATTGCGAAGGTGATTTCTAGCGGGCTCGACCACAGACTATGTATTTGTAAGATAGCGGTGCATATCCGTTCAACATCCATGGACATCAGAGTGACGGCAGCCGACTCATCAAGGCTGGTGACTGATAGGTCTAATGTTTGCGTGTATATTGCATTCACCAGTGAGCCTCTAACCATAGTTGCCGTTCTATTCGCCTTGTGCTGGTAAGCACCGCCGGCCACGGCCAGGCCAATGTAGACCAGTCCAAATGCAGCCGTCAAGCCCCATCCGCGATTAGTCGCAGATTCAGAGTCAGGGCCGCTCACAAGCTTGGTGATGCTATTGATGAGCAGTGGTTGCATAAATCGGAAAAATGTTAATGCCAGGCGTGGAATCACGGAAGCTGCGAGAGGGCCCAACATCATGCGGGATAAGGCCCAAACTAACGTGTGCTTCTGGGGAAGTTTCTTACCTATAGACGTATTAGTACTTGGTCAAAATACCATCAAAGAAATGGATGACATACGATCTGCCCAATGTTTATTGAATCTAATTTCAAGAGACTTAGATAGCAGATCTGCATCAGCTTCAAACAGATCATCGTCATTGACGATATTTCTAAACCCCAGTAGAAATAGTGGATTTAGCCACCAGAAGAGCCCACGAGAATAGAGACCACTGGTATTTTCAGGAGAGCGGTTGGCATATGGCGTGAATAATATTCTCGTCTTCTCTGTTGCTTCGGATACGAGAACGACAAGCTTAACGGCAAGAATAGAAGACGCAACGCCATTCTCGGCCAGACTGTTTCCACGTAGCCATCGGGTACGAAGCTGTGCAGCATCGAATGGTACCGTAAGAAGAAGATAGGCATTGATTATTGAGCTTGGCCGGATATTTTTACTATGCTCAACATATGACAGAATGCATAGACCGAGCGTAGCTATCAAGGTAAGAATGGCTGCGGCGAGTGAAGCACGAGTTTGAAACAATGATTGAGATACTTCAATGACATTGACGACTTGTAGAATACTGAAAATAGTAAGAAAAGTCTATCACTTGTTAGCGTGTATCTACCAAAAATAAGTTATGGAGCTTACGATCTTGGTCGTCAGAAGATAGCTACTAATCACTTTATGGGGTGTCTTCCATAGCCGGCGGATCCTTGGAGGTATCAAAAGCAGCAATATCGCCGACGGTACAATTGATAAGATTGTCTCCTCAAACAAGAGAGTGAAATCGAACGTTGTACTACCAGGGAGCTCGAGGAAGGGGCCAAAACTATTGTCGCCTACGTATGCCGTCAAATTGACCGCTCTCGATTCAAGATGCGCAAATCCCGCGTACGTGGCCATGGTTTGAAAGGAGGTTTAGGTAGAAGCGACACTCTCATTTTATTTCATATGCAGCGAAATGGTCCTAAATAGTAGACCTTTTTGTGGCAGCCTGTTGTTTACAGGCATTAAAAGTTCCCACTCGCATACATCAACAAACTATTCCCAGATTGTGAGGTTTACACCAGTATTAGACGACTTGTAAGCTCTAGGCAGAAGAATTAATATCAACTGTGAGCCGATCCGGCATCACTTTGAGAGGAAAGGACGTAGTTGTTGTCATGTCCAGGGTTTCAACTCTTAGGCACCGACTTTTCGTGATTCTTAGCAGAAGTGGCGTTTACACGCACGACCCCTGGAATTTAGCGCCCACATCATTGGGGAATCGTGTGCTCGCGCATGGGCTTGCCGGTGCTTTTGAGTTCTATAAAACGGAAGACCCTCCTCCGCCGACTCACTCTATGTCCCTCCTGCTTTTCAAAGTTTTTACACCTGCGGCGCTTATCATGCGATGCCTGGCTTCGTCGGCCCCTCTACACCCCATGGCACAGATCGTCACTTTGCCTCGTCACACCCTGCAAACCCACTGTAGCACGTAAAACGCTTTGTAGAGCTACACACTTGATTTACAGCCTTTTCCATCTGTCTCTACACGGCGCTAATTGAATAAAGTATCTTGTTGGGACAAAATCCGGGATCAGTCGCGGGTGATGGTACGGAAGTATCTCCGGGTCGGATCAAATTGCTAGAACTCGAATACCGGCCGAAGTAGATAATCCAAGGTCACTATGTATTAGATAGAAATAAAACCCTCGCAGGTGACTGCTGCTGGAAGGAAAGAACGGAAATACTATATTTTGTAGCCGGATTGACGCTGTGTATGGCTTTGACAACAAATTACCTCCATGAAAGTCTACAGAGTCTCTCAGGGTTTATAGACCGAGCCCATCGGTTATAGAAGATGGTGTTGGAGAGAAAATCATACCTGGGAGACGGTGGTTGTGAGTAGAAGATTAGGGGAGAGGTGATTAAAGAGACCACATCTCCCTGGAGAGGTCTCTTGGGAATGGATTTCTGAGACATCAGCACCTCGGATAGTCTACGCCATAGTACATAGTTCTAGGGGAGACCGCGCTCCTGTGAAAGTTCTCCTACAACCAGTATAGACCGTATGCTTCGCATGGAAACCCCCCTACTAAACAAGGAGCGAAATGATAATGAAGTCCCGCGTCGACTGTGAAGTGCACGAGAGATACACTAGGTTATGTATGGGGATATAATGCTGTAATTCCACTACCAGCGCTTCTAGCTAATTAAAGTACCAAATCAATTACCAATTAAGCAGATATATGACATGCTATCGTGTAAGATCATCGACATCATCAAGTAGTACCAAGGGGCAGGGAATACTCAAGACAACCGAGTGCGCGGCATAGTAAAGTGCCACGAATCCTAATCGGCGGTGAATATATCCATAGAAGTACCACCACTTCTCGCCTTACTCGGCATATATGTATTCATTCTTGTTTGTATCTCACCTTATTCACCATGGTTTCTGACCATATACCGCGAGACTATTGGGTTGTTAGAATATTTTCGAACGAAACTTGATTAGGCACATGGAAACACTCACATAGACCAGTATGCGTGGATACCCTCATTCTCAATATCAGTCCTGACACCTTGCAACAGCATGTGCACCTCCTCTGGCGTCCACTCGAGAACCCTGGTTAATGGAGCCATAGCCAGGGCTTCCAGCGCATCGAGTGTATTTTCCTTGCTCCACATACCAATCGTTCTCAAAGCCGGATCTCGGGGCCACTTATTTACCGGCCACTTGAACTCCATGACTGTGACATTGAGAAAGCCAGCCTCCTCCAGCCTCTCCTTGTGCTTCGCAGCAGCATCCATATCTCGGCCCATTTTCCCAAATGCCTGCGTTACTAGGCTCCACCATTCCGCCAACGGACAAGACGGTGGATTCATGGTGAACGTGTCATCGTCGCAGGCGAGGCCAACGACGTCCTGTAATTCAATGAATCCACCGGGGTGCAGCTGTTCGTAGGATTTCCTAAGGAATTGTGGCCAGTCGAGGAAAGAACCGACCATCATACGAACATGAATGAGCTCAAACTTTTCGGTGATCACCCATTCGTCTTCTGCGTCATCAACGATGAACTTCACGTTAGGGGGTACAAACCCGGGCTGGATAGGACTGAGGTCAATGCCAATGACTTGAGTCTCGGGATATTCGTCCGCTATAGTAAAGGTATATTAGACGGGGATCAAGCTTAGGTCATGGCAACTGACCGAAATCAATCGCCCAGATCCCTGTTCCTGTGCCAATATCGAGGCAATTGTGGATTTGCTGTTTGACAGGAGCGAAGAACAACTTGCCCCCAAAAGATAGCAGGAACAAGTGATGTTGTAGGTCTTGTGTCATGGTTAGTGCCTTGTTAGGTGTGAGATGTGGCAAACCCTTTCAGTGAAACATACCTAGCCTCTCTTGTTCGTACTTAACAGAAGGAATTAGAATATAAACTTAATACACGTACAATAGTGGCTGCATACCTCATCATTTGGTATAGCGTAAACTTTGCAGGAACGAAGGGTCAGCAGTCAGCTTGATAATCATCTTGGATATTTTCTTACCTCCTTCACGGAAGGAATGATACGTGCGACCATTCTCCTGGCGATACTGTCTCACACTTGTTGCGAGAGATGTAGTAGTTGACCTGTAACCGGACATTAGAGCTAAGCACACATATAAAGCCCTTTCGGGAGTTTGTGAACAACTCAACAACTCACCCCGTGTCCTCCGATCCAATGCCCGAATCATAATCTGTCTGCGACAAATCGGCGGATTAGCCCTAAATCCTGTAGCGGAAAGAGCAGCGCAAGGCCATACGTCATATCCGACTTCTTCTTCGTCTTCTTCTTCAGCCGGGGGATCATTTGGTGTTTGTAATGGTGAACTATCGTGAAGATGACCTGCCGTAGATGCATCTGGCTGGTGAGCTGTGGGGCTGCCTTTCTCGGGAACTAACTGCGAAGAAACTGGAGCCACCGACGGAGCAGCAGCAGCTGTGGTCGTGGCTATTGTCGCCGACGGCGCATTTGGCGCTTCGGCCAACGGTGTTGTCGGCGTCATCGCATTAAATGTGAAGACCCGGGCGTACAAATACCTAGTCGGTGATACTCGAGGTCAAAAGGCGCACGAGTCGTACTTTGCAAACACGATAATTAATGGGTGTAACGATCGAAAGAAGTATGTGTACACCAGTAGGGGAGCAACTTAGCCCTTGCTCTGATGAGGTGGTGGTGGGTGGGGGCATGTTGGGGGTTGGACCTTTCAAAAACGTGTTGGTGCGGGGCAGAATACACGTCTGTCACGATTAGGTGGCGATTGGCCCGCGGGACGTTGCCGCATTCCGCGGCCCGCCCGTGACGAACTAATGCATAGTGGAGTTGGTATCACACCGTTCCCAGCCAAACAGCGCTCCCACATATTCTTCAACGATAATTCATACATGCATCGTCACAGAGCATAATGGCTATTGCTATCGTTGTCGGGAATACGCTTGGAAGCGTTGCTTCGAATCCACTCGCAGTTGCGTTTGCGTTTGCTTTTGCGTTTGCTGCGTATTTGGCCCGTTTGTATAAACAATACTTGAAATTAAAGGCATTTCGAGGACCGCCGACGTCAGGATGGTCGAACTTGTGGCTCGTAAGAGCAGTTATGCGACAGAACACCCACGTCGATTTTGCGAATGTCTGTGAAAAGTATGGTAAGAGCCAACCCATTTTCTACCTCTGTTTATTCATAGTGATGCACATCCGCTGACGCCGGCGCCGAAAATAGGATCTGTCGCACGAATCGCGCCGAACAAATTGGTGACAAGCTCGCCAGAACTTCTTTTTAGAATGAGCGCTGCGAGATCTCCCTATACGCGGAGCGACTGGTATGCGGGGTTGAGATTGCCGCCAGGGCAAGATAATATATTTAGTACCATGGATGAGAAAAAACACACTCAGCGAAGGGCGCAGATGGCTGAAGGGGTTGGCATCCACCCGTCCACACAGATATGTGGTGTAATAGGACTGATGTTTATGCTATGCAGTATACTGGGAAGACAAATACCTTCCTTGAGAGCACAATCGACAGTCATATCCTTAACCTCGTCAAATTAGTTCGTTCCAAATATATTTCCAGTTCTACGGAGTTTATCCCGATGGACATGGCAAGGAAAGCGGCATATTTTACTATGGATGTTATAACGGATATTGCCTTCCGGCAGTCATTTGGAAACCTTGTTGACGATCGAGATACCCATCGATACATCCAGTCAACGGAGGAGATGCTGCCAATTATGATTACTCTAACATCAGTACCGGCACTAAGCGCATTCTTCCAATTTCCATGGGTAGCAAAATTGTTTTCTCCAAACGACAAGGATAATACCGGTGTAGGGAAGCTGATTGGGTGGGTATCGCTGTCACATATCATTTTTTATATTAATTTTGTGATATAGGATCGCTAGGAAACTAGTACACGAGCGGTTTACCAGGAAGTCGGTCGTGGATAACGACATGATGGCCTCCTTCATTGCACATGGGCTCTCTGAAACAGATCTCGTCGCGGAGTCCCTCCTGCAGATTCTCGCTGGGGCGGACACAACCGCAACAGCCATCCGCGCTACACTCCTCCACCTTATGTCCAACCCATTAGCCTATCGTACGCTACAAGCAGAGATAGACAGGCACGTCCAGGAGGGCCTTGTCTCGTCTCCTGTCATTAAGGAAACGGAAGCTTCAGAAATGAAATACCTTCAAGCAGTGATCAAGGAGGGCCTCCGAATTTGGCCACCTGTCACGGGGCTGTTGGGTAAACAGTCACCAGCTGGTGGCGACGAGTTCGAGATGGATGGACACAAAGTCTTCATCCCAGGGGACACTAGTGTCGGCTACTGTGCCTGGGGCATCCATAGAAACAAGGAGATTTTTGGGCCGGACGCAGACATGTTCCGTCCTGAGAGATGGCTAACCGAAGATAGTTCAAAGCTAGCAGTCATGAATCGGACCGCAGAGCTGATCTGGGGATACGGGAAATACCAGTGTCTCGGGAGACCTGTGGCACTGATGGAGTTGAATAAAGTGTTTGTAGAGGTCTGTCCCCAAGAGCCTACAGTGAGAACGTTCCGACTTACTTTAATAGTTGCTTCTAAATTTTGACTTTGAGCTTGTGGATTCTACGAAGCCGTGGAAGAGTGCAAACGTTGGGCTGTGGATCCAGTCTGACTTGTGGGTGCGAGTCACTGAGCGTGGAGGACGCAAAAATAGCGACGAGGGTAGCAAATAGTGAGGATGAGAGGTCGGTTTCCCATCGATGTTCCTGGTTTTACTATCGAACGTCGAGCGAGTACATGATGTATAGCGTGGTTATATTTTCGGCTTCAACCTCACCGAGCTGGTTTTATCAGCTTCTAGTAATCCTTCATGTCTTTTCCGGGCATATACTGTCCAAGGTTGTTTGATCCGGGATTTCTGATTTTGGGGTAAGGTACAACATAAATTGATATATATGAGATGATTAATAAATGCACCTATGCGTTAGTATCTCGAATGCTGCGCGTAATAGAACAAGTAGGGTTGCCGCTCGTCGTAGTATGCACGGACTTGCTCCTGTCAGGCGCCCCTGCCCTTAACCACCAAACTGTTATAAAAAAGTCAATATTAAGAGTTAATTCCTATAGCTTTTTATAAAAGTTATAGAGTGGTTTTATTATAGTACGGCCCGATTATAGTATCAGCGCCTATTCGGGTCGTCTTCGTGATTCCCCGCCAAAATAAATATGGGTCCGAGCCAAAACGCGGGGAAGCGTCATGCATGCCATGTTGCCCAGCCCACGAACCGAGGTCTATGCCGGCTGTCATGAGCGTCTGTTTACTTACGTTAATAAGACGATCAACTCCATTACAGACTTCATTTATCTAGCAACTTAATCGCCCTGTCCATATCTCTATTGTGTATTATACCCTACGATTACTAGCGCTAATTATATCCCTGCGACGTATCGCACCATGTCCTCGTCAAAGCTATCCCACCAGGCGGCGCTCGCCCAGATGCCCCTCACTGAGAAGCTTGCCTTCACACCAAAGCTCCTCGGCGTTGGTGAGTATCCCAAGGCATTACCAAAATCTCACTAACACCTCCAGTAACCCAAGCAATTCTCGCTCTCATCGGTGCGCCCTTCCGAAACCGCTCCACAACGCCCTCCACTATCAAGAGGCATTTGATGTACACCGCTGTCCGTGCCGTGGTCGACAGCCTCACTCCGCTCCAAAACCAATACCGCGCACCCCATACCGACGACATCTACAACGCGTACTGCAAACTCCACAAGCAGACCCCCGAGTCTGAGATCCTCCAGGATGGCACGCGCGCCCACTGGATCGGCCCACGAAACGCCAAGAAGATAATCCTCTACCTACACGGCGGCGGCTACGTTGTTCCCGCTGAACCCTACTCGTTCGCATACTTACACACCCTGCGTGAATCCCTTCGGGACTCCGTTCCCGCCGACGAGCTCCCCTCCGTCCTCTACCTGTCCTACGACCTCGCTCCCGGCGCCCAGTTCCCGCGCCAGCTCATCCAAGCCTCTGCGCTACTGACACACATCACCGCGAACCTCGGTGTTGACCTCTCCTCCATCATCCTCGCGGGCGACTCCGCAGGCGGCAACCTCGCGCTTGCGCTGCTCTCGCACCTGGCGCATCCGCACCCCGCCGTCCCGGCGGTCTCTCTCCCAGCGGGAGAGAAGTTCCTCGGTGTCATCCTCATCAGCCCCTGGGCCGACTTCTCCATCTCGCACCCCGGATTCGCCCTTAACGCACGCAAAGATGAGTTGACGCCGGGGTTTCTTGTCATGTGCTCGACGAGCTTCCTTGGTACACCGTATCCGCATGCGGTGGACGCCAACACGAACTACACGCAGCCTGGGCTGGCGGAGCCGGAGTGGTGGGATGGGATACCGGTTGATAATATTCTGATTACGGGGGGAGAGGATGAGATTATGATTGATGGGGTGAAATCTATTGCGGCGAAGTTGTCGAAGGGGAGGAAGGGTGTGCAGCTATTAGCGGCAAAGGATGAGGCTCATGAGGGGCCACTGTTGGCGACGCTATTGGCAGAGCCAGAGTTGGGGGCCAGCGCAGATATGATCAAGTCCTGGGTGAAGAGCCGCTTATGAATTGCAAGTGGGGTTGAAAGAGAATTGTTTGTCTGATTTAACTAGGTAGGAGGCAAAATAGGTAATAGCGTGTTTTACTAGGTATGAATAGAAGCAGATCAATGACGTGCTGTGTACTCTAGTGCAACTACGGTGCTACGCTCAAGCCTTGAATCAACAAGTCTTGGTGTCGACTGCAAATAAAGATAACGGCGACGCTTTTACACCCCCCGAAGACCGCACCGACTCGAGTGCTGCTCTTGAGACATTTGACAGGAAAGCGGCAATGGCGCCTCTCGGCAATAACCCCCACGCCTCCGGGTGTAGTGGCTTGGATTAAGCTCTGCTAAGAGTTCTCCACATCTAACTTCTCCGTACGCACCGTTTGAAATACCTGGTATATTTGAGCTATTTCATCTAGTTATCTCTTAGCTCTCACCGCTGTAACTGCCGATAGGGCTCTTCTGACACAAACTTGACCCAAACTCCTTGGCATTCCACCTTTTTCATCCAGACATAACGGCTCATCACGCCAAGCCAGAGATGCCGACTTGGCGTAGCTTGGCCAACCCCACGAGTGGTGGGAAACAATGCTGTTATAGGAAGGAGGAAATGTGAAAGTGACACAGATTGACATGTCGACGACGATCAAGATGTTGCGTGCGGGGAAACACGAGAATGATGAAAGACATCAGGTGCGGGGAAACGATGAGCGCCGAGTGAGACTTCGTTATATAGTTGAAGATATTTCCCGCGTACAGCTTTGCTGATCTCCACGCCCTTTTCCAAGGCTTTCTTCACATATCGGATATTTTTGTTATCTTCCAACCATGTCTGAAACCTTCAACGAACCTGCCGAGCCTATCCCTCGCGGCATATGGGCAACGGCGAAACAGTCATTTCGGGATTTATTTATATGGAAGCAACGCACCGAGACCATAAACGAGTATGGAGAGGTCCGGTATGAGTGGCAGGCTCCCCCACCACTGCAAAACCCGTTCACACTCTTTGCATCCCTTGGAATGCGTGGCTGGGCAATGTTCCTAGTCGGCCTGTTTTCGTGGATGGCTGACGCCTTCGATTTTCATGCCCTTTCCATTCAGACAGTAAAACTTTCCCGCTATTACGGCGAATCGAGGACGAGTATCAGCACAGCCATCACTCTCACGCTTTTACTTCGTTCGGTCGGCGCGGCTATCTTTGGTCTCTTCGCAGATCGCTATGGACGCAAATGGCCTTTGGTTGCTAACATGATCATCCTCGGGATCCTACAAATCGGTACCATCTACAGTGGTGATTTTTCACAATTTCTCGCCGTACGAGCTGTGTTCGGCCTTTTCATGGGCGGTGTATATGGGAGTGCCATTGCGATGGCTCTAGAAAATTGTCCTGTCGATGCTAGAGGCCTGATGTCAGGAATTTTGCAACAAGGTTACTCGATGGGCTACGTTTTTGCTGCTTGCGCCAACCTTGGGGTTGGCGGTTCAACAGAATCTTGGAAGACGGTGTTCTGGGTTGGTGCTGGTCTGTCCATAGCTGCCGGACTCGTCCGCATCACTTTCCCAGAATCGCAACAGTTCATTGATGCGAAGAAGGAAGGGCATAAACATATTACCGTGGCGGATTTTTGGCAGGACACTAGACTCATGCTTGCCAAAGAATGGAAGATGGTGGTCTACTGCATTTTCCTCATGTAAGTCCTTTACCAGCACCTTTTTGATTCATCCCACTAACAAGCCCCGCAGGGTCTGGTTCAACTTCTACTCCCACACTTCTCAGGATAGCTACACGACCTTCATGCTCACTGGCAAATCCCTGGACAACACTGCCTCGTCACGCGCCTCCATTATCATGAAAGTCGGCGCCTGCGTTGGTGGTACTATCCTGGGATACCTCTCTCAATTTGTTGGCCGCCGCCGCACCATTATCGCGTCGGCCCTCATCTCCATGGCCATCATTCCCGCCTGGATCCTGCCAAAAACAGAAGCTTCACTTTCAGCCTCCGGATTCTTCATGCAATTCTTTGTGCAAGGCGCTTGGGGCGTTATTCCAATCCATCTCAACGAGCTATCCCCGCCCGCATTCCGCAGTAGTTTCCCAGGAATTACGTACCAACTGGGTAACATGATCAGTAGCCCTAGCGCGCAGATTGTGAATGCATTGGCGGAGAGGATGAACATCACAGGCGTGGATGGGACTCAGGTGCCAGCGTATGGTCCTGTGATGGGCGTTGCGACAGCGATTATTGCGACCGGGATTGTGGTTACGACGATGTTTGGGCCGGAAAAGAGAGGGAGACATTTCGAGTTGGCCAAGGTTGCTGGAGCGGGAGTAGAGCCAGTGAAAGACATTGAGACTGCGGAGTTGGAGAAGGTGGAGACTAGGGATCAGAAGACGAAGGAGATCTCTGCATAGGTGTTTGCATATCTACCTAGCGATTGTGATATCACAGTGCCGAGGGCTGGGATGTTTGGGCTCATATAAGCCTTATCAAACAGTGGCAGCTATTAGCGTTAATGCATGCCTAGTTTTACAGTAGTCAATCTAGTTCATCACTTTGCGAATTTGCAAAAGAGTATGCTTTAGTGAGAGTATTCAGAGCCTATTCATAGCCTCTCCCCTCTCTCCTTCTTCAACCCCGCCGCCACACGCCTACTAATCACATCACTAATCGCCAAATTCGTCACCATGGGATTAACTCCACTCGCCGACGGAAACACGCTCGCGTCCGCAACATACAACCCTCTCGTCTCCCACACCCTCCCTTCCGGATCCACAACCCCCGTCCCCTCCGTCGCACTCATTCTACACGACCCCATCTGATGCGCGCTCCCGCACGTCACCCCCGGTGGTGCATTACCCACCGCCTCGACCTTTCGCAACCAGGCCGCGAAATCCGGGTTAGCCGGCGAGCGCTCAGCAGAGGGGTCGACGATAAAGGGCGGGGCGCCGGAGAGGTGCGGGTGGATCTCGGCGGCACCACCGACGAGAAGAATCTTCATCATCTCGAGGAGGCCGATGAGGGTGTGGCGGCGGTCGAAGGCTGAGGGAGTGTATTCGACTCGTGGGGGGTCCGCGAGGACGCGGCCGGTGTCGCGGTCGCGTGCAAAGCTGGCGTAAGTGTTCATGTGGCGGTATTTGGCGGCGAGGAGTTTCCAATCAGGGCCGGACGTCCAGTTCATTTGGGAGAGGGAGAGAGTGGGGATCATGCAGGTTGCTTCCATTTTGGCGCCGTGGCCGTGGCCGTCGAGGTTTTCGAAAGAGGTGCAGACTGTGGTTAGGATTGCACCTTCCCAAGGGCGCACGTCCTCGGGAAAGAAGGCCGAAACCATGTTGGCGGGGTGCACGTAGAGGTTCCTTCCGATGTGTTTGTTCTATGCTCTTATTAGCTTGTGAAGGGGGTTGGTAGCGGGATCGAACATACCTTCAGACCGCTATTCATCAGCAGGACAGGAGACTTCAGAGACCCAGCAGAGACAATGACGCGCTGTGCCCTAACGATAACCTCCCTCTCGACACCGTCCTTCGTCCACACCCCCTTAACACTCACCGCCGTCTTCTGTCCATCTCTAGTCTCAAACAAGACCCGCTCTACATTATACCCCTCCATGAACTGCGCCCCAGCTCTCGCCGCATCTGGCAACCAACACACATTTGGCCCCTGCTTTTCTCCCGCCCCGCAACCCATTCCACAGCGCCCACACGCATGTTTGTGTCCCCCCGTATTCTGAGGTACGGCTTTCGCCTCATAACCCAACTTCCTCGCGCCCTCTAGCAGCACCTGGTTACCATGGCTATGCTCGATGTGCTCCGTGCTGACACCCATGCGTTCACACACCCTATCGAGCGCGTTCTGGAACTCCGTAGTCTCAAAGAGCGGCAATTTGCGGTCCTGTGCCCACTCGTGTCTCACATACGACTGTGGTTGCAGCGACGCGGACCAGTTGACAGAGCCGCCACCGCCCCAGTTGGCACCAGCAATCACGGTAAGGGAAGAGTCGTAGCTGACGTCAAAGCCGCCGTTCTCAAAAAGATGTGTGTATCCCACTGCCTCAGTCATGGGGAGACGGTCAGGCGGGTAGTAGTACGCCTTATCGACGACGAGGACCGAGAATCCCGCTTCCGCGAGGTTCTTTGCAGACACCCCACCACCGACCCCTGAGCCAACAATGACAACATCGAACTCGAGCGTCGTTGGCTCTGCACCCGCCTCGAACTGTAGGAACTTATAGTCAAACGTCGGGCCTGGTTCGTAGCCAGTAGGTGTAGCACTATACCCCGTTATGGCCGGGAATAGCTTCGATGTGCGCAGGAAGTTGATCTTAGCTAGCGCGGTAATTGACCTAAACATCACACGAATCGATGATAGGTAATGCGTTCGCCAGCCCTTGAGCACTGCCGATCGCGCCTGCGCGTCCAGCGTATCTAGTGTCCGAGTATAACCTGTCAATAGCAGCGCGCCTGCGCGAGTACTATCCTCCTCACATTAGTACACGCGTGTCTGCACCGTCCCCATGACAGGATCGACATACGTCAGCGCCGCCAACACGAACTTCAACCCTTGGACCTGATCCTCCCTCATGTAAAACACAAGCTGCCTCATCAGCAAATCTTGGAACTCTACGCTATCACTAGGCCGCTCCGCTAGGTACGCATCTAGCGTCTCTGCGTCGGTAACGTGAGCGCTCGCGCCTGCCTGGGTCGAGAGAAACGCGTACTCCGCGTCCGATACTGTATAGTCGAGCGACCCTGGTGTGGCGGCGGAGGCGCGCACGATGCGTGGTACAACGGCATCCATCAGGGCCATGAGAATGGCCCATTGCGCATCGGTGAAGGGAGAGCCGTTTGGGCCAGGAGGGAGGGGTGTAGCCAGGGGGACGAGGGTGGCAATGGGGCCGGATGGGGCGCTCATGGTGCATGTAGGTTAAGTGAAGTATGTGGTGGTATAACTTAGAATGGCATTTCTGGGGTAAATTATGCCGTTGAATTGAGTGACAGCGAGCTACTATAGTATGTAGCTTGGTTGCTGCTATATTGGGGATGTGGAGCGAATTTATGGGGATTGGTGCGGTAGGCAGGGAACAACGACGGGGCCGAGGGCGCGGGGTAAGCTGAACCCTGTAAAATGCGGGGAACCCAACTGTCTGGCTTGTGAATGCGCAATGGATGCTAGTTTGTTTATGTGAAATGCCAACCGACGATATACCGAAGGTAAAACTCTGCTGGCAGCTCGGTTCTTTTTTTCGAGCTCCAAAATTGTTGGAGATTCTGGGTAAATCCTGAGATTTGCCAAGGAATTAGCCATGTTTTGAGGGCGTTTCTCAGGGGTATTACCTTGACCTGCTTGGAAGTAAGCTGACGTTGATGACCAACATCGCGAGGGAAGCCAGAGCTCAGGGCTTTGACTACTCCCCAGGAATCACCTATAAAAGCTACGTAGAATGTTGAGATATTTAGATAATTCAATTGACCTAATTATATTTCTATATACTGTATTCTGCTCTCTGATCTTCCTGGCGGCTGCTGTCAAGAGATTGCGGATAACGGAGAAACCCATCTTATTTTGGGTAGGAGTCTCCTGATCCGTGAATCATTCCCAATAAAACTAATCCTCATAACCGCCAATCTCCTTTAGTGTCCACTCTCCATTTATTCTTCACTGATCAAGCCACGTCACCAACGTGTCTCGCAAGTCCTTTTTCTGCACAGGTTTAGATAAATAACCGGCAAATCCACGTTTAAGGAAGGATTCTATATCTTCCTTCATGGGGTGAGCGATCATGGCCATGATAGGGACATCGAGTCCCATCTCGTGGATCAACCCGGTAGCCTCGATTCCGCCCATAATCGGCATGCTGGTATCCATAAGAATAAGGTTATAGGCCGAAGATCCTGCCTTAACCATATCAACCCCTTCTTTCCCATTCCAAGCAACGTCGAAAATCGTAAATCCGAGAGCTTTTAGCATCTTCTGCAGAATAACCTGGTTGATGCGGTTATCGTCGACTATGAGGATCCGCTTCGCAAGCGCCGCATCGCTGAATTTTATATCTGGTTGTTTTTGGACTGGCGCCGGTGATGGTGCTGCGTGTTCTTCTAGGGTCTTGTCTAGATCCATTGTGAACTAGCACGGCCGTATCGATGGCTTTGGGGCGCACGGTGTGCGAGGAATCGTCTTCAGCCGACACAACAGTGACAGGGCCGAAGGATCCCTGTTCGGTGGATTTGACGGCGTTGCTGACAATGGATGACGGAGACTTCGAAGGAGGAAGCCGAATGACGGGATGGTTTGCAATGGTGGTTAGAGAAAACGCTGTTGGTCGACCGACGTTGATGAGGTCCATGAATCTATCAGCAGGCAGCAGGCAGCAGGGAATAGAGCATCTGATGTACAGAAAGATCGACAAATCACGTGGTGTTGTCATATTCTCATGGTATAAATGGCCCAGAACAGCACTAGATTATTAACAACTAACACCTAGACAACTTCCAAATACGAGCAAGGGCTCAGTGGAATTGGGATCTCTTCCGTCAGTGGTCGTTTGGCTTACAGAAAAGCTTTAGTGTAGCGTAACACGGGCGAATTATCAGTCCGACGACAGTCCTCGCTAATTCGCTCAGTTTCGTATCGCGACTCACCGAATTGGCCAAGATAGAACCGCGCCCTGACAATTAACTAACGACAATGGCGCTCCTCGACCTCCCTGAAGATATCCTTTACATCATCTGTGCATACGTCTCAGCTAGGGATAGAGTCGCTTTACTGTCCGCTAGTCGAAAGTGTAGTCAATCCTTTGAGCCAATTCATTATCGCCAAGATGCTTATGGCAAGAAACCAGCTGCATTAATTTGGGCCTCGGAAAATGGCAAAATTCAGACGATAAAGAAGGCTGTCGCGGCTAGTGATGGTGCTCTTATCCCCCGAGGAGTTGATGGCCGCAGGCCACTGTCGCTAGCGGCAAAGGCTGGCCACGAGTCGGCAGTGGACCTGCTCATCGCATCACAGAGAACAGATCCGAATGAGAGGGATAATCACGGTCAAACGCCGTTGTCATTATCCTCCTTGATGGGACACGTAGGTGTTGTGAAGTTACTGGCATCGGTCAGTGGAATCAACCCCGACCCCATCGATAATTATGGCCGATCGGCGCTCTCCCTTGCCGCAGAGGCTGGCCAAGTGGGTGTTGTCGAACTCTTGCTTAGCATTGAGGGGGTTGATGCCGACTCTAGGGATATTGACCTGCAGTCGCCGTTTTGGTTTGCCATCGGCAATGCGCATAAGGAGATCGCCAATCTCCTCATAGGAACAGGGAGGGTTGACGTCGGTATGAAGGATAGTGATGGCAATACACCACTCACATGGGCGGCCTGGAAAGGCAATTTGGACATGGTGGAGCTTCTTCTAGCTACTAAAGGGATCAACCCTAGTTCTAGAAACAATGAGGGCCAGACTGCCCTTACTACCGCATGCATAAAGGGGAACGAGGCCGTTGTCAAGCTTCTGCTCGCCACAGAGGGCGTAGACCCTGACTCAAAAGATAACTCCGGGTCTACTCCGCTTCTTTTTGCTGCTAGTGAGGGCCATGAGGCTGTGGTGAGGGTATTACTCCAGACAGGGCGCGTCGATAACAGCCATATAAATGATAAGGGCAATACTGCGATAGCAGAAGCCTATTGGAATCACCATATGGGAACCGTTGAGCTCCTATATAAAGGAGGTGATGTGCGCAGGCTTTAAAGCTCTAAGCGATAGCTATTTATGGTCTGGGATTTAGTTAGCATATCGGGGGGTTTAATCCAGTATATATATCAGCAATTGACCAGTGCCCATACCATAACACTTGTAGGATATCATAAACACAGTGAAAGTATATATATATATTCCCCAATTAGCTTTGATCTTATATGAAGAGTTGATTTCCACAAAGCTACCGTCACCATATCATGTGTTTCCATCACCTCACGATCCATAAGACTTAGCGTAATGTGAGTAGGAGTGAATATGACCAAGTCACGTGATCCACAATCCAATGCAAAAATAATGGTTGTTGTAAAAACCACGTAACCTAGAGCCGACTAATGTTACCTTGTTGTAAATTCGTGCTGCTCGATTTCTAGATAGATAGAGAAATTCAATCTTACTTAATAGCAGTGAACTAAATTTGTATGACTCGCGTGGCATTGACTGAAAACCCCAAGTGAGACCTCACGAACATGTTAACTTCGCCAAATTTGATATCCATATTAAAGGTCCTTGCTTCATTTGCAAGTGGCTTGCCATAAGCTAAGTAATTTGAGTTATTTTGGCGCTCGCCTGATCAGAGGATACGACGCTTGCCCCACCCTCTCTCAACAAATGTGCCCATTTTGCGGCAGATACCGTACATACAGTACAAACTTGGCTTTCGGACCGTGGCACATATTTTCTTCGAATACATGGATATAATTTGCCCATAGAAAGATTATAATATCATCACGTATTGATAAGAATTTGAAACATGTCTTAGTTTTAAAAATATGCTTCAAAATTCATCTGCAGGAAGCTTATGCTTTGGTCGTATCTTGGACAAATTTAGAACAGTTGTCTTATCAGATCCTTCCCTTGGCACGTTTTTGCTGCCAAGGGGCGTAAAAGTGGGGAGAATCTTATCAGATGTTTACGTGATCATCATGTATTGGTTGTCAAGCAACCTTATTGTGGAGCCAGACTTATCAGATAGGTTTTTTGTGGAACTAACGGCCTCGGCCTTTCTCACTTTCCACTTTCGGGACTTAAATCTGCCAGAGGACCCATTTTCAAGGGTGAATAAGACGGATTCGACTTAATAACCAAAGAATGGATAAATAAATTTCCTAAAGCCCGAGTATTTATGTAGACCAATCCCCATATTTCGATCTGATTAGATCTTCTGTATACATTTTCGTCAACTGCCCGTCCATTTCTGCGTCATTGCGTATCCATCCGGACTCGGTATCATGGCGATGGAAAAACCAACGGATGCGATCACGGTAGACCAAACACCTGGAACTCCTGATACGAAGGAAGGTGCCTCTCTCTCTGATGTGAAGAGCCCACCGGCTACCCGTGATGAAGTGCCGTTGAGCTTCAAGATTTTGTCGGTTGCCCTTGTAGCTGGAATTGGATTTGGGTCGAGCTGGAGCGGTGGAGTGACTGGAGCCATGAAGTCAACATTAAAGAAGGTAAACTTAACACCTAGCCAAACTAGCCACCTAAACTGACTTTTCCCACAGCAACTTAAAATAAACAACACCCAATTTGCCCTTCTCGAAGCGAGTGATGATTTCATAAAAACGGTGCTTATTCTCGCATCTGGAATGGTTACTGATAGGATTGGTGGGGCAAGCGCGATTCTATACGGCAACGCTATATACACTATTGGGTCAATCTTTGTTGCCGCGGCGACTACCGTCCGGAACTACAGATTCATGGTATTTGGGAGAGTCGTTCTAGCATTTGGTGATGTGGCCACCCAGGTTGCACAGTACAAGATATTTTCCAGCTGGTTCCCTCCGAATAATGGATTTGCTAGCACGCTTGGGTTTGAATTGGCTATCGGGAAAATTGGGGCGTTTGTTGGGAAGTCAACTGCGAACATCATCTCGAAGGTATGTACAGAGAATTCCAAGCATTCAGTCAACTTCACACTAATTCAAACTTCTAGAATCTTGGTGATTTTTCATGGGTTTTTTGGGTTTCTGTATTCATGAACGTCTTTACAAACCTTATAACACTCGCATTCTTCTTCTTCACGAAATACGCCAACAAACGCTTTTCTAACATCACTGACCCGTCTACCGGCGAAAAATTGACAGAGAAGAACAAGAAGTTTGAAGTCAAGAAAGTCCTAGAGCTTCCTTGGGTTTTCTGGACTGTCCTCGCATTCTCGATGTTGGAGACTAGTACGGCGTTTGTTTTCACGCAGAATGCCACTGAATTCGCGGAACATCGCTTCAACACTGATAGCATTACGGCAGGATGGTACACCTCTGTCTTGCAATATGCGGGGTTCTTTGTTGTACCTCTGTTAGGAATATTTGTTGATCTTTTTGGGAATCGGATCTCACTCAGTAAGCCTCCTTGGCGACATTTGGTTCAATTCAATTGGCTAACCCCAATTCCCAGTGGCGTTTTGTGGAATTGGAGTCTTCATTGCTATGGCTCTGCTGAACTGGGCAAATACTACAAAGGGGACGGCGGCAGCCTTCGGAATATACGCATTTGCATATTCGTTCGGCCCCACTGTGATCATCGACAGCATCCGAACCTCGATGTGGCATCAAGAAGTCTTTGGATCAGCATACGCCCTGAAAATAATGATGAATAATTCGTACGTCTCCTCTGTCTTTCGCTTGAGCCATGCTTACCAAACACCAGAATGAACATCATCATCAACCTTGTCACCGGCCGTATCCAAGACGCAGATAACGACAGTTACGACCGAGTTGTCATCGTCTATGTCGTTCTTGCGGCCGGCTCTGTGGTTGTCTCGCTAGGCTTGATTTTTCTATCTACTATATCTGTTGATCTGAGACGTCTTCAATGGACCCGAAAACAGAGAATAAGGAACGGTCCATTGATTGTCGCAAGAATGGAGCGGTTTCTTGAGGAAAACGGGGCGAAGAACAGAAAAATCAGCTTGTGCTGTTTTGGAGCGTTATGCTGTTTGACAGTTGGGGCCTGGATTGCTTATATTTGGGGTGCGGCCACTGGCAATAATTATTGAGTTCTCAATTTTACGTGCGGCTTTACAGGCATAAGAGTAGAGGGCGGGGTGGCCGGTCACGCTCCCAGTCGGAGTAGCTTTTACTGTGAAGGATACTCAAGATCTATAGTCTCAAGAGACAGAGAGAGTACCAAAAAAACAGTCTGTTGAAGAAGTCCAGGTAGCCCGTAAAGCTACAAACTGGGGCTGTAAGTAGCTCTGTAAGGCTGGAGTTGAAGCCCAGAAGAAAGAGGGTCTCGGGAAGCAAACAGGATCAAAGCCTGTCGAAAAGCCAATGATCCAATTCCTCTAGAGGACTGAGACTCAGCTCCGGATCCAGGGGCGGAGACCGAAAATGAACATAGTATTGGGTTGGGAGTGAGAGCGAGCACGGAAGCAACGAATATGAGAATTACGAGTAATAGTTAAATCTAGGCACCTCTTTATAAGTTATTATGTAGTGGTAATTTACTAATTTTGCTGGTCGTGGACGCCATTTACTTCTGTAAGCGCTGTTCGCACAACCTAACCTCCAGGGAAATTAATAGGTTGGTGCCGACGATTAGTGTAATACTAGTTCTCCACCTTATCGCCGCTTTCATTTATTTAATAAACAAACCGAAAATCCAACCTTTTGTTTCCTTCGTCCTTCGTCGTGAGTACGTACGCCTCTTTTTCTTCATCCGTCCACGAATTCCAGATATCATCCCTTCTCTTATTCACCCACTTATAGTAAACGACCACCCCAATATAGATAAAAACATTAGCACTATTTAACGCCACCAGAGCTCTGTTACCCCTACGATATCTCGGTTTATCATCCTCCCGATACACATTTGCCCCTATAATGCCTTTTGCCTGGACAAACATATTGTACATTGCGGCACTAACCGTTCTCGATCTGACAGTATTGGAATTTCGAGAGATCCAACCGACTTGGACCGCGTGCGTATTGGGAAAGGAAAGAAGGAGGGTTGTGATTGCCCATATTGTCCACTTGCTCGCTGTGGTGCTGTCGATGACATAGAGGCTGGCGAGGAATGGCAGTGCCCATAGCTGCCCGATTATACCCGCAAGAGCAAGCTGTCCGACAAACTCCGAGAAAAAAGTAATTCCGAGCATAGTGATGATGTGACCGACTTGAGAAGGGATTACAAGAAGATTGGTTTGGAACGTGTCAAAGCCGAGACTGCGAAGAGATAGGGTGAGGTAGTTTTGTGGAGGATCTAAATGAATGAGTCAGTTCGTATTATAGCGAGTATGGTAAGCTTAATACTTACTCATTGGAAGCTGAAACGTCAATCCTACCAAATACATTGGCCATAGGTGGTAGTCTGACAGTGACTTATATAACAGTTTTGGGGTTATTGGCTGGCGGTTATGCATAGTGCCTTTGGAAGGGTCGTCGCGTAGAGCTCGGGTGACAATTATGGTTTCTTCTCTTGCTGTAAACCAACCTTTCTTGCCACGCAACCTAGATGCGGTCTGTGTCGGGCTAGGAGGCATCAAGAAAAATGCCGCAATGCCTAGAACACCTGTGAAGATACCCTCAATGAGAAAGAGCCACCTCCACCCGGATTTGCCGTTAACGCCACGCATATGCAGAATGCCGAAGGCAATGAAAGATCCCAGAATATCAGCAATGGACATGAAAGTCCACCAGATAGAAAGTCGAATTGGAAGTTCATGGCTAGTGTAAAAGTAAGATAGGTAGAGTATCATCTGAAGGGTATAGCCGTTAGTCGGGATCATGTGAGTTTTCATTGGAGCAAAACTAACATCTGGAATGAAACCTCCTTGCAAGATTGCCAGCAGTGCTCTGCAGGTTAGAAAACTGGTTCGACCATCAAGAGCATATTGAGATGCGGCTACGATACTCCAGAGAACCATTTGCATAGGAATCCATCGATCAGGTCCAATCCTTCAATACATTATTAGCACGGATGCGAATCGAGCTGCAGATCGAAATGAAATTCATACCATTTAGAGACCAACTGAGAGGGTAGTTCGGCGCAAAGAAAAGATAGTTTGAACACCGTATTACCCAAATTGTAGTCTAGGGCTCGTCAACCACATATCTTGCCTATCTAGCACAAGAAGATGCCAGAGCGAGGTAACGAACCATTCGTATTCATATGCAAGTCAGTTAGGAAATTGTCAGTCAGAGCTTGTGAAAGATTTGCACGGTCCAGCTCGAGAGACATAAACGCAACACAAGCAAAAATCAAAATTTTGATGTCGACTTTTCGAACCACAGCCTACGCAGATTAGCATGCATACAATATAGTTAGACAGTTTTCGAACCCATTCTTCTCTCCAGGTCCATCTTGCATTAGGATCAAAACGGTGTAGGTTCTCGTAGTCATCTCTTGGCTTATAGTATTTTGCAACGGCTGGATCGTCATAGACAGACGGCTGCGTTGCAATTGCATCGGGGTCCAACTTCACCTTCTTCGACCACCAGTTTTTTCGTGCCTCGACTGTTTCAGCAAGTGGAGTACTCTCAACATATATGTTTGCCTTTTTATCAGTCGGTGTTCCGGAAGATGAGTCTGAGAGAGAGCCATCTCCATCACCAGGTGACGGTGCACTCGCCTTCGACCAAACGATGACTGCCATCTCAAACTATCTAATGTCCAAGAGGATATAGAAGTTAATTTAAGATTTGTTTGCAATACCGCAGAAGATATCACCCATTGATTGAGGGCCACTAGATATATTTATATGTGTAGGCAGCAGTTGCCCAGAGATATTTCCCAGGGCTTCTTGGTGTTGCAAAAACGTAAACAATACATAGAATATGTGGGCTATGACTACTACCACAGCTCTCTGATTGACCACTACTAGAGGTACGACAACTTAGAGTTTACTGGGCCCAAAAACAGAGTCGGAGACTACAAGAGACAAGCTCCGATCATACATATCCAAATTCCACTTAGTTTCGTTTCAAGCAATGTCGATTCCGTCACTGGCGTGGTGATGTGAGGTCTGCACTCAATGATAACATCATCAAATCTATTCAACTGATAAAACGCGCGAACATGATTGGAGTAGAGAGAGAAATGTCGGCCAGCATAGATTCCAATGCCGATACCAAGCATAATCACACCTTTGTTTCTCCAACTGTCGTCAATGCTTCATCGTCGTATGCAGGACAACACGGAGAATCGGCGAAAGGATATCGCACAATTCAATGAAGCAATTGTGAGATCCTCCAGATTTCTATAGTAGAATCATAAAGGAAATTCTAAATGATAGTTGGGAGAGGGGCCTTGCGAGATATTAAATGGCGTTTCGAGAACCAGCATCACCATGTTTCTCCGAGGAAGTTATATGACGTGATATATAGTTTCCAGGTATTGCCATTTGCGCGTAAATGACACCACATATAGCTTCCTATTTATCAGCATGAGACTCATGAGATCGGTGTTTATAACCGCCGACACCGATATCGATGCCAAAAGGGTGTGGAAGATGTTAATTTCGCAGATATTGGGAAGGACGGCGTAAGAGACAGGCATTTAAGAACAGTTCGATCCCAGCGGGACAATATAAATCTACAACAGAAAACTAGAAGTAACGACACTTCAGATTGATTTTTTCTTCGACAACTGTTGAGTCGAACTTATAAGACAGTAGTTCAGCTCAGCACTATGGCCCCACCCTCCGCAGATGTGGACACCGCTCCAGTTTCACAACAAGAATTCCCATCCAAACTCGGGATAGTATCAGAAACTGCCGAGACCCATGTCTCAACCTTAACCAAACCACTTGTGTACAGTGGCAGCCTCGACGAATACAAGTCCTTCGACGTCACTCCAGTTATTGGACGAGAATATCCCGAGGCACGTCTCGTTGACATCTTAAAGGACGATGCTAAAATTAAAGATCTGGCTATTCAAGGTGCGTATCACGAAGGCACCTCTCCATCGACCAAGCATATGAGAATCCGAAGTGGCCCGCTCAATTAGACCAATACGGAAAGCGGAGATATTTGTTTCTGACCAGTTCTATTTAACAGTCTCTCAACGCGGAGTGGTCTTTTTTCGCAATCAGGGCCTGTCTGTTGACGACCAAAAGACTCTTGGCCAGAAGCTCGGTGAGCTCAGTGGCAAGCCTGAGACTTCGAAGGTATGGTAACCATCCAACTCTGCTGAAACAAGCCCCGTGAAAATATATCTTACAAGCCCGACCCCATGCTAAGTTGTCATCTGTAGCTTCATCGGCATGCGCTATCCAATAGCAAGCGTGGAATTGCTGTTGACGAAAAAGGGAGGCTGGATGATGAGATCTCGGTTATATCCTCGGAGGTAGGTAGCCCAATCGCACGAAGGCATAAAGACATCAAGTTTCACGGACAGTGCTCATTTTCTCGCAGCAAAATCGCAAGTACTACAAACGCTTCACGAATAACTCAAAGCGCATCTCCAGTGAAGGCTGGCATGCCGAGTAAGATTTTCGTTTCTCAACCCCCAGCTAATATCCAGATCACTAACAAGTTTCAAGTATCACTTTCGAGCAAGTCCCTTCAGACTACGCCATACTTCAGATCCACACTGTCCCCGAAGATTCGGCTGGTGGTGACACCCTCTGGGCCTCTGGATATGAAGCATATGATCGCCTCTCCCCAGTTATACAGAAGCTTGCCGAGTCCCTGACTGCAACTCACCACCAACCAAATTTTGTAAACATCAGCAAAGAGCACGGCCTTGAGCTAATCAACGAAGACCGCGGCTCCCCAGAGAACACCGGACTTGATTTCAAGGCTGTGCACCCGGTGATCCGCACGAATCCTGTAACCGGCTGGAAGAGTCTTTTTGCCGCTGGTGGACAGCTTGCTGCAGGGTACATCAACGATGTTACTGAGCGAGAGAGCGAAATTCTCAAGGCCTATTTTTTGGAACTTATTGCGAACAACCATGATCTCCAGGTGCGCTTTAAGTGGAACAAAAATGATGTTGCGATCTGGGATAACCGCTCAATATTTCACACTGCGACCAATGATTATGACGGCAAGCGCCAGGGAAACAGGGTTGTGAGTATTGGGGAGAAGCCCTATTACGACGCCAATAGCCTGAGCAGACGTGAAGCGCTCGGCCAGCTTGCTTAACCTTGTCGTGACTCACGTTGTGCTTGAAGTTATAGTGTAGTCGTCGTCTGGATATAATGTCTTCCAGTGACTTCTGATGAAGGTATGATTTGGTATTTGGATTATTATATTACACTTTTGCAAATAGCTAGTGATTTTAATGGATTTGATTGCGTTCGAACTATGGCTATAATGAGACAACATTCCCCCTAGCATTCCTAGCCCATACTATGCCCTTGCGGATCGGAGAATGAGAAATCGTACCATAAGTCGAACCTATAAGCCTTTAGCTCTTCGAGCGAACCGAAATATCTACACATATAAGATCCATCCCGCACCCTCGTAGCGCAGGCTCTTGAAATTGCTATTGAACATAGGTGGTTGAGCTACTTTGGTCATTTCAGATAGTTAATATTTCCGAGTGGCGGAAAGTCAAACAAATAAAATCATAGATTGCCGATCCGAGTGGACCTGCGTGACAGCTGTGACTCCCCCAAATCGCCTTCCGATGCCACATTTCCTGTCGAAGCCCCAAAGTCTGGTTCTGGTCTCCGAGTCCAAGGGAGTCTGGTTTGAGATAGGAGAGCTTGTAATTCTCGTCCCTCCTCTAGGGTTAGTGTAGAGTGTGAAATGACCGTCGTATCAGGGCCTTTACTTTCGAATTCCTCTATATGCTGTTAGCAGGTCCTCTGTTCGCTATTTCAACACATACCTTGAAATATATCGAAAATATTTAGCACAACCAAGATCAACATTATAACCAGAAGCACCTGTCCAAAACCCCAAGTCGTCTCGTTAGTCACTAGGTGCCTGTTCGATACTTTAGCGTCGACAATATCATAGGTATTCCATCCAACAAATCCAAACAAAACGAGAATAACTAAAAGGGATTTCGAGTCTCCCACTGCCCACAAAGTCATCCACTCCCAGAGAAGCCATTTAACGAGATGGAAAATTCCTTGCAAAATCAGCCCCAGAAGTTTGTATATTAGCCAGGTAGCCTTGTTAAACTTATCTCGGTCAAGCAGAGGACATATGCTACTTGCACAGTCCTTTATCGGCTGCCAGGCACTTTTAATCGCTGCTGCATAAATTTTCCACGTTGAGGTGTGTCGTACAGGTCCAGAAATCATCAAACACACGAGGGACGCTGCGTATATGATTTCTCCAGAAACCCACATGTAACTCAGTTCGTCTACAGATCTGTCGTGGCTGATGAAACAATGGCCCGACTGAAAAGGGTCCCAGTAATCATCGCTCTGCCACCGTGGCAAGACCATGATCTGGAATATCACGTTGAGGACTACGCTAATGAAGACGAACACTTTTCTGCTCCACTGACGCCATAAACTCTTCTTACTCCCATATTCAGTGAAATACTCAGATTTTGCCGTCCAAAATGCATTTAGGGTCAAGTACCAGTAGGACATAACAAGCTGCTGGTGGTAGTAGGCCATCGTTGAGACTTGAGCTAATCCAGCGATCATAATAGCCAGACTCGTCACAACCTGGATGTCGCATAATGAATTGAGGCACAAGGCGGCCGCTTTTCGAGTCTTTGGACTATCATGCCTAAAGAGCTTCATGACATTGCTCATCGCCCAGATATAGTAATCTCTTAGTGTACTGAACCTGGCCTTCCAGGCCGACGTCCAGTACTCATCTAGCCATGGAGGAACCTTAGGTACAAGCTGATCTGCCAGCTTGTACAACCCTTTGGCATCATTCTCGAAGCCTGATATAGCAAGGCGATCCTTCATTTGTTGGCAACTTGCGCAATACCACTCCACTGCAGCGATAATGATAGTGATTAGAGCCATTGCAATAAAGCTAGCTAGAACCTGCATTTTTTCTAGTTAGATTCAGATGCAAAGAGACAGTTAAGCTCTCTCTCTTACTCCAAGGCCCCCAATGTCAGGGTCGCGCCTGCCACTTGAGCGGCACATAGGCAGCGCTGCCAGGTAGTGTCTGTATCGTTCCAATAGATATGGGTACCATTCGGGTACGTCCACGAACAGTTACTAGTATAATAGTCAAGCGGGTCAAAGCTATAATAAAGGAACATGTCTCTTGCTCCGCGTTGCTTAGCAAGTTGATAGAGGATTTTGTCGAGAGTAATTGGGCGGTACGGAGATACTCAGGCAAAATTGTGTGGGTATCCCCAACTACCGTAACCTATCCCCTTGGCGCACGCAACAGGAAGCAGCACATCAAATACAGTATATGGAATATAGAGAATGATTGAATTACTACACTATTCTACGGGCCTACGTACGGTATTTGTAGGGCTTGTGGGGAGCCTAGAAACCCTGAGTATTCGCATACTGAACGGCTCCGACTTCAGCTGCGATTGTGGCTGCATATTAGGCAGCGCCACTTCCCACGCAGAGCCAACCAGTAGGTGGAGGTAAGGGGAAGGAAGTACAATAAACGCCGCGCATCAGCGATGAAACTGCCACCAACTACGTACAGTGATAGGTTACTCGTAGCAGACCAATACAAATGCCTGATTTTCTCCAATATGGCCTTCAAAATAGCTTTCCTAATGCAGCAAGGTACGAGGTCGAATGTGATAGGGCTGACCGTCTCAGGAGCGGGATATTACCCCATGAATTTTAAGTTGTAATCTTAGAGGCTGACAGGAGCCAATTTGAGTGATAAAAAAGCTTGGCAATGTCTCACACCAGGTAAGCTGCATAACGTACAAAATATATAATTGTGCGACGGACTGACGGACTGCCCACTGCACCTTCATTTCCTTCTGAGCAGCGCGGGCGTTCTTTCGACCTGCAGAACAACTGCGCAGATCTCACTTCGAGATGCAGAATTCTACGCGTGACGCTAGCTCCTTTGTGGAGGGCATCATTGAGCTACAACATCCCCTGAGGCAGATAACGGTGCCACGGATCATTGTCATCGTCGCATTCATCGGCCTGTTAAGACTCAGAGTCACAAACCTCTCTCTCGCCATCCCAGCCATTCTCCTCGCCGCCTACCACGAACGGGCGCTGTACCAAAAAGACGGCATCTCCACCGTCAAATACTCCGTCCTTGGCCTGGTGATCCCATGGCTCCTCACCTTTACCTACAGACTAGTCGCGATGCGCCGTAGATGCAGACAACTGGTAGTCGCCTCACCCTGCCACCAGAAGCCCCAAGCTAACAACCTCCCTAGCCCGGCGTGCCCCACAGCTTCCTCCTCGGCCACATCCCCACGCTAGCCAGGGAAACCATGAAGTTCCCGCGCGACATCCACAACCACGTCGTGATGAGCCACATCGCCGACACGTACGACCTGCGCAAGCACGGCTTGTTCTTCGTGGACTCGTACCCGGTCATGAGCGAGCCGCTGATGGTCGTCGTGGCGCCAGAGGTCGCGGCGCAGGTGGTGCAGAACCAGGGGGAGCCGTTCCTGAAGCACCCCGTGCTCGATGACTTTGCGAGGGCCATTGGCGCGAGGGGGATGGTGTCGCAGGAGGGCGAGGGGTGGAAGGAGTTGAGGACGATGTTTAACCCGGGGTTCTCGCAGGCGAATCTGCTGTCTATGGTTCCTATGATTGTTGAGGAGACTGCTATCTTTGTTGATAGACTGTCGAGGATTGCGGCTGGGGATGGGTTTATTGAGAATACGGATTCTCTGGCGGCTGCTGTCACGGTTGATATCATCGGGCAAGCTCTCTTGGGCATCAAATTCGACGCCCAGACCTCGTCAAACGACTTGGTCACGAGCGTTGTCCGCGCGAGCCATCTCGTCAAGACTTTCACAAACTTCGACCCTGGGCGGCTGAATCTGTGGAGATATCTCAGGCTGAGATACCACGAGGCTGTTTCTAACACCAAAATTACAGAGATTCTTTCCGCGAGATGGACCGAGCTGGCTGCGGAACCGGAGAAGGCGAGCTCCTCGAGCGCCATCTTTGATATCGCGATGGCCAAGTATATGAAGAGAGGCGGGAGTCTCCAGAATGGCGTGACGAAGGACTTTCTGGAGTTGATGCGAGACAAGTACGAAGATATCCTAGAACCCCAAGAGCTTAAATAGAGCTTGTCTGTCTAACGAATGGCGCAGTGTCAAAACATTCATATTCGCCGGCCACGACACGACATCCACAATCATCACTGTAAGTATCGTCCCTCCTTTTTTTAGAACTCGGCTGATACAATACTGCAGTACGCCCTCTGGGAGCTCTCCCGGCACCCCGACTGCCTCCGCCAAGCCCGCGAAGAGCACGACGCCGTCCTCGGCACCGATCCCAACGAAGCCGGCGCCCGGCTCGCAGCAAACCCCCTCCTCGCAAACTCGCTCCCCTACACCACAGCCATCGTGCGCGAGACGCTGAGACTATGGACACCCGCCGGGTCGGTCCGCATGGCGCCCAAGAAAGGGTTTGTCCCCCCCCCCCACCGGCTTCCCCACGCAGTCAGAGCAGGCCGATCGATACTAACGAGTGACCACAGAACCACAGTCGTAGGACTCGACGGGCGCACATACCCCGCCGACAACTGCATGATCTGGTCCGCCAACAACTGCCTCATGAAAGACCCCACCCTCTTCCCCTCCCCCTACACCTTCATCCCCTCACGCTTCCTCCCCTCCTCCCCCCACGGCGCAATCCCCAAGAACGCGTACCGCCCCTTTGAAAAGGGGCCGCGGGACTGTCTGGGCCAGGAACTGGCGATGCTGGAGACGAGGACTATTCTTGCGATGACGCTGCGCAGGTTTGAGTTCAGGGAGGCGTATGGGGAGTTGGATCGTAGGATGGGGAGGACGGCGAGTGTGTTTCCGGTACTGGATAAGGTGGGGGGGAGGGCGTATCAGGTGCTGTTTACGGCGGCGAAGGCGAAGGAGGGGATTCCGATGTGGGTTGAGGAGAGGAAGGGGTAGGTGGTGTGGTGGGGGTTAGGTTAGGGATGGCTGGTTGGTCTGGCTGTTATTTACTTTAGCAGCTGAGACCTGGCTTTTGCAATAGCTAGCTGTATTCTACGCATTCGTGGTGAGAAATAAAGATAAGCTCTGTGTCTGTGACACTAGGCAAAGTTTGATCCTTGCATAATATAGTGTATGCAATATACCTGCCAATAGCATGGCTACATACGTAGCATGCCCTCTTACATCAGATCGGCGGCTTCTAGAATCACCCTCAGCCCTAACAAAGGGAAGGAGCGACAAACGACGGAGCGTTCCTTCCCTCTTTATAGAGTCTACAACAACCCAACCTAATCCTAGACCCTCGTCCCACCCGACGACAAAGACGAAAAGATAAGGACGAAGCCGAAGACAGCGACGACACGACGACACGACGGCAAAAGAAGAAATGAGGAGAAGGTGACGTTACAGTCTAGAACATGGACCCTGAGCGGCCCGCTTCTCTCGTCAGCTGAGCTCGCCGCCTCTTCCGCGCAGAAGCTAGAGTAGCTATCGTCATATGTCAGACGCAGCGACTCCGGCCGGAGCAAGGACTCGGAGTCCGGCTACCGTCCCAGGGCAGCACATGCCAGGTCGCGATTCGAAGCTGATAGGATAGGCGATGTATGTCGACCGGCGGCGGGGAGATGGCGCGTGGGAAGGTGGGGATGCGGATGCGAGGGAAGAGGGAAGAGGGAAAGAAGGAAGTGGAGTTGTGGTGGTGGGTGTGCACAGCCACAGGTGGTGTTGTCGTCGTCATCGGGTGGAGCAGTGGAGTTAGTTGGGTTGGTTAGTGGGGGATGGGGGTCAGGAACGGGGGGGGATGGACAGGTGGACAGGTACGGGTGTATCAGGTGGTGCGGGTTAGACTTGGAGTGAGGGTATTCGGCATGTGTGATGGGTATATTAGATCGATATTGCGATATTAGATGGATCGATATTAGATTGAGGGGATGGAAGGGGGAAATGGCGGTGATGGTGATGGGAGGGAGTGAGATGGAGATTTGCTCGGGTAGGGCTGATTTGTAGTGAGTGGAGTGAGTGGAGAGAATGACTGTACTGGGCCGTGTTAATGTCGGCGAGGACGAGATATTGGTTTTTAAATTGATGACTGCGTATCTTTATCTTTATTGAAATTGATATTGATACTGATATTGCATGTAATGTCAGACTGACTGCGTATGGTATTAAATAAAATAGACAGCTAGAGTATAATAAACAGCTTCTAGACGTCTGATAGCCTCATTTGATACTTCCGACCGTCCCATCATAATACGCTTCTTTGTATGTACCTGCACCTAAAAACGATACTTCCTCCCTCCCGTACCACCCGTTCGTGCCGTCTGTACCGTCTCCAAGCGTCACCCAAGAACCCGTCATATCCGTCATACCCGTCCCCCAAGATCCAACAGGACCCAACCGGCGTGTCCGTGTTACCAGGATGTGCTGCACAATGTGCTGCACAATGTACTGCACAGTTACTGCACAATGCCCGTCCTGTACCCCACTGACAGCACTTTGTATTGCCCGTTACGGCTACACTATCTCCACTGTACTCTTACCCGTGCAGGGTACAAGGACGCGTGCAGCCTTTTTTGTTCCCTACTACCTCCCAGCTAAAATCCCAGCCAAGATCATCATTTACCACCACCCGCCGCCACTGACCACTGACCACTGACCACTCCTACCAACAAATCTCAGCTTACGTCAAACTACACGCTTTACTGTACTCTACATACATACAACATACACTCTTCCGATTCACCACGATACCTACAACAGACTCACTCTATTCGAATCCAATATATAGACCAGCTCGATCGCATCTCCTTCACCAGCATAACATAGTACCTGCAAACCACATAAGCGACGCCGCGGCGGGAGCTATAGAGACAGGTACCCGACACTGCGGGGCAACGAGCGCATCTCCAGGCGACAACAAAGGGTCTTCCCCCACCGATGGCCACCATGGAGGCCAGCACAGGATTACGCCGGAAGGACACCACGAAAGGCGCACCGCTGCGCGTCCTGTCACTAGGTAACCAAATCCCCCCTGCGCCCCTCTCCGCTCGCACCAAGCTAACCTCCCTCTCCAGACGGTGGCGGCGTGCGCGGCTACAGCGTCTTCATCATCCTACAAGAGCTCATGCACCGGACCTTTGTCGAGATCGAAGGGCGCGCGCCGAAGCGCTCCGAGATCCCGAAACCATGCGACCACTTCGACCTGATCGTCGGGACGGGCACGGGCGGCTTGATCGCGATCATGCTTGGCCGGCTGCGGCTGGACCTCGAGACGTGCAAGGAGGTGTATGTGCGGATGACGCGCAAGGTGTTTGAGACGGACAAGACGATCGCGGGGATCCCGTACCGGAGCACGCTGTTCAAGGCGAGCAAGCTGGAGGAGGCCATCAGGGAGTGCGTGAGGGAGCATACGGTGTTCCAGAGCGAGGGGAACGATGGCGACCCGTTTGACGATGTGCAGTCGCCCATCTCGTATCCGTTGGGCCGCGGCGATAGTGGGAGGAGCGATGGCGTCAAGAGGCATCAGAGTAATGCGAGTATGATGAGCTTTTCGGCCAGGGGGCCGAGGAGCTCGTACGCGGGGGACAGGAGGTGGTCCACTGCGGCGCGGTATGGGGATGCGAATGCGCTCCTCTACGATATGAGGGAGGACCGCACAAAGACGTAAGCCCCACATTCATCACCATATTTTCTACTGCCCTCACTAACACCCCCCAGCGCCGTAACAGCAGTCTACCAAAACACGCCCAAAGGCGCCCCCCCAGCCCTCCTCCGCTCCTACGACTCCCGCAAAGAGCCCGCCCCCGAATTTAACTGCACAATCTGGCAAGCCGGGCGCGCGACCTCGGCGACAGGGCTAGCCTTCAAGCCGATCCAGATCGGGCAGAGCGTCTTCATCGACGAGAGCCACGGGCGCTTCAACCCGTCTCCCGTCGCGCTGGACGAGGTGACGCTGAACGAGTACCCCGGCCGCCCCGTCGGGACCTTCGTCTCCATCGGCACGGGCAAGCGGCCCTCCAACACAGACGCGACAAGCCACCTCTGGTACGACGATTTCCTCGGCGACTTCGCCGAAGCGCGGCGCCGGCTCATCGCCAAGATCGAAGGGTGCGAGACGACGCACCTCTCCATGCCCGGCCTGCTCGCAGCACGCAACATCGAGATCGACGCCTACATCCGGCTCAACGTCGAGGTCGGCGTCGGCGACTTCGGCATGAACGAGTGGGCCCGCCTAGCAGACATCTCGACCTCCACGCGCCGGTACCTCGCCCGCCCAGACGTCCAGGCCATGTCCCTCAACGCCGCCACCCGCCTAGCACGCATCTACCTCACGCGCCTACGCGGCCGCGACCCCGCCGCCCCGCCCGCACCACTCGTCCCCCCCCCTCGCGACCCGCGGCGCGTAACCCTCCAAAACGTCCCAGAAGCACCCTACCCCTCCTTCGCCGCCGAGCTCCCCGCTGAAGTCCCGCCCGGCGCCCCGGCGCCCGCGCCAGCACCAGCGGTCCGCCCCAGCTCGCGGCGCAGCTACGATCTCGGCGCGGAGTCTCTCGGGGTCCCCTCGCCCGTGCGCGGGAGCCCGCGCACAAGCGACGACGGGCGTCCTGTCTCTGCGCTCTCTGCTGCGCCTATTACCGCGCCCGCTACCTCCGCGACGGGGGGGGGTGATAGGTTGACGTCGCACGCGCCGACGCCGGCGCAGTACTGGACTGCGGGGGGGAGGGACAAGATTGCTATTGTGGCTGCGGATGAGGAGGCGGGGAATGGGCGGATGGAACCCCCGCCGTTGCCGCCGAAGACGCCGATTATGGGGGGGAGGGAGCATAGGAGGGGGGCGAGCGCGGTGGGGGGTGGGGGGATGGTGGGGCCGCCGTATCCGTTGGATGATGGGCCGCCGCCTGTGGTGAATATGGCGAGGAAGCCGGAGTGGAATGGGCGGTAGGGGGTGGGGAGGGGGGGGGGAGGGAGTTGTTGAGATGTGGTGGGCGGGGAGGATTGTATTCTTTTTCTTTCGTACGGGGGGATTATCTGGTTATTTGGCTGGTTGGATACCCGGTTGCAGGCGTTTTGGAGCGTTTTCTGTTGCTGGAAGAAGGGGGCGGAGGGGGTGATTTGATTGGATGCGGTGGATAGAAGGATACCGACACGAAACGTGCTGGGTCGGGACACGGATACCGGGGTCTGTGTATCGATCCGACCGATTGTTTGAATGAACGAACGAACGAACGGACGGCAGATTTTTTAAAATTCTACAAAACTACTACACTCACGAGCTAGGCATGGATATAGGCATGGGCATAGGCATGGGATGGGATAGAAACGGGGGGGTTGCTTTCATTCTACGACTGTTGACTGTTGGCGTTTGTGGTGGTTCAGCGGGCTGGGTTGGGGGGGGGGGGGCTCAGGCGTTGCAGGGTGTGGGTCATTTAGGGGGAGGGAGGGGGATATGTGATCAGTTATTATGTAGTGCCGTTGGTGGGAGGGTGGGGTGATTAGTAGGCTATGTAGGTTAGGTTAGAGGAGAGGATTATTGCATATACCTATTTCATAACGCCTACTTCCTAACGTGCCGCTTGGTTGTTTGCTGTGATTCATCTTCCCTAGGCGCACGTTTGTATTCCCTCCCCTCGACCCCCTTTGAGGAGGCTCGGGGCTTAGTGGGTTCGTAGGACACTGCAGTCGCTTGTATGGATAGTGTAATCTTCAATAAACCAACCATTTTCAACCGTAACGCCCATTGAAACGTAGCATCAACGTCCCCATTATATATACCCTCACCTCAAGCAGCCAAGCCGATGATCCCCTCATACTTCCCATAACAAACCCAATCCCCCCTCTTCTCCTCCTCAGTGCAGGGAATCCCACGCCAATACCGATAGTAGCGCTCATTCCTCTCACCCCACGACACGCTCACCTCCACCGCCTTCTCCCTCCGTTCGTCGAATGACGCATAGGGGATACGGATATTGCATTCCTCTAGCGCCAGGCGCAGTCTCCGCACCAGGTCGTCGATTGGCGTGGAGATGGGGGGGTTATCATCGTCTTGGGTATAGCCCTGGTCCCGTATTCCGAGGGTTATGTCGAGATGTAGTAGGACTGTAGAGAGCTGGCATGGTGGATTCGAGGGCGGCTATTAGACTATGTGGGGCTGGTGATCGAAAGGTTTCCGGGGAGTTGGGCAGGTTGGTGCTGGAGCTGGGGGGGGAGGTCATGGTCTATGCTATCTCGACGGATGGTATGCTGGCGAGGCGGCGGGGGGGGGGGGTAGGTGGGGTAGGTGGCGGGTCATCATGGGGGTGGATATGTGGATTGTGTTGGTGGAATATAGGATTGTTATGCACGGGCGCGGAGGGGGACTTTGTGGACATCGTAGCTGAGATGTATGTGAATGGTGTAATTACCAAATGCTTCCTTAACTTGTGCCGAATTTGGAAGGGGAGCTTCTGGAAACAGGCTCTGTTGGATGTGGCAGCTACGATTGACAGGGGAAGGTTTTCACGAGAGGGCGAGGGTGTAAGGGCGCGGGGACGGTCCTGGGGAAGGTTGGGAAGGGGCGGCGTTTCATTGTCTTTTGTGAGAGATATGGGGGGCTTCTTTTCAACCCATTTGGATAATATATTGGGCATTTCGTTGCACTCTCTGAAGCTCTGGATATTTTGTCAAGTGGATAATCATACAGGTGGAGATGGATATTGGAATTGGCGTTTATAAATAGAATATAGCCGCCGAATGGGGGGGTTACGGGTCTCTGTTTCTCAAGATTTGCGGAAACTCGTTCCCAAAGAGAAAACCCAGGCCATCTCAGCAAGGACGACTTTTCTAGCAGTGGTCCCCGAAACCCAGATAAGGTGGAACATTATCTCAAAGGTATTGAGTGGGATCCATATTATACACTCCGTTGGCCTCATCCACAACGACATCAACCCGAATAACATCATGATCGTCGAAGATGCTAGGCCAGTAATTATCGATTTTGACTCCTGTCTGCTAGAAGGATCACTGTTAGGCTTGACGAAGCGAACCTTTCAATGGCAAAACCTAAGGGATCAGATTTCCGAAATAAGCAATGATGTCTAGTCATTGAAATTGATATGCACTTGGCTGGCTGGTGCTTGCAATGAAGAATGGGCAGCAATGTTAGACACACCACCATGGTCACTTTTAGAATATTAGCAATGTAACAAAGTAATAAGTAAAAGCAGCATAATATCATTTAAATAATAAGGGCCTCTTATTAGACCAGTCCCCAACGTAGTACAGTACAATATAGTGCGCCATTAGTGGTAAAGAGAGGTGCAACAAGCTGCTTGCCATGACTGAAGCAAAGGCATGACGTGGAGGGTTTAAAGGTCGCTAGACCCTGGCGATCGTGCCACTGTGCCACCCCCAGACCCCGCTGATTCCTGAGCGCCCTGCGGGACCACCCGATGATCCACGAACCATGGTTCTGATGGCATTTAACAGTACGTCATCCTAAAGTTGTGAACACTACAAATTTGATCTTGTGGATTAAAAACCAGGGTAAGGTACCTAGGATAAGTTGAGTCCCCATTTGTCTCCGCTAGTCAGTATAAGAGAAGGACAAGAGACACGGCCCACTGATACTCTGGAGGCACTACTGTATCCTGTTAGAAAGCGTCGAGTTTTGTTTGTATAACAGCGACATTTATCGTTGAGAACCGAGAGAATTACAGTCTGCAGAAGAGAGGGCATACATTTTATTTAGTCAAGGAAACTCAACCATCCTCGTGTATCATCTCGAAGTGTTATGGTGTCTCCGAATTGAGAGGAAGGCTGTGCCCCTACATAGGTTACTTAAGCGCTCCTGTTGTGGTATAAACATGGAGGGACGCGCTGCAATATGCTAGAGTTTATGACAACGACCACATTCCCTCAAAATCTCCTTGTTTAAATCGACAATAGAGGACTCGCCTCTTTTTCACCAGAATATTTCAGGGCTTCACATTTTCGTGTTGTATTCCCAATCCATGTATATATCTAGTGACAGCTATAGACATCTAAACCAGACTGTCAATTGACTGGTTAAATCCCCTTAGAACGAGGGAACCCCATCCCTAATCTGGTTGCTCAAAGTCGGATTGGCCTTGAAAGGATCAGGGCTGACGATTCTCTTCGCCTTGATCAAATCCGCCACCATACGGCTGAAAACAGTAGCACCATTGGCATTTACATGAGTCCTGTCGCCGCTCTGGTAGTTCAACCTTTGTGCTGCGTCGTTTCCAATTGCGTTGAGGTACGTGATGCTCGTTTGCAATAATTCAATGTATGGTTGTCCAGTCGCCGATGCCGCCTGGCGCACAAGAACAGCCCAGGGCTCGAGGATGTCCACGATCTTACCGCCACTGTAATTGCGCCTTGAGAGAGAAGTGGCGAAGATTGGATGGGCGCCGAGGGCAGTGACGTCGTTGGCCATGCGCCTGAGATTCGCGGAGTAGGTCGGCTTATAGCTATCACCGTTTTTCTGCAGAATCACAACCGTTAGTTAATTTGCTGTAGACCAATAGAGAAATTATACAAACCTGGTCATTGTGGCCAAACTGGATGGTAACAAACGTTCTGGCCTTGTTATTAGATGCCTTTACGCAATCGAGTGTTGCCTTCCAGGAGAGTCCGGAAGAGTCAGCGATGAAGGAGGAGGTGGATGCGCCACCTTTAGCCAGGTTCTTGCATGTCACTCCAGATTGAAGGGTGCTTTGGCAGAACGCGTCTCCCCATCCTGCTGAGTGTTAGACTGCTTAATTTCTCTTTGCAGTGAGTTGATTCTTACCACCGTTGGAGGCTGTGGTCGAATCCCCAGCAAGACAAAAGGTCACGTCTGTTGGCGACGCACCGCCTGGGTTTGTGGGAGTGGTGGGTGTAGGATCGGGTAAAGAACCGCCTGGGAGGCACTTGAATTCCTATGTTAGTATGTCCTCTTTACAGGTGCTGAAGCAATCCTTAATCTACCTGAGAATACCACTGGCTTCCACCTACACAGGTAGAACCGGAAACACATGTTTTAGGCCCCGTCCAGCCAGTACCGCCACCTTTACGTAAGTCAACATCACATTTTTCGACTCGCAGGTGATCAATAGAACGTACATTGTCCATACAACGGCCTGTTAAGCAGAATTAGTACGGCGCTAACGCCATATTCGAGATTTGAGGCGCATAGGGCGTTAGACTTACGATTGAGCACTAGCATAAGTGGCAAATACTCCAAAAGCCAGGATTTGTTGAAGCATGTTGAGATAATTTCAGAAAACTCTCTAAATAGATCGGTGGAGTCTAGCAAATAATATGAACTATTATGTTTCCTGTAAATCCACTTATATTGAAGCTAGAGACTGGTTTTTATATCTTTCCAAATACCCAGACGTTGGCGTGCATCGGGTTTACTTTGCGGGGGGATTGGCCGCTTTGCCATAGGAAATGCGCATGGTAGTTTAGAATACTAGGATTGAATTCGGATCAAAGGATGAGGGGAAGGAATTCGATTAAGGCTTAGATTTCCAATCACCTATAAAGATAAAACTGCCGCTAATAATTATAACATCACCCCGGATAGCCCCGGAGGAAGATAACCCGACGACTTCCCCTATAGATTAACTGGATGCAAAACAATTCGAATGGTTTATTCATGGTGTTTCTCAATCATGACTAAAGTAAAAATCATATCCCAATGTCCAACCGATTTCATCCCCTAAATTAACTCTAACTTACCCCGCAGATCGATATGCGCTAATGCATAACGTATTTCCTGGGCGAGCTGGTCACCTGCCCCCATAATACGCCCAAAATCCATTCCCTGCCATTCCTAAGCCAACCGCCAAAATGGGCTCGGTAGATCTAGTGGCGTATCTACTGTGCCAAGGGACCTGCTGCGCCGTTGAAACAATAAGTGGCATGATTATTAGCACATTACTAGCATAGTACCTAGTCATAGAACCTATCATTTCAGTTACATCTATCAGTAACTATTCTGTTAATTGTAGTCCCTAGTAACTGAGCAGCTTTACTTGCACTTCAATTGCTATAATTACTGCTGTCATCCACAGCCACTCTTTAGACTTTCAAGCAGTATGAGACTTTTGGTCAGCCCGAGGGTGAACTGTGCCGTTCTTTTATTCAACCGCGTACCTGCCAGGGGACTCCCAGTTTCCTTGTAATGACCACCCCGGCCTTCCACCCACTGTAAGAATGCTTACATCAGAACAGCACGGCCTAGAAGGATATTACTAACATTCTCACAGCGGTATAGCATGGAGGTAATGAGCTTACAGTGAAAGAGCTTGGGCATTACCGGAACTCCGAGTATAGGTATTCTAATGGAGTGAAACACGATGACTTGGCACTAAAATAAGTGGGTTAGGATGTCCTGTGGGTATCGAGTGCAAATGCAAGAAATAGATTGGTCGGTAAACCAAACTCCGAATCCAACGCAGTTCTTAGCTTTATCACTATCGGCTAGTAAAAACCTTATAGTTTACCTAGCAAGCTTATTATCAGCGATTGGGATACCTATACTCGGAGTTCCGGTTATGCTTAATCTCTCCCGACGCTACGTCGTTAGTGGTGCAAATCCTTTTGGTAATACTGGTGCGTTTTCGGTCGGCTTTTCTTGACCCTTACTTATTTCTCCAAACAGAACGTCATCCTGCGACCAGCTCGGCTTTCTAGGTGTTGTGCAAAATCCGCTACTAGAATAAGCCCATTTCAGAACACATATATATAGCTGCCTGCTGAGACAGAGAAAATGTAATACACAACGTCGAAGAAGATTCATCCAATTTAGACTTATACAATTTAAACGCATCCTCCATGGCAACCATACTGATCTACGGGGCCACAGGCTACACAGGCCGGATTGCAAGCGAATATGCAGCGCAGAATGGAGTGAAATTTATTCTGGCTGGCAGAACAAAAAGCAAGGTTGAAGACCTAGCTGCGTCGCTCAACGTCCCATCCGAAGTCTTTGATGTGAGCGACCATAGGAAGGTTGATCTTGCTTTGAAATCAGTTCGCGTACTTCTTAACTGCGCTGGCCCTTTCCAACATACCGCCCAACCCCTTATCGAAGCGTGTATACGAAATGGTACACATTATCTCGACACCGCCGCCGAGCTTGATAGTTACAGGCTCGCTGAGAAGCTGGACGAGGATGCAAAAGCGGCAGGCGTCATACTTTTGCCAGGGTGTGGCGGCAGTGCAGCTATGTTGGGATGTCTGAGTGCTTATGCTTTGGAGCGTATTTCGAACCCCCTTCGCATCGACCTCGCTTTACATGTCGTCGGGTCAATGTCGCGCGGTTCGGTTATTAGCGCTACAGAAAACTTGACAGTGGAATGTCTTCAACGGCTTGACGGGGAATTAGTAGCGCAAGACCCCACTAATACCCAAGAGTTTGACTTCGACAACGGTCAGGGGAAGGTCTCTTGCTCTTCGATCACTTTTCCGGATTTGATCACTGTGTGGAAATCAACAAAGATTGGAAATATTGGGACGTTTTTCCGTATGACAGGAGACGGCATTCCAACAGGAGATCTAGCTCAACTTCCAGATGGTCCCACACCGGAACAAAGGGCATCGACACCATACCAAGCTGCGGTCACTGTTACCTCTAAAGACGGCAGTGTAGTCCGTGCAGTCCTCCATACGCTAAACGGTTACACTTTCACTCCTTGGGCATCTGTTGAGGCGGCAAAGAGAGTCGCCGCTGGAGTGACGCAAGCAGGATTTCAAACAACAGCAGGATTATTTGGTTGTGACTTTGTGCGAAATATTCCTGGAACTGTAATCAAAGATCTATAGGATAGAAATAAACTCTATTTGCTTTGTGATCAACGATATCTGAAGCGACAAACCATTCTGCATCATACCTTTGATCTCGAGAACTCTAACTTGTAAGTTTGCTCATCTACTCTACGAATGGGTTTATTTTATATGATGAAAATAGGTTGTGCTTGCAAATGAAATCCTATAACTTCAAATCATCTTTTCTTTCTCCTTTACTACGCAACAACGCAGACATGCTTGTCATCATTTTTTAAAATGCTTACTATAGTCAGTTACTTCATTTTTAGGCCCTTAGGCCATCTATATGTTTGTTTTACAAGGCTTCCTCTACACATTATAATCCAGAGGAGACCCTATTCTTTTAGAAAAGATACAAAACTTAGCCAATAGTTCTAGTTAGTGTGCGTCATGCGGGGCCGTCGGGACCGTCGGTTCGGAATATATCCAGACCAGTGTGGTCGCCCAACGGTTTCTTGGCAGAGCAGTCATGTGATTCTATATTACTAGATATATTACTATATATTAATTTATGTAAAGTTGTGGCCGATATGTCAATGCAAAAAATTGGGCCGTTCATCCGAGCTCGGATCGTTCCTGGTTAATGAAAAGGTTAAAAGCTTCGTTTATTTTCCCCCCGGACACACCTCGGTATAGTTCCCACCGCTGCAATCTATATCGTGGAGAGGGGTAAGTAAGAAATAGGTAAGAAACTACGCAGTAAGATCCTCCAGGTTATATATCCATAAATATAGGATGATAGACTGTATTTCTCTTCGATAGTCTTCCACATAGTCCTTTCACAAACTCGCATCATCAACACAATTCACTTTGGACTCTAATCTAGTCAACTAAAAGACAATCACAATGGGCTTAAAAAAATCGCTGCTGTTGGCAGTTGCTCTACAGGCCGCTGTAGCCTTCTCCCAAGGTGGACCATGGTCTCAATGTGAGTAGCTGCCTCGAGAATATACAAACCAGTCTAATCGATAGCATAGGTGGCGGCAGCGGCTGGTAAGCCCCAAGAGCACTATTCGTCTCCCGGATGCTTCTAATATCCCACAGGACAGGGCCAAAGACCTGCATGAGCGGATACACCTGCAAATACACTAATGATTGTCCGCCTCCCCAGAATCCACTTCTACCGAGCCCCAACTAACCCAGTTCACCAGGGTATTCGCAGTGCATCCCCGGCGACGGTGGCAGCCCAACCAATCCCACCACCACGGCACCCGCTCCCGCCGGCTCTCCCACCTTGTACCTCTGCGGCGACTCCACCATGGCGAACCGCGGTGGCAACGACGGCTACACCGACGGCTGGGGCAGCTTCACGCAGGACCTCGTCTCCATCCCCGTGATCAACAAGGCGATCGGTGGGCGTTCCGCGCGCTCCTTCACGCGCGAGGGCCGCTTCACGGAGGTCATAAACGCTGCGAAACGCGGGGACTACGTCGTCATCGAGTTCGGGCACAACGACGGCGGCTCACTCTCCACTGACAATGGGCGCACGCCCTGCGCTGGCTCCGGCGAGGAGACGTGCACTACGTACTACGATGGCAAGACGGAGACCGTGCTAACGTACTATGCGTACCTCCGTAACGCCGCGCGCTCCCTCCAGGCTAAGGGCGTCAACGTAGTCATCTCCTCCCCGACACCGAACAATGTCTGGGAGACGGGCTCGTGGAGCTACGGCCCGGGGCGCTTCCACACCATGTCCAAGGCCGCGGCAGCCGCTACGGACGCCAAGTTTGTCGACCACGGCTTCTTTGTTGCGGACCGCTACAAGACGTTAGGGTACTCAGCCGTGATGGCGTACTACCCGAGAGACCACACGCATACGTCTCCTGCGGGCGCCAAGACGGTCGCGCAGACCTTCTTCAGGGGGCTGATCTGCGGGAACTCGGGGCTGAAGAGCCATCTGTCGTCGGCAGGGAATTCTGTCCCGAACCAGAGCTGTGGTGGGATTTGAAGAGCTTTAACAAAGCGCAATGTGAGAATTACAAACTGTTGGAAATTTGCACCTGTGGTAAGGTGGACAACAGCCAGTTTGTACGGTGTAGAATCCGGAAGCGGGTCACAATATAGTGCAGTATATAGTAATATAGTAAACGATTCAATTGATATTCTATTCTAATGATTCTACGCAGTATTTATGGGCTTGTAAGAGCCTACAGTAAACCCTAGAACCCCCAAGTAATCCACTGTTTTCGGTGCAGAGTTTTCACCTGCCCCGGTGAGAAATATGGGCACGAAGATTATAACAATGTGTTACTATGTGATCACCGAAACCACGGCGAGGTTGACCAGGTGCTTTAGGTCCAAAAAAACTCGGAGTTTCCCCGATCTCCGACCAGTTTTCCCAACACAAACCAGGAGCGGACGGGGATGAGCCCCAACTCAAAGCGTTATCAGGTGAAACACAGCAATTTGGTATAATCCGGTGCGATTACTTGATGTTATAGCTATTCCGGACGTCTCCCCGAATTGCCTCCCATTGTCTGAATTATCTTTCGAGATGGCTTCCCAACTTCATGATTCCCTGAAGTTGGTTATTGGAACTACAGGGATGACCGACCTACAATGACTTCGTCTCGGTGTAGAACTCACCGACATGACAATCTATGCCTCCATCGCCTCGGGAGATCTTCCGATACGAGATCTTCCTCTACAGATTAGTCTAAACGTTAACGCTATTACAATATGTAGACTTCATTCCTGTTGGGTTAGTGTTGTGCACGGTGCTGCGTTCCCCGCTTTCCGCCAAGGGGATATAAAGTGTTTTTCTCCAGCTTCCCCACAATCTAGTAAGCATTGGCCCTGCCAACTTAACTTGATCCCTAACGTAGGGCCTTTATTCTTCGGAGAGTCTAACCCCGCGATATATAGAATACCCGCTACCTGACCATCTCTCTGTCTTTATCCAGATATTGATTTTAATATATTATTATGCCTGTCCCGTCCTCGGTCGATGATATCCCATATAGTGAGTGCCACTTCAATGTCAACTAGCGGAGTATGAATACTGCACACCTGGCTACAGAGGTGCTGGCTAAAGAGGTGCTGGCTAGAAAGGTGCTGGCTAGAAAGACGCTGGCTAGAGAGTTACGTTTTCATAACTCACCGGCCGGAAGAAAAATATAAAGAGACGACATTTCTCACCCTAGATTCGGCATTCTCATCCTCAGAACCAACAGGAACACAATCGCAACCATGATTGCGCGACCATTCTTCCTCATGGTGGTGCTTGCACTCATCTCCCTCGTCGCTGCACAATGCGGTTCTGGCACACCGGATGCAACGGTCACCGGCTCCAGCGGCAACTATCAAGCTTCCAAGGGCGGCAGTCAGCTCTACAGCGGCTCCGACTACCGTCTCGCCATACAGCGCGCCATCGATGCCATCAGCAGCGGCCAGCGCGTCGCCGTCATGGCCTCCGGCTCCATTGGCGCGAACACCCTGATCATCGGCAGCGGCAAGATCTTCGATGGCTGCGGCACGATCAACGTGGCCGCTCGCAGCGGACGCGGCGCCATCGAGTCGACCGGCACCACTGGCACACGCATCCAGTACCTCACCATGACGGGCAGCCCCTACTTTGGCCTGCTGCACTACGACACGCGCGACCTGTACCTCGGCAAGATCAACATGAACCTTAGTGGCGGCATGGGCATCCGCTTCCACCGCGACGAAGCGGCTAACTACAACGTCGTGATGGACTCCATTAATGTGCGCGGCGCAACCAGCCACGCTGTCGAGACGTGGAACATCAACGGGCTCAAGATCAACGAGGTCATCGCGCGCAACGTTGGCGAGTGCGGGCTGCTCCTCCAGAAGGTCGTCGATGCGACCGTCGGCCTTGTGGACGGCGACAACGTCGCTGCGGGCAACGGCTACGCCACCTTCCGCATGGCAAACGAGAACGGCCGCCGCTCAGACGGCAGCTACCCAACCAACATCCGTATTAACAAGGTCAAGTCGCGCGGTGGCGGCCGCGGTGTCTTCTGCGTGTCCCAGTCAGGCGGCGCGGTCATTGACAACGTCGACCTCGCGAGTAATGGTAACAATGCGATCCTAATCGAGAACTGCAACAACGTCAAAATCAGCAGCGGCACCGTCACCGGCGGTGGCGAGGTCCGCCTGGCGGCCCGCACTGAGTTCGCCAACAACCGCGACATCTCGCTCACCCTCACCGTCAACAGCAACACCGTGCGCGAGTCGCCCTGCGGCGTCAACTCCTACTTCGCCATCTCGGGCAACGCGAGCCTGAACATCTGCGCCAAGAACAGCCCGGGCACGCCAGCGCAGACGTCGTCTACTCCTCAGCCTACGAGCGGAGGTGGTGACGGCGGTGGCGGCTGCTCCGCCCTCTACGGACAGTGTGGCGGGAATGGATACACTGGCCCGACGAGCTGCTGCTCGGGATCGTGCAAGGCTAGCAATGAGTGGTACTCCCAGTGCTTGTAGGAGACGGGCGGTGACCGTGCTGGTCGAATGAATCATGATGGTTTGGTTGTAAGTACTGTATCAGAATTACCACCAACATATCGAATATCAGACAGTTACCTTTTGCTACTTTGCAGCTGCGGTCCGATGGTGCTCCGAGTGCCACCCCAACACTAACTTGACTTGTAAAAGATATAACAACAGTAACCTGACTTCTCTAGAAAACATATAAAATTATTTGGCCGTCAATAAATGTCAACTTTTAGTCCTGTCTTTGAATCCTCGCACTGACCTCGCAATATGGCTGGTCTGAAAGCCTGGGCTCAACGAAAGCTGAAGAAGCTACGGCGTCGCACTCGATATCCAAATCCACGGGATGAGGATCTATACATACCCCAAGAACCCCGCGTCCTTCCGACTCCCTCCAGCGCCTGCCTCTCGATCCTTCGAGGCCTTTCTTCCAAAAATTGCCCTTCAAAATCCGCCGCAAGACATACTCAGAACCGTTTGGAAACCGCACTTTCCACGTCGATCTCCATTACAGGAAACCATATCTTCCAGGCTCGTGGCACGCGTTGCTCTCTAAGAAAAAGGACGACTACGTCGAGCCAGCCCCGGAATCGTGGCGCTGGTGGAGCTGTGTCTGTCATCGGAATACGCTTTGCACAAATCAGCTCTACAACGACACCTGCAATTTTGATGGTGAACATTGCATAGTTTGTGGGGAAAGAGTTGTGCGTGATGAAACAAACCGGCGTCTTGAACGTTCTGTCGGCGTGATGGGATGGTTTACATTGTGTCGCGCCAGACACACGGGTAGGAGACCAACCACCATGGCCATGGGATACTGAACACATTCTCTATAAACGTTGGCAGGTCTACCGGAAGCTAACGTCGCACACCAACCCACCAGTGTTCCCAATGTTTCAGAGCCTGGCCATCGAAATCGTCGACGACGGAGATGGCCATTTATGATCTCCCATGGGAATCACCAACGTGCCCTGCGCCAATCCGTCGGATGTAGTTCTACTATAGCCGACCGATCCCATAGTCAAGGAGTTTTGCGGGCGGCTGTAGGAGTTCGGGATCACCCTTCCGCGTGGAAGGTTCGACGACCTTGGAATAAGTTGAGAGTGTTCAAGTCACACATGGCGGGTCCCAATTGACTAGTTGGCGGAAGTTCTGGCGACTCTTGCCTGAGCTGCACCAAACCTCCCAAGAACTCCGTGGGTCCGAGGAGCTTGGGTACTGGATTATCCAAGTACCCATGGTGATAGCAGACTATCAAATTTCCTATTTTAAAACTCGAATGACGGATTAGATGCTGGGTGGCGATGCCAGGTGACGGAGGATATGTTTTAATAGTAACTACGGGAAATCACAGAGGACACCACCGCCCGACCGGCAGCAGCCCCTGATTCCTTTTGTCGCCCGACACTCGGGATGCCGTCAAAGCAATGCAATGCGTGTCAATTCCGGGCCAGCAGGTTATACAGCACGGTCTCCTCGAACGGAAAGTGGGCATTGGATTCTAGCAGGTAGATGCCGAACTTGAATAACTCAATCTTGATAAAGGTGTCCTCGTCATAGGAGCCATTGACGCCTGACCATAATTCCTGTCTAATCAGTTCTTTGAAATGTTTCACCCAGCGCCTCTTTCAATAGAGACATCTGCGGAAGTTGTCTTTGCCCGATCACGCCTAATGCTACAGGAAAGCTACCAAACAAACAAAAAAATAAAAAAGTCGAAAATACAAAACCGACCTAATACAGGTCAGCTACCCGGAAACGGTGTCAAGGTTATAAAATTCGAAGCTCACATAAGTTAGCATATGCTACCATCGAAATAAGTTCGTCAACTTTTATATAGGACAATTTTATGAGGGGAAAAAATGGCTTCGAAGAAGCTTTTGATACAAGTTGAAATCGGAGGCAAATTTCGAATTTAGGTAAAGTAGGGGAAGGGGGTGTAATATTGAGTAATTATAATAGATGAGAAATATCTTGGGGAATAAGATGGTGCAAGTAAAAAGTTTATAATATCGTCGTTGATAGGGTAGTTTTATGAGACAAACTACAGTAATAAGGTCCGTTTGCACCACTAGCAACCAACTTTCCAGCTTCCGTGATCCCGTCGGAACCGAATATAGATAGTGAGACCGCATAATTCTCCTCATCGGCCCCTGATTCGCGCAGGTGGCCATCGGCATCGGGAATCTTCTGTACTACACTGCTTTCCGATATGTCCTCCGTCTTCCGTTAGTTTCCCAGTAGGTTCTACAGACGTTGCCCTAGTCTTTCTATGGTCTGGGTATAAAAGGTGCTTCTCATATAATGCAGACGAACCATGAGAGAACCCTGAGACGAGACAGCAGCGCCCTTGGTAATAGTTTCTATCATCCCGGTTCTCTTTATGAGTCTCATTTTCCGCCATTATCGCACGTTTAAATGGGTTACACACGCTGCCCGAATACCATGGGTGTCTCCCGAGACAAAGCCCATGCTCAAGTGGAAGCCTGGGAGACATAGGGTATATAATCAGCAATGTGCTCCCTCACTCTGTGAGCACTCCCAAGGTCATCGAGGGATCGTGTAACAGTCCTCACACGCGAGCAAGCCATTACTCCGATTCAGTATCCGTTGCCTACATCTTACTGTGACCCCGACAACACCACAGCACAGCACCATTATCCCGTACTTCCCAATGGCGTCGTCCGATTCTTCTTCTAATCCCTCGACAAGCCCCTCTTCAGCTCCATCCTCGACCCTATACTCAGCTCTCGCCTCCGTTCCCTCATGGGCCCCGGCGTCATTTCTCTCCTCGGCTGCCTCATTCCGCCGCCCATCTCGCCCCTCACCACTTTACCCTACTCCCACCTCTAATTCCACTCCAGGTCCCTCATCAGCTCCTACATCGGTGGCTGCATCCTCGCCTCCAATCGCAGGTCCTGCCTCAGACTCCCCTGCTGGGTTCTCTCCAGCTCCCTCTTCAGGTCACCCCTCACTTCTCATCCCGAATCTCACCTCGGACTCCCTTTCAGGGCCCTCCTTAACACCTTCATCCATTCCTCCTACTTCCGACCCCTCCCCAATTCCAGCTACCTCTCCAGACCCTCCCAACGATCTTCCCACCGATCTCCCCCCTAAACCTCCCCTCACCCGCGCCAACGCCCATCTCTTCGACGCACTCGAGTCTCACACCTCCCAACAGCTACTCCTAACCGCCGTCCAAGTCCTCTGCGACGATGCCGCCGTGCTAGCGCGCACCACCCCTGGGCGTGGGGAGCAGTACCTCGCGATAGCGATGGAGCTCGTGACGGCCTTTTTTGCATCGGAAGGGGAGGATATTAGCGAGCCGCATGTGGCGGCGAATGAGATTTTTAAGACAACGAGGAAGGAGATGGAGAGAGTGAGGCTGGAGTTGGAGGAGGAGGAGGCGGATAGGAGGGAGGATGAGGAGGAGGGTAAGAGGGCGGTTCTGGAAGGGAGGTTGCCTATTAGAGGGGTGAGGCGTGCGAGGAAGGAGATGGAGAGTATGGATGCGAAGATGGAGAAAATAAAATCGGTGATGAAGAAGGCAGAGATAGACCATGCGGATCTGGAGAAGGTGGAGATGGGGAAGACGCAGAAGGAAAAAATGGAAGATGAGAAGAAGAAACGGGCCGAGGATGAAGAGAGGGTTCCCGTTAGCGAGGCAAAGCGTGCGGTGATGGAGGATATGGAGAGGATGAGGGCGGATAATAACTTGGAGAAAGGGAATCTGGCAGCTGAGAGAGCGAGATACATGGCAATGAAGGATATGGAGAGAATGCAAGTGGAGATGGAGAAGACGGAAAAGGAGAAGAAGAAAAGGGAGGTTGAGGAAGAGAAGATGATGAGGCTCATGGGGATGAGTGTCTGAGTGGGTCGAGTAGGAGTCGGGCGGTGCAGAGGATCCGGAGATGTTAGTGGTGCTCTTTGAATCGGAGTTTGTTCTCGTCTTCTCTTGTTGGAGTGCTCGTGCCCAGGCCCAGGCCCAGACCTTGAGGTAGGCTTGGCAGTCATGACACATTTCAAACACCGGTCTCACTCCTTTTGAAGATGACGTTTCTTTTTTCCAGTTAAAGTGTCATGTCCTTCCTCCATCACCGGGCCATTACTTTGGCAGTAAATAGATATTGCAGATGGCGCGCTATAAGACAAACAAACACATAACGCCTGCTGTAGAAAGAACATGACTGTCTCATACCCCAACGTCGAAGTAGTTACACAGTACGAGTCAGTTCTCATATGTTATCTCGATTAGCTACAGATACAAGACAATCCCCACATGTTTATCTCTAATTAGCTGCAGATGCATGAAAATGAAAGCGTGCTGGCCATGTACAGCACAATGTATGTTACCTCTATTTTAAAAGCTGCCCTTGTATAATGGCGGCCGTTTTAAGTCACTATTCCGACACCCACACGATAAAATAATGGCCTACCCGACGCCGCCTTCGTAGGTATCACGGACGAACATCGCAAGCAATAAGAGCAAGAGCGATGCCTCGAATGCGACGACGTAAGCCTAACGCCGCTGTCAACAAAGTTGTCGTGGCTGTCAGCTGGTTTTTGGCAGCACATCTCTTCCCAGGTTGGCATCGTGCACAACTAAATCTGCGACCTTCCCGTTTCGACGGTGCTTATCACCAATGATGACGCGACACTAGCAAGGCGCCTGTCTGACTCCACTTGACACCGCGTGGCATTCGTGATCTTGCCCTATGTAACGTAATGTATTTGCGATGTTTATATAGTTCATATTGCCGCTCTCGTTTTATGGTTTTCTTACACAGCCTGGTTGGAATTGACTGCCGGCCTTTTCTCGCGGCGACCGGACCTAATTGCAACTAGTCGCGACCGATCTCGACGGCATGGCACATCATGATGAACCTTCGGAGAATGAGCCGCTCCTCCCTGGTACCAGACAGCGAAGGAACTCGGTATCTGTCTTACCAACGCTACATAACCCGCGCCTCATCATTGCCCTCCTCACGGGAGTGATGTTCCTCGTTAACTTTGGCGCCTTTATGATGACTATGCCTCAATTCCGCATCTTTGAGGACATCATCTGCCACCACTACTATAACAACTTACCAGGTCCATCCCATCTCTCCCTCGATACCCCGATCGATGAGTCGCACTGCAAAGTTGGTCCTGTCCAGGCCGAGCTCGCCACGGTCGTTGCTGGCCTCTTCGTCGCCTCCTCCATTCCCAGCCTCCTGCTCTCCATGCCCTATGGCATCCTCGCAGACCGCATCGGCCGCAAACCCGTCTTCATTCTTTCCGTGATTGGCATAGAGCTCGGTGAGCTCTTGAATCTCGTCATATGCTGGTGGTGGCGCGTGCTTCCCCTTCGCCTTGTCTGGGCCATGCCATTCACGCAGATCATCGGTGGCGGCGCCACCGTCACGTCCGCTATGCTGTATGCTACTGTCGCGGATGTTGCGCCTGCAGAAAGCCGGTCCCAGATATTCCTCATAACAATGAGCGGCAGCCTAGCGGCTCAGATCTTGGGACCCATAGTGGCAAGCAAGCTCATGGCATGGTCGCCGTGGCCACCAATGCTTCTAGGTCTTTTCATGATAGTCGTGGGTGGAGTATGCTTCCTCTTCGTGCCGGAGTCGCTACACGCCCGCCCGTCCAAACCCCTTACCATGTCCGCACCAGTATCACCATGCACTATCTCTCCACCTCGCCAACCAGATGGCCTCATCACAGTCTTCAAGAAGCATATCCGCACAACTATAGATTCAGCATCAATGCTAAACTCCACCCCCGCCGTCCTCCTCGTCTCCACCTTTTTCCTTGTTATCCTCGCCGTGCAGATAGTTCAGCTCGCCCTCCGCGATATCTCGGCCCGCTTCCACTGGTCCCTCGCCCAATCAGGCTACCTTATGTCCATCCGTGCCGCTATTGACATGGCCGTCGTCCTTGCCATCATCCCCGGCGCCTCGCATCTCCTCACCCGCCCACGCGGACCCGCCCTCTCCACACGCGCAAAGGACTACCTCCTCGCCCTCATCTCCGCCTACGCCATGGTCATCGGGTGCATTTTGCTCGCATTCTCGCCACCGCTGGAGCTAGTTCTAACGGCGCTTGCCATCTTCTCAATCGGAAGCGGGTTCATGGGGTTGTGTCGAGCGTTACTCACGGAGCTAGTTCCGAAGGATCAGGTCGCGAGCCTGTATGCTGCGGTTGGGGTCGTGGAGATTTTGGGGAGTATTATGGGTGGCCCGGTGCTGGCGAAGCTGTATGGGATTGGATTGAAATTGGGGGGGCTGTGGAGAGGAGGACCGTTTTGGGTGGTGGCGGTGGTGGGGATGTACTGTATCGGTGCTCTACTGGCGGCGAGGAGAGTGGAGGGGAAGAAGGGGAAGGACGTAGATGCGATGGATGTCGATAGGGATGAGAGTTCAGAGCCGCTGTTGTAGTTGGTGCTGCTTTTCAGCTAATTTGCGGAGTTTTCTTCCGTTTAAAGCGTTAGGTGGTAGTTTGGGTATTTTGGGTATTTTAGGAGCAAGGCGGCGTACAGGTAGAAGGCGAAAGATCTATAGATCAAATTTATGTTGGTAGTCGTGGATAACATATAGAAGTGGCGATTACCAACCAGTATCTCAGCCGCATCTTCCTCGGAATCATTAGGTTTCTTGATATGGAAGGCACGATTACCAAGCGGGCCTCAATCGCAACTTCCTCCGGGCTTTGTAGCTCATGATATGGAAAGAACGATTACCAAGCAGGCCTCAGTCGTAGCTTCCTTTCAAGATCTCAACATGGAAAGGAAAGAATGATTACCAAACAAGCCTCAATCGCTATTTCCTCGTATCTTCCAGGTTATAGGTATGAGGGATAGTTACCAAGCAAAACCCAGTCGCAGCTTCTTCAGAGCCTTCACATTTCTTGATACGGAAAGAACAATTACAAAGCAAAGCTCCAGCCGCAACTTCGCCGGGGTCTTTAAGCCCCATGTTATGCTTATAATATACTTAGGTGGGTAAGCATAGATAATATATACAATAACTCTCTCGCGATCAAGCCAGGTCTGCTGAAGAGCAAGTGATAATCATATGAGAAAACCTGGGCGTCCTTTTCAAGACTGGCATCGCTGATAACTTCGTGGGGGGCATATGTACGATAAACAGGACTCCAAGCATTATAAATACCTAATTTATTGGTAGAATTTCTTTCTTACCGGCGCAAATTAAGAAATTCCTATTTATTTAACAAAATTTTCCCTTAATTCGAGTTTCTAATGAGAGCTTGACCCTGTTGTCCAGAATTACCGCATCAGGCTAGCCGCAGACGCGGGGATTGCCGTCGACATTTTGGGCCGTCCATGGCTGCGATAGCTGCAAAACTATTTCTCCATCGAAGCTGCTCAATTGCGACGACAACAATGGTTCCGTGGGTTATACCCGTATTGCCATCATTACCTGGATCATACTGATTCATGTAGTTTTTTTTTTGCGTGTACCAAATAGTCTCCCATTGTGCCCACAATGCGCTCGCACCTGACGCGCACCGTCTTCCGGCGCCTCCTTCGCAATGAAGGCTTCAACTTTCGCTGTCCCCATCGCCCAGCCCTTCAAAGCCTACGATGCGGTGCAGTATCAGCCTTGCAGCCGTCCGCCCGGCGCCATGTTTCCGTCTTTGGCTTCTCACCTAAACCCGAACGCGGCATCAAAGACCCAGACATGGACCCCGGCTTCTCGACGCTACTCGACCTGGGCCTGATGAACATTGCGCGCGCGCGTTCGCCCCCAGCCGACGAACTCGCGAAGGCATTCCGACAGTTTGTGGCACACAAGGCTGGGCTAAAGGAGCCTATCAATACACTACAAGCGTCGTACGTGCTGCGGACGTTCCAGCACCTGCGGGACACGAATGCTGCGGAGCCAGATTTCGGGCTGAAGACGTTTGATTTGAAGCGCGCAAGGGATGCGATGAAGATTCTACCTGCGAAGCCTTCAAGCGAGCATGTGGATTTTGCGAGGGAGGTGTTTGAGGAGCTGAGGCGAAGAGCGGCGAAGGAGAATCCAGGGGCATTGCTGGTGGAGGCGAGGGATTTTGTGAGGGTGCTTACGGCGACGGGCAATACACTGGAGGCGAGGGACTACCTTGTCCAATATCTGTCCGAGGGAAGGGAGCTGAATGACCATGGGAGCAAGCAGGTCAAGACGATGTGGCTATACGTGATGGATGGGTTTTCGGCAGAAGGCAACGAGGCGGAGCTGGCTCAAACATTTAACATGGCTTCTGCGAGCGGGTTGCAGTATGATGCCGCGGTTCAGGATATCATGACAAGCTTCTACGCGTCCAAGAACAATGTGGTCAAGACCAAGGAGTGGTTCACAAAGCCGATTGCGCCAAAAGCCAATGAGGAAGCTGCTTATCCGAGAGCGTCAACACTGTTGTCCATATTACACTTCGCCCTGAGAAACAACGAGCTGGAATGGCTGAACCCGATATTTCGATCAATCGTTCAGTCGAATCCGGATAAAGCAAACTGGGATGTTATTTTACTTTGGGCAGCGGAAGGCCTTGAGAAGGGACCTGAGGAGGTAGAGCGCATGATGGACGTCATGGCACGACATAACGACGAAAGCTATAAGCAACCGGATATGGATACCTTTAACAAGCTGGTGGAGTCCGCCATTTCGCGAAAGAACCACTACTTGGCCGAGAGGTATGTTGCGCTCGCCGAGAGACGTGGCATCCGGCCAAATGCCAAAACATATATTATGCAAATGGACTACCGGATCGACGCTCAGGATCTTTCCGGTGCTCAGGGCGCATATGATGCACTGAGAGCCGAGGATCTCTCGGAAAGACAGGATATCCGCGTTGCCAACAAGTACATTCGGGCTTTGTGCTCTGCATCCTCTCCAAACTACGACAAAATTATGTCGGTCGTGACCGACCTCGAAGAGCGAAACGTCCGGCTAGAAGCAGATACCCTATCATCACTCGTCATACTCCACCTTAAGCGCGGCGATATGACCGAAGTAGTCAACTCGCTCCAACGCAACGTCTTCCACCACGATCTCGAAGACCGTGACCGTACCCGTGACGCCATCTTCGACTACTGTCTCGACCGCAGTAACAGCACCGCGCAGGTCTGGGACGCCTACACCGTGCTTCGCAGCGTGTATCCTGAGACTGGTCGCGAGCTACGCACACGCCTCATGACGGAGTTCTTTGACCGCCGCCGCTCTGATATGGCCTGCCACGCCTTTGGACACATGCGGCAGCACGATATCCCCGAAATCCGGCCGAATATCGACACGTACGTGGCATGCTTCCTGGGCATCGGGAAGTGCGCGGACGAGGAGAGCCTGGATATGGTGCACAACATGATGAAGATGGATTCCACGGTGGAACCGTCGACAAAGCTGTATAACTCGCTAATGGCTGCATTCACGGCCGTTGGCGATGCGGACCGCGCGCTGGATTTCTGGATCGATGTCACGAATAGTCGGGAAGGCCCGAGCTATGCGAGTCTCGAGATGGTGTTCCGGGCTTGTGAGAAGAACGATTTTGGCGAGAAACCCGCAAAGGAGATTTGGGGCACGATGAAGAGGATGGAGATTGAGATTACTCCAGAGGTATTCAATGCCTATGTGGGAGCGTTGGCGAGACAGGGTCTTGCCGAGGAAGTTAAGAAGCTAATTGAGGGGATGGAGGAGGATGTGGATTTCGGACCGGATGTTAATACGTAAGTGATATCCACACGCATCTGATAGGGTGTATTGCTAACTGAAAGCGAAGGCTGGGCATATTCTATAATGTCGTGCCAGGACAGACTAAGAAGGACTCGGTTGAGTCGTGGGGTCAAACAACATATCCAGAGGTCTGGGCTGAACTAGAGAAGATTGGCAAGGTGCCAGATGCGGACGACGATTACGAAGTGTTCAATATTGTACGAGAGTGGAAAGCATGAGATGTATATATATATAAGCCATGTTTATAGTAATAGACTAGCGCCATCGAATATATGGGATATTTAAGATCAGTCCGGCTAAGGAGCCTCGTTCACCAACTTTCTCACTTACCTCGTTGTCTAATTCTTCTTCTTCGCCTCCCGCTCCTCTTTCTTCCATCTGTCCATACAGCTGCGGCACTTCTCGGTGAGCTTGTGCCTCGGCGAGCCCTCACATTGATGGCATAGCTTTTGGTGTCTCGCACAGTAGCGGCCGCCAGGGACCGTGGGATGGGATTTTATGCGGCAGCTTTTTCCGAAAGTGTGACGGCCAGGACAAATGACCTGACTGTTTGAGCGGAAGCTTTCCCTTGGATGCTTCTTAGCAGGCTTCTCCGGGGTTTGTGGAGGGGGCTGTTCTGTGGGCTTCTTGCTCCGCGGCGGGGGGTAGTGCTTGGGAAACGGCATTTTCGGGTGTTCTGGTGCTGCGAAGGTGTTTGTTATGGTGCGTAGAGTACGATTGTAGTATTAAGCAACTAATGAATAGAGATCTGGAGAAGAACTTTAGAGGGATTTTCGAGAGTATTTATACTATTTCCCTTTTCTTTGATGGCATCGGAAACTGGCAAGGGGCCAAGGAGGAGTCATCGAGGGCAAACAGATCTCAGAGAGTGTGAACCGTTAATGAACAGCCATCTTTGATCATCAACACTCGAAACCTAACTCTCTGCCCTGTTCACGAAATCCCATTGTCCGTGGTCGTCATATGTCTAGGCTGCTGGAGCGAACAGTGGTTGGAGAACGGACTCGGGGATGGCTTCTCTTTGTCTTCGGCCACTTTGTGTCAGTGGGAAGTAAGACGGTCTTCATCACTCGAGACATCGGGGTGGCGATGCAAAATACAAATACCTCTTTGAAGATGCAGTGTCCAACAGTGATGGCTATTCGTCTTGGATATAGAATGTTGCTGCCTGTTCAGTGTCTTGGGCTTTCATGTCATCGAACTTGCGGCTGTGCATCTGGCACTGATAGAATCGTTGAGAAAATGTAGATAGGTCTCACTTTATAAAGGAAAATTATCGTCTGTATCTCAGATTGGTAAAGCTGTAAATGCGTCTCGGATTTTCAATCCTTTGCCATCAGGCCCAATCCAAAACAGAGAGCCTGGGTAACAACCAGGAGAATAGTGTGCCGAGTACGAAAATCATGGATACTTTTAAGATATACTATATGAGATCAACAAATCCAGCATAAGAGAGTGTTCTTAAAAAATTTATATTGTACAACGGACATCCTTGTGTTTTACATCGTCCTTCTAAATGCTTCCTCCCTCGAACCCATCTTATATTCCCACAAGCCACGTACCATGTACAGAACTTAACATACAGGTGCCATTCTCACCCCCATCAATCCCTTCAAGGCTTCGTCTCGCGGGTAAGCGGCTCGTTCCTCCTCGTGCTCTCTTTCATCAGGATCTCAGGGTGACGATGCACCGACGGCATGAAGCCCATCCCAACCGCACGGCGAATAGCCTTAGCAATCTTCCTCTGGTTCCTACTACGCAATCCCGTGTCGTTCGAATGCATAATCCGTCCCATGGGCGTCACATACTCAGAGAGCATCGCGAAGTTCTGTATCCAATCATCAGCTTCCCACCCCATAATATCACAGCACCACATCACATAGCACAGGACAAACACTCACGCGATACTCCACCATCGGATCCAGCTCCAACACATCAAAAACATCCACCGTCGGCTTCCCCCTCGTCTTCCACTTCTTCATCTCCACCTCGCTCAAGTCATGCGGCGCGTACACGTCCCCCGTCTTCCAGCGCCTCGAAATCTGCTTCGTCATCCGCGTCGCCAACTTGTGGCGCTCGAGATCCTCGGCCGAGTTCGCGGCCGCGAAGTTGGAAGTGCGATTCGTGCGCTGTCGCTCCTTGCGCTGTGCCGTGCGATCGATCAGCGAGAGCAGGTTTTGGGAGGCGCGCTCGTTTCCGGGGGAGAGGGGACGGGGGCGGAAGGCGGCGCGGGGGGCGGCAGCAGGTTGGCGGGCGCCTGCTGGGGATGGGGCGGAGGAGGAGGAAGAGGCATCTGCAGGAGGAGGAGGGTTAGTGGTCTGTCTGGCCTGCTTTGATGGTGAGTGAGATGGGGGAGCGTACCAGCGAATGACCCGGTGCCAGTAGTGAAAGCTGCACGTGCGCAGATGTCGAATTGACGTGCCACCACAGCGGGCTTAAAGCATTGTAACCTCAGCGGCAACATAACTGCGTCGTCGTCGAGATTTGGTATTCCTCCTCGTGTCGTCGTCCGAAACAGCTCTACTAACGGGACCCCAAAATCTAGCAGCCGCGGAACATTGATGTTCCGAATATTAAAAAGTTTCTCCGAGCGGAAGGAACGACTCCCAAAAAAGTCTCTCAGCCTTATCAGCCTCCTCACGAAAATCTTCAATCCCAAACCCAAACCTCACAACTCCACATCGCAAGACAAGATGGTCCGCAAACTCAAGCACCACGAGCAGAAGCTCCTCCGCAAGGTCGACTTCACCACCTACGCCTCTGACAACAACCACCGCGACGCGGCCGTCCTCCGCCGCTACGCCATCCAAAACCCCTCCGACTACCAAAAATACAACCGCATCTGCGGCTCCCTGCGCCAACTCGCGCACAAGCTCGCCGCGCTCCCCCCGGACGACCCCGTGCGCCAGAAGCACGAGGCGCTGCTGCTGAACAAGCTGCACGATATGGGGATTCTGGCGACGACGTCGAAGCTGTCGGCGGTGGAGAATAGTGTTACGGTGTCGGCGTTTGCGAGGAGGAGGTTGCCGGTTGTGATGACGAGGTTGAGGATGAGTGAGACGGTGCAGGCGGCGACGAAGATTGTGGAGCAAGGACATGTGAGGGTGGGGACGGAGGCGATTACGGATCCGGCGTATTTGGTTGGGAAGAGTATGGAGGACTTTGTGACGTGGGTGGATGGGAGTAAGATTCGGAGGAATATTCTTAAGTACAGGGAGAAGTTGGATGATTTCGATTTGTTGTGAGCAGGGCTGGGTGCGGGATATGAGGCGGTGGGGATGGTGTTTGCAGTTACCCGGATCGTGGAGTTTCTCTATTTCAAGTGGGAAGTCCGGCGAGGACTGGGCTCTTGAAAGATCCAAGGAATACCCTGAGCCACAGACGGATGGGTATGGATAGACACAGAGGACTTTGAAATGCATAGCGTCGGCGTTAGGGATACAAATCAATTCCAAATATACCAATCACACCTTAAAAGTCCCCAGTTACAATGGGCCAAATCTTACCATAAGCGCGTTCACATTCATTCACATTCACATTGCAATTGAGATTCACATCAACACAATAGCGACGATGACAGTTCTTGGATCACCAACTTCCTATTACCACCAAGCCCCAAAGGAACTCAGCTCAGCCCCCTCTGACTCTAGGAATCTAGCTAAAAGCAAAGCAAGCACACCACAGCAGAAAAGCACAGACTCCCTCGCGAACAACCACAGCCCGAAAGCCATCGAAACCGCTCAAAAGCCCGCGCAAAAAAATGCCACATCGTACTTCCCTCCCCCAAAACTAGCCTCGCAATCCCTCCCGTTTCCTCTCCTCCAACCTCCAACCTCCCACCATCCATACCTCCCCTTCCATTCCCATCCTCAACTCGCTCAAATCCACCTCCATCCCCTACTCCATCTCTTTCGATACATACACACAATACTCTTAACAAAGTCATCATTTCCAGATGTCCCGTAAATGCATCCCCATTCTCGCAAACAAGAAGCAGAAAAAATGTACTCCAAACACACAACCAGCAAAATGTCCCACATTTTTCCCCTTCCACAGTGTCTGTCGCAAAACAAATCCCGCAGGAGATCTCACTAATATTCCCCATTTGCATCAAGAACCCTCTCCCTCACCCTCTCTCTTCGGGAAGGGAGGAAGGTGTTGCGAAAGAATCCTGCAAAATCAGTTCCTCGTAAACCGCAAGATAAGGAAGCCCCAATTCCAGGGGTCCTCCCACGGCAACCAGCGAACACAGCACACAAACAAAAACCTCGCTCTTTTTCGAAGACAATAAATCAAATTCCCAAACACAAATCGCTGTCGTAAAAATCGGACGCTATTTCGTATCCGGGATATCTCTCCTTTTCTCAAGGGTCTGCGGTGCCAATAAATCTCAAATCATAAAAAGGGTGGTCGAAGCGTAAACTATCATGTCGTAAAACATACTCAAATCAGGGGTCGTCGTAGGGCGTCGGCGGCGTAGAAGGGCAAGCAAGAAGCGTAGAATCATAAAAGGAGCGTATCCAGTGAGGCGGTGGTCAAATGTCCAATCCCCATCCAACTTCCTCGCCCCATCTCCTATCCAGTCGAGGAGCTGAGCAAAGAAGCTGCGTGGCATAAGCCAAAATTGAATGGTATATGGGGATTAAACATCAATCATCTCAGCGTCATCGGCGAGCACGTCATCGCCAGGACCCCAGTTGCCTTCAAAGACAGTGGCGCCTGCACGACGGCGAGCATCGACCCAACGGGCGCCCTCAGAGTCCAGAACCTCGTGGATAGTTGGTCTCTCCTCTGGACGAGGAGTGATCATCCACTTGACGAGTCCATCGAGGGCGCCGCGGTGGTATTGGTCTTTCATGAACGCTGGAGCATTGTTCAATTCGCCGCGTCTAAGGGATCCGAAGAGATTCGCTGGGTCGTGCGAGGTCGAACGCTTGGGAGGATTGTAGTTGCGCCTCCGGCCTTGGATGCGTTGAGACTTCAGGTCACGCTCAATCTCGTCGTCGCTGAGATACGAGTCCATGCTGGTGTCGCTGTCGTCTACCGGGATGCCAGTGGCGTCCCGAGACACGGCGCTGGAACTGCTCCAAGTCAAACTCGGAACGTCGCTCATGTCGCCTGACCGAAGTCGCTGCCACGTTGGTCCGTTATCGGGTAACAGAACGTTTCCTCCGATTTCGAGCATGATGAGGCCGAACGCGAAGATATCCGATGGCTTGTCGTACTGCCCGAGAAGAATCTCCGGCCCGATATACTCACGATCTCCCTCGCCTTCGATTCCTTGCTGTGCTGGGTAGGATGTTGCCATTCCGAAATCGCCAATCTTGATTACACCTTCAAATGTGATGAAGATGTTCGCCGGCTTCAAGTCCAAATGGATATATCCAGCATCGTGGATATAACGCAAACCCTGTCCGAGCTCAAGCATGATCTTCCAGATTCTAAAGTCGTCCAATCTACCCTTCATACCGACATTCCTCAGGAACAATTGCAAAGTGCCTTCTTCGCAGAACTCCGTCTGGATATATAGATGGTCGTTCGTCTCCCAGCTGTCGAAAAGCTGAATGATATGGTCCGAACGTCCAAGTGCCTTGAGCACGTTGACCTCTTGGAGCTTGCGCAGACGGTCCTTGTTTCCGGTATATGGAGCGCGAGACTTCTTAACTGCAAAGGCACGGTCCGGGACTGGAGAAGGTGGCGATCCGCCTTCCAGTGGAGAATCAGACGTACCCAGGTAGAACGACTGCTCCTTGGCCAGAGTGACCTGACGCTGTGTGACGCGATAGACGTCGGAGAATTCGCCTCCGCCAATCTTCTCAACCGTTTCGAACAAAGACGTGAGAACCTCGTCCACTTCGACAGGCGCAGATCCGTTAACAGGAGTAACACCTCCGTTGGTCTTGAGTTGATCCTTGCCGGTTGTTGGTGTTGCTGGTGGGGGCATAGTTCCGCTGGTTGCACTACCCTGTCTTGCGAGCTGACGGGACCTCCGAGCCGAAATCGAGAAACGGCCCGCATCATGCGGCAGCGCGTCTTCATTTGGCGTTTGTGGGGCGCGCTTTTCAATAAAATCTATGCGGTCCAGAGGAGAGGCTGGAGCCACGTGACTAATTTTAGCATTGTCCGGTTTCGAGATAGGACTCACGAAGGGAGAAGCGAGAGATTTGGTAGAAAAAGATTCCGGAAATTCCAGCTTGGGTCCCTTGAGAGCTCGAGAACGGCCGAGGTACGACATCGAAAGAGATGGACTGGGAGAGAAATTGTACACAGGAATAGGAGAATTGGAATCGAGAAAGTCTTCACCGTCGTCTCCGGGGTCACAGAAGGTAGTGATGAGGTTTAACTTACTGCTTGGTCTTGGTCTTGAGACCTTTGACATCTCATTGCCAAATGCCGAAAGTTGGAGAGATCGGAGTCCATGAGGGCTGCCGCGGCTGGTGCTGTTGCTGGTAAGTGTCTGCTTAGTCGGGGTTGGTGGCAGGTCGTAATCGCTGGCAGATTGGCTGTCGTTCTGGTTATCTGGGGATCCAGCGTCGTCGCCATCAATGCTGATAAAGCTACCGCGTCGAGAAATACCTCCTTTGCCGAATGAGCTGCCAAATACGTTGCTGCTCATGCCAAATACGCCTTGGATTCCATTCGGGTTGAACGGAGTGGATGGGGCGCCAAAAGAGTGCCTAATGTGCCTAGCCTTCGCAATGGCGCTTCCTGCAACAGACGGAGCAGGCATTGTGTTGAAACCATTGATTGGCTTCTTGCACGGAGTATCTGGCATATTTGATTTGCCGTTTCCGCGCGGCATGATTTCCGGGTGGTGGTTGACCTTTGAGATAAGCCCAGTAGACATGAATGCAGCTGGGTTCGGTTTCGCCGATTTGTAGTTCTCGGGAGTCGAGAATGTATTCGAGCCAAACTCTTCCCGAGCAATGGTCTGTAAGGCAATAGGGCGCAGAGCACCCACAGGCAGAGACTTTGAAAAGTCCAGCTTTGGCCTCGGATTCTCGCCGAAGTTGACGGGAACGTGGGTTGGCGACTCATCAGGCATGCTGGAGCTTGACGAAGACGTAGTCAACGTCCTAGAGAGTGGGTGTTGTTTCTGTGTGGGTTGGAGGTTAAACATGTGCATCGACGGGTTTGGGAGGGCGCTCTGTGATGCGAATGGACTATCACGAGCCATAGGAGGCATGAACTGATCCAGGGAGAGCCGCGGCCTGTTCTTCGGCGGGGTTGGTGTGGAATACTCATTCGACAGCGAAGACAGTTCGTATACTGCCTGTCTCTTTCCCCACGAAGAGCTCTTCTCCTGGCGCTGCTGTAGAGTCGACTTGCGCAGAGATGATGACCGCTTCGGCATGCTTGAAAATGGGCTCCCTCCCGTAACAGATTGTGCGGAGAACTCAAACTCTGGCATATTTGTATCATCGTGGATATCAAATTTTGGTGTCGACGTCGGCCCGTGATCGAATACATTGAAGTCACTTCCAAACGTCGCAGACCCGTGCAAGCTTCTACGCTTTGCTACTGGGCTTCCCAGACTAGCCTGGTCCAGGTTCATGATCGCATCACTGCGCTTCAACGGGCTGGATGTTGAAGTTGGCGTGGTGGCGCCATCGTGTGTCCCCTCCAATCTTGCCAGCGCTTGGTTAATTGGAGCGCTCATCTCAGGGTTGAGCGTATTCTTCTCGCGGTTCTGGGCCGCCATATTCTTCGGTTCGGTAGGTCTAGTGTTCTCGCACTTCTTCATCTCGTATTCTTCTCGGAGGGTTACGCCGAGTGGCATTTGCAAGTTGAGGCGATTGTTTGATTCGCTAGTGGAGACACGTTTGAGTGGACTCCTCGGGGAAGTGCGCACTCTAGATGTAGTGGGTGAATTCTTTGCGCGGTTCGCTGATCGCAGCGACAACTTCACGCTTGGTGGGAAGGGCTTCGCTAGTGGGGAAGGCCCATGGGTTGGTGTGCCAAAGTAGTTTTGGTGTGCCTGGCCGAGTCCCGAGGGTGATCCTGGGGATAATGGCGAAGGCGATAAAGGTGTCTTAGGCGACTGTGCGGGGGATCTCTGCGTCTTGAGGTTAAACTTTGATGGTGATCGCGACAGCGAGCGTCGCAAAGATCTTACTGCTGAGGTGACATCAACATGGCGAACATGTGTTGGCGATGGTAGGGTAAGCGTGCCGCCACCGCTATTCGAGTATGACATTGTATGGCAAAGCAGTAGATGGTTGAGTGATGTAGTTGGTAAGAGGTATGAAAGAACGAGCGGTCTCGATCTTGCACGTTCAGGTTATGGCTCTCAGCTCATCGAAAATGGTGAGAGGGGGAGATGTCTGATAGATGCGGGGTGGACATCCAAAGTAGATGTCAAAAAGCTCAGTTGGATGTGGTATTCGTCTGTTGGTTTGTTGGTTTGTGGGTTTGTCGTCGGTCTCTTTGTTGGAGTCGGTATAGATCAAGGCAGCAGCACTTGAGTAGTCTCTTGAGCGGCAACAGACACTCTTGCTGCAAGATGTTGGTATGGTAGTGAAGGATGGTCGAAGATGAGCGAGTGCGAAAGGCGGTTTGGAGTCAACGGTTCAACGTGGCGAATGGGTGACATGCATGTATGGTTCTTCCTTCTGCCAACACACAGCAGAGATGTTTATTGAGCCAACAACTTAACTGCCTCATGCACCCCACACACACGCACACACACACAACACAACACCGGCGCAACAACAACAACAACAGCAACGACAACTGCTTCTTCAACCCCCTCAACTCTCGTGAATCCTTAAGCGCGTAGTCGTATGCGCGCGCGAAGCAACATTCGTGTGTCGAAAAAGTGAAGCTGGGTAGAAATGGGTGGGTGTGGATTGTTAAAGATCGAAATAGGAACTTCAAGAAGGGACAAGGCCGGGAACGCGACTTTCCCTACGCGGGTTGGCGCTAGTTGAGGCAGGGACGGGGGTGCGGGAAGCGTGTTAAGCGTAGTCCAGGGAAGTCGCGACCTGGGATTGTTTACTATTGCACCGATTAGGACTAGCGTGTGTTTAGTCAGGGTAGTTAGGCTAGTTTCTTGTCTGCAGCGTCAATACAACGTCAACCCTCGACGCGTTTATCTGCAGTAACTACAACACAAATCCCACAAATAAAACATAAACATAAAAATAACATAAAACCAAAACAATGCCGCGACAGACACGTTTTGGAGGCTTGCTGAAGATGGACGATGATTCTGAGGATTTTGAAGACACTGAACACTCTACAGATAAATTAAACCACCTGCCAAAACAAAACAACCCAACATAAACAAATCTCACGCATTATCAAACAAATCTACCCTCCCCGAAGGATCATCTAACATCATCTAACCATCATCTCCAGCGTCATGCAACATCACCCAAACATCCTGTCCAAACATCATTGTTTTTGATCTCCCCCCCTTCCCAGCCAATGAGACGCGTCAAACACCCTCCCTCCCCAGCCCCCCCCATCCCCATCTCATCTCGACCAGCACTTCTGCCGAGACACCTCCGTCTATTTCAGGCATCAGAATCCAGGGGCCGCCCCGACCGTCGGGTACACCCTGGGGGGCCTAAAGTACTGGCCGTAAAAAAATCGGAAAACCAGACAAGGATCGCTCCTCGTCCTCCCTGGACCCTTGCCCTCCCTCCATCTCCTGAAATGAAAATATCGAATGGCGGTGGGCAGTGCGCCGCGGGCGGTGGGAGATGGGCGCTCATGGGCGCTCGCCAGTGGACAGCAGTGGACAGACTCACGTCGCTCACCCACGGTCCGCCGTTTCCCGCCCCCTTCCCTTCCCTCGCTCCCATCCCCAGTTCCCACACCGCGCGCGCGCTCGCCCCCCGCCACCGCCGGTCGATCCCCAGTCCAGTCATCATCGCTCCACCGCCAGGTCCTCACGGTGCAACTGGCGCGAGTGAGACACGATGGGCGATATGCGACGATGCGGCGGCGGCGGGAAGCAATCGATAGAGAGCGAGAGTGCACAATCGATACACTCCCGATATCTCAACCCTCACTCTACTTTCTTTTTCCCCCCCTCTCGTTATCCGCCTGCAGGAGACATGTCGACAATCGACAAAAGTGATCGCGCGCATTGCGGGATAGGCAATCCGACCGACTGACCTCGGTGACACGACACACACGCAAGGGCAAGACAAACGGACGAGCGAGCATCCAGGGACCCGACCACCCGACCTAACCCACGCGCAAGACACAAACTATCTGCTCCAAGAAATCAATACTTAGTAGCACATCTCGTGCTGTACCTCCGAGTCTCCCGTAAAGAAAAGAGTACAGTACAGTACCTACAAAGTGTATTGCCTGCCAATCTCCCATCGTCCCCCCTCCGCCCCTCCCCCCTTCCCCATCCCCGAAAAAAAAGGGTACGAACCCGGAATGGGGGAACAAATAGGGGACAGGGGGATCACGCGAAATTGTGCAGACGTTTTTTTTTGTTGTCCATAATTTCCTTTTCGGACGATGCGTGTGGATAAGTGGGGTGGTCGCGGCGGGGGGGGGCGGGAGATGGAGATGGCGGTCAAAATGACGGTGTGGACTCGCCGCTCTTGGGTGTGGCGAGTCTCAGTTACCCCTGAATTATGGCTGAGTCTTTGCTTTCGGTTGCTTTTTTTTTTCGGAGGGTTCCGTGGAGTTGATGCGAGGGTACGATGAGGTTTTGTATGCGGTATGTACCGGTATGTTTGTGTTGGAGAGTACGGAGGATGGAGGAAGTCTTACTTTCGCAGTGGCGGCGCGGTCGAGTCGCGATAAGTCGGCGTGGGCTCGTATCGGTATCGGGATGCCCATGTTGTTGTCGGTTCTTATCGATTTATCGGCGACGATGATGCCATGAAGGGTTTGGGGCCACCAAAATGTGCTCCACACCGATTTACTACGGGCGTCAGACAATCGATAATTAATGTATTGCTCGGACTTGAGGTCAAGTTCATTCTTTCGTCTGTATTGTAAAAATAAAATCAATATTCATTCACGTAGGTTGGAAATAAATTTAATCGTATTTAAAATGATATGCTGATTTTTTGTTTATTTATCTGGTCTGTTTGTTTATTTGTTTATTTTGGTGCCTTTAAAATGTTTTATTTACTTACTTGTTATTATTTTGAAATTATTATACCGACCAAATATAAAACTAAACAAACCCCTTAAACAATTTCCAAATAAAATATCACCACCGTAACAAATCAAGCTGAAAAATATTATTAATCAGTTTCCTTAAACCTCAAGTCATGAAAACATACCTCACAAACATGCATCTTTGGGGCGGTTGGTGCATTGACCATATTGTATCGATCGATCGCGCATAGACACTCACTCCCTGCCAGCTTATCGCGTTCCAACATAACAACCAGCCTCAAAACCACACTGTCCCACCCATGCCTCCTCATCTGCAAAATGAGTCTTTCCAAGACCAACATTCTAGAGCTCCAATTCTCGCTCCGTCAAGCTGTCGTCAATTGCTCGGAGAGATGCCAATACCAGTCCGCGAAATGGGCAGCTGAGCTCCTTGATGCGCTTCCGGATGATGATTTGGGTCCGGAAGAAACATCCGTAACTGAAGTCTTTGACACACAGACGGATCCGGTTGAGGCGCGATTGGAGCGGGATGAGTTGCCCAAGTTTTTGATGGCGAAGGCGTTGCTGGATTGCCACGAACTGAGACGTTGTGCCGCTGTTTACCTATCTACCAATTCCTCCGAGCATACCCTTCCATTACGGAATAACGTGCTTAATATCTCCCATAGCAAATTTCCCGGGCCTGTATTTAGGGAAACCAGTCAAAAAGGATTATTCCTTGCATCATATGCTCTCCTACTCGCGGGCGAAAAAGAGAAAACCGAGGAGGTGGGCCACATCCTTGGGCCTTCAGATACTGGTGCTGTCATTAACAAGCAGCTGGCGCCTCTCAAACGTATGTTGGAAATCTGGTTCGACCAAGAACCGGAGAATAGGCAGAGCCAGGGATGGCTGGAATACCTGTATGGATTTCCACATTCTGCGATATGGTTATGGGATTAACAGTTCGTTTCTCTCAAGGTACGGACTTGTTCTGGCAAAGGATAGAAGCCATGATCTCGCGATAGAGTGGTTTATGAAGAGTGTTCTGCTGTATCCGTGGAATTGGGGCGCTTGGTTGGAGTTGAGCTGTTTAATCCGCGATGGGCAGCATGTGAGACTCCATCACAGTTTAATAATTCCAAAACTAACAAGTGCGCAAAGCTCAACCAGGTGCAGTCTAAATTACAACCTCACATTATGGCCTTTATCTTCTCAGTCCACTGTCGCCAGGAACTGCACCAGTCCTCGGAAGCCCTTCTTTCTGAGATATCCCAGCTACAAACCATTTTCCCCCATAGTCTATTCCTCCAAGGCCAACGAGCCCTAGTATTTTACCGCATGAAAGGTTTGAATTCCTATGCCACTACCCACTCCCCACCTTCTAACACCACCGCAGACTTCCACGCCGCGCGCACCCTCGTCTCCTCTATGCTCGTCTCCTCCCCCCTCTGTCTCGACTTCCTAGCTCACTACTCCAACATCCTGCACACCCTCAACGCCCCCTCCCAACTCGCATTCATCACCCACCTCGGAACCTCCATCTCCCGCCACCGCCCCGAAACCTGCATCGCAATTGGGAATTACTACTCCCTCATCCACCGCCCATCCTCCGCCATCAAATCCTTCCGTCTCGCACTTCACTTAGACCGCAATTTCGCAGCCGCATGGACGTTGCTGGGCCACGAGTATTATAAGCTGGAGAACAGCCATGCAGCGATAGAGGCGTATCGGCGGGCGGTGGAGGGAAATAGGAAGGATTATCGCGCGTTGGTGGGGTTGGGGGTTGTGTATGAGGGGTTGGAGATGAGGAGTTATGCGCTGCATTATTATCGGAGGGCGGTGGCGTTGCGGCCGAATGATGCGGAGGTGTGGGAGATGGTGGGGGCGTGTTTGATGGGTATGGAGAGGGTTGAGCAGGCGATTGGGGCGTTGAAGAGGGGCGTTGCGTGTTGTGGTTCTTGGGCTGGAAATGATCCGGAGAGTGAGTTTCGGGCTAAATGCAGACGGGTTGAGATGTTGTTCCAACTTGCCAGGGCGTATGAGAAAGTGCAGGAGCGGGCGGAAGCTGTTAAGTGTTTGGAGTCTTGCCTGGCCGAATCCGATAGGAATGAGTACCTCGGGAATTTGGATGATCCGCTTCGATTCAAAATAACATACGTTCTCGGTCAGGGACGACTACTTTTGATGCAATGGACAGGAGCGGAAGGCGACGATACAGGAGCTCGATATCTGGAGGACCAAGCCGATTAGGACTCGGAATTTGCAGGAGAGGAGGGGAACCCGCTTGATACTTTTGTTGTCACGGAAGAGGAAAGCTGGGAAATAAGAGAACCTCTTATGTTCAGAATGTGCAACGCGACTATTTACAAGCTATTCGAGACAAGCCGGAACCCCGAAACCGAAACAATCCCAACAAGTACAAACACTGGAACTCCATATCAAAACAGAATGCGACAAGTTCCAAGCCAGCAGAAACAACCCCTCACATCCACAAACCGATCTAGCCGGTCCCAACCTCACACCCACAAACCGACCCAGTCGGCCCTTCTCCCTCACATTTTAAGCGGAAAAGTAGGCACATCCTTTCTCCTCACCAATCCCTTAGCCGTCATATGAATCGACAGCGCCCTCAACCGATCCCTCAGCCTCCCATAATCCGCAAACTTGCTATCGATTCTAGAAGCCTTGAGCAGCAACGAGGCATTCTTGCGCTGCAGTTCGCGTCCGGCCTTGATACCCGTCCCCCCCAGGGCCTCGATCCGGTTTCGGACGTCTTGGGCGAGGGGCGCTACCTGGGCTCGCGCGCGTAGGAGGTCGGTGAGGGTGCGTTCGTAGGGGCGGAACTCGCTGTAGAGTGCGCGTCCGAGGCGCCAGCAGCCGGTGGTGCTGGTGGGAAAGGGGGGATCAGGCGTGAGTGGGGCGCATGGGGCGGGGGGGATGGGCATGGCGGCGGCCTGGAAGAGGGAGGTTAGGAAAAGCGTGGAGAAACTTTGGGGAGAGGGCACGTACGGTGAAGCTGGGAATGTGTGAGTAGTTGGTGATGACTCGAGGCAAGAAGCGCGACGGGCGTTTGACTGAGAGCAAGTCGATGAGCGGAAAATAGAGCTTTTGGATATATTGCGTGCTTAGATATTTTCCAAACTGAAGAACTGATTTGATGTAACTATACAGCAGCGGAACTCGAGGGTTCTTATAGTCTTTTACATCTCATCGCCAAACTACGATCTCCAACACCTCGTGCTGCGCAATATCATTCTCCAACTCACGCCCATTTCACGATAACCCGGGCTTCAAACACAGATCATTCAGCGCCTCTGGCCAGCTCTCGTAGCCATGAATAACACCACGCCACAAACCCAACAGCGCTTTCAATCATCTGTACAGTGCCAAAACAGCCTCGCTCTCCCGCGCTATCCTACTGACCACGACCATTGACGCTGGCTGCTTGCTCCCACACGAAAAAGCGTAAAGCAGCCCGCACTCTCGTCCCCAACAGCGGGCGACTTGAGTTGGTTAAGTCTGAGTTGAAACAAAGACCATCGGTGTTGGTGGGGTGGAGATGAAGTATCATAGTATAACATCATTTAAGCGCCGCCGATCCAACAACGTCTCACAACGCTTTTCTCCCCACCAAACCTCCAACCTCCCTCGACCGACGTCATCAGTTTCAAAATTATAGATCTGACCGCGCGTAAACCCAACTTCTTAGCTTTCCACCTCCCCATCCGATGGTGTTTACGCGCCGTGCATCCCCTGCAACCAACTCGATTTACGCGCCGTGCATACCTATCTCCCTCCAACATGGGATGGGTCGCTTTATATTTCCAAAGCTAGGTACAGAGTCTCAGCCCTTTGAACTAGGTCGCCTTATCTATAATTAGGCTGAGGCTCAGTACGTAACTTTGGAATGCATTTGTGAGTGTGATTGCTATGAAGGGGCCGTGGGTGAAGTGTGCATCTTCTGCCATGAGTGGCCTACTAGTGGAATACATACCCTTGTTCACAGTTTATAGGGGCACAGCCGTGGATTTAATGGAAGGATTCTGTAAGGATATTTAGATTTGTGATTTAATCAGGTTAATGTTCCATGGGGCTCTGTACGATATACTGCGTTGGGCTGATGTTCGTGGTTTCAATGTCTTCGTCGTACCGTTTGCTAGATTTGTACGATATATAAAAGATATAATTATTCTTTGAGGTACCGCCGCGTTCTACCACATGCGTGCTGCAGGTGAAGCTCTCCCAAGAGTCTCCGTATCGTGCCTCTCGTGCCTCGGGCTCTAACATATCAACCCAACAAGTCCATATAGAACAAAAAAACATCGACAGAAGGTAGGTCCATCCAATTCTTGCACAAGTAATTTATTCTACTCTTTGATGATCTGTTGCACTTTCAACGTATGCTCTAGCTAAGGGTATCCCGAGATGGGCGCATAACCAAACTCCAACCAAATCCACGCTAGAGCTTCCCCTTAGCTAAATTCAATATCATCTCTCTACCAGTGATTCTCGTTGTTTTCCATAATGTTATAAAGTCCAGTGTACTCGTGAATGTATCTGCGTAGCCGAATGCTAACATTGGAGGAACCCACCCCCTCGCATACTCGAGTGCGAAACAGGAGGTTTCCATCTTGTATTGCTTGACAACGCCGCGAGGTAGGTGATGCACACTGCCTTGTCGATAGATTTCAGGTTCATAAGAACCTGGCGTATATGCAAGCTGCGTGCCTTGCAAAATGTGAAAATAGTCATCTGAGGTATGACGGCCTGAATGGCCCTCGGTTCCTATGGCAGTACCTAAGTTGGAGTCAGCATCAGCTGTGGGGAGGATAGCGAGACCAAACCAAAAATAATTAGATATTCCGTGATACCTAAAGAATAATGTGCTTAGCGCTTGGCCACCGAGCCCCAAAGAAGGGCATTATCCATGCTGGTTACCCGGAAACTTACTAGCATGAATAATATACATGGCGCCCATTGCACCACCCGCATTATTAAACATCCAATCCTCTTCCAAGTTTATGTAGTTTCCAGCAGAACCTTGATGCAATTCCTCGACAATGTAGTTGACCACTGCGCGCGTCTCATTCCCATGTTCACTAATCGCCCGCTGTGCCAAGTTGTGCAAATGGTCTGGAGCGAAGATGTAAAAGGACTCCAAATGCGCTTCGAGGTAACAGAACGCAGATATCAGAGCCAAAACGGGCGCCAGATAACCCAGGCAACTAATTACAGTTTTGTAACCTTTGCTTGAACGCGTTGGAAGTGATGCGTTGGAGGATTTTGCTGGTGACATACTGAGAGAGGTGACAGCCGGCGAAGGTGAACCTGCACGGTAGTCTGCAAAGCCGCTACCGAAAGAAGTTTGGATTCGAAGTAAAGAAAACACCAAGTTGCTATTATTCTAGATTAATGGCAGTAAGCGTTGTAATAAATACTCCCGATCATGCACTTTCCGCACGAGTCAGGATCCACCCAGCAACTAAACCCTCGCCGGAGTTTCGGAATCCGAAACCCCGAAAGGCTGGGCTTCTGAAGGTGTTCAGCTAAGGACAAGGGTACCGGAGGGCGCCTTCTGATCGTTCGCAGATATTGGATCTTAGATGGGGAACGGCCAGCTCGGAAGGAAATTTACCCTGCGACGACTGGTTGAACTTCAGCCCTGACGCCAGCTTATACCCACCCTTCAAAGCAGCAAGGAGTCGGAATTTCATGCTAAAGCATATGTGTATATAGTTTGTTTTGGCCTGAAAGCGCATGTATTCGAACCACCCCTCAACGAACGACCTACTCGATTATATATTTTAGATATCATAGGCTTTTGACTATATAGAATGCTGTAGTGAAATAATTTATAAAACGTAGACAATGCCGATCGAATTGTCGTCCAGTGAATTATGTATACAGTGGGAGTAGGAAGTGTGATAACTAGCCTGTGCAAAATCAAACCCTGCTTTATAAACGCGAACACGAACACGAACGCGAACACGAACGTGAACAAGAACGCGAATGGGAGTAATTATAGTTCAAGTAAATGTAGTCTTCTACCTGTAGTCTTTTATTCTATATATGTGATAAAGCCTTTAGGCTGTTGAGGGCCTGAACTGTTCCTGTAAATGCAAGCTCGCATTTGCAAGCTCTGAAGCATCTAGTAGACTTATAAGAAAATACACACAAGGGATAGATAAACTCGATTACAGCCCACCCCAAACCCACGAGGAAGAAAGACAAAGAAAACACTCGTGTCGCCTTTACTGGCATGCGCTGCAGAACGATGTGCTTTATCGACTGTTCAATGGCAAGCCTGCGACGATGGGATGGTGGCATACACCCCCGAAAGCGACGATTCAAGCAGCTCCTACGATTAATAAAGTCCTCATATGACTGAAATCCAATGGGTGATTCATTATGCCTAACAGCTAATATGACACACCAACCACCTATATTAGGAGAGTGGCCGTAAGGTGGTTCAACTCCACCATGAAGCTCCCGGTGGCAAAAGCACCTCTCCTACCCATACGAGAAACCAAAATCAACTTCAATGGCAAGCCTTCCGCGCTCTCAAGCGAATACAAACACATAAAACCTCTATCAGTAATTACGAATATGCAACCAGGGGCTTCCAAGACATTCTTCAAATTGTCTGGATACGTTACGTCGTGACAACTTTCGATTCCTTCCATAGAGCTACCAAAGATAAATTGCTGGCTCCTTGCGGACCTCAAAATCAATTGTGGGACAAGCATTGTGGGCGCGAAACGAATGACTTCCAGCTTCACCGACGCAGATCGAACGGATCTTGTCACACTGCAGGCTACGGGAATGGTTGTCTGCACCATCCTTCAACTAACAGACACGCATATGGCATCCGATACGTCCACTTTCGTATTCTTCTAGTGAGTCTACTAATACAATCCTTCATAAACAAATTTATTAGCTCTAAAATAGCTTCATAGCCCGAATATAATTTTGTCACATTTTACCCCATTTCGGCATTTTTCCTGCTGTATCAACACATCTTAATCGGCACAAGCCCTGGCAGTTGCGAAGATAAAATCCGTGCTTTAGATCGTGTCGACAACGCCACGAGGATTGCTTGCCCCGTTCAATCAGACTTTGGGCCCATGTGCAACACCGTCACCGCGCTCAACAAGGTTTTAAGAACTATCCAACATAGCAAACGTAGCGGAGTAACATATGCGGTGGATATTGGTGGTAGTAGCAGCGGCGCTGCTTCTAATTCGCGCGGACAAGAAATTGTCATGATGCTTCACGGTGAGCAGTCTACAGGCGCTGGAAAGCAAACCCAACAGCAACAGCCACCGAATCACCAATTCCAGGTTCCGCAGCTAAGCGTCGATCTACTCCAAGAAAGAACATAATCTCTAGTCGGTTACCCCTTGGCTTCCGATCTTTTTATGAATGACAGTGCTTTTCAACCGCTCGGGCTTGCCAGAGCTCTAAAGACCAATTTCGTGGGCACGAGAGCTGATGGGGCACAGGTGATAATATCGCCGTGGACTTTGGGAATGTAGATCGTCAAGGGCGATAGAAAAGGTCTCTTGCTTATTCGGAGGCGCCCTAGACCTGGAATTTTTATGAGAATTCTTGCGATCACTCACTTATTAGGTTCTGTGGGGATGACTTGTACTAGAACCGAAGCTCAGTCACATAACCTTAGCACTACTTCACTGTAAATGTAGGCAGTAATTACATAGTAAGAAATACACGCATGTATACTTAATAGTTATCGATAATTAAACTCCAACTCTTCTAGTACTTATTCCACATTGTTTCTATACCTCTCTGTAATTATCAGTCTTCTCATCCAGAACCCGTTGACGAATAACTCCATCTTCACTACTGCCAGATTTCGAACCAACCCTACTTCCACTAGAAATTTCCTTGCCTACAACATCGTGCTTAGCATCCCACTCCGCAAGCTCGGAGTTGGGAACCTTGTTCAATTTGTGGGTTTGCGCGCCACTGTCCAAGACGATAACTGTTTGGCGAATGGCATAGTTTCCTCGCTTGGGGAGGAAGTGCGTCCAGACCCAGTAGTAGACACCGCAGGCTGCGAGACTGGATAACTTGTCAGTAATATTTTTGAAGAGATAATTGGAGCAAACCTACATTCCAATACCAGTAAAGCAATATGTTGCATAGAAGAAGCTGACACTCCCAGCATTGATTCCACCTGCGGGAGGAACCCACTGTGAGTTTTTGAGTTAGTGGTAGTTCAGTCTTAAACAAGGGAGAAATAATTACAGGCATCACGAGAAGTATGATTTGAATTGCGATATAGAACAATAATACCACGTCCCAGGTTTTGAACTCGGGTCTTTCGGCGTTGATGCGCTTACGCTGGCGGCGGATAAGGAATACTCCTACTGCGACACAGCCGGCGAACACCGCATCCGGGTAGGATTTTAAGTCGACGACTGGAGTACATGTTAGTAAAGAGCAGAAAGTAAGGACAAGATGAGTATTACGGAAATCAAAAGCGTCTCCGAATGGAGGGGCAAGAACCATCAATAGTGTGAGGATGTATTTGAAGGCATATGGCCCGAGTGGCGTTCCGAATGGTTGGGTCGACGCCCAGAATGCTGGGTATGGGAGTACACCTTGTCTGAATCAATGTTAGTGCGAATAAAAATACATTGATAAATGCTGGGAGGCTTGCCGTCCACATTCACGGATAATACGGGAGGAGCCAATCAAGTTTGACACGAGGTTGCCGAACGATGATAGGAGAACAAGGAAGTTCAATCCTCTAGCAGCATTGCCTGGCCCGAAGACAGCTTCGAAGAAAAGAGCAGCGACTCCAGTGCCTGATTCGAGGACGTCTTGCTTGGGAACTATGGTTCGAGATTAGTATTGCACCAGGTATGTGAAGGGCTACATAATTGATTACCTGCAGCAAAATATGCAATGTTACAGAGCATATAAAGAACAGCGACAATTGCGAGTGACAGGGCACCTGCCCATCGAATTGTTTTTACAGGTTTCTAATAATTCAATCAGCTAAGCCTTGATACTAGAGTGATAGACCTACCTTGATTTCATTGACCATGTTGAATGAATTGGCCCATCCTTCATAAGCATAGTTAACTCTGACAAGAGCTCTCACAACACCAGAAGCATCTCCGGTGGCGCCTGCAAAAGAACCGCGGAAATTTGCTCCTGGGTCAGGAATAGATTTGACGCCTCCTCCAAGAACGACGAAGCCAGTTATGCTGATGCTGCGGGAGATCAGTCGCTATTTTTAGGCAGGTCTATTGGGGAAGAAGCGTACAATACCAGGGTGAGAACTTTGATAATACCAACGAGGTTGGAAAAACGGAGAGACCATTTGTTGGAAATGATGACCACTATAATTCGAGAATCAGTATTGAGAGGCAATTCTTTGCGCCATTGTCGAACTAACCGATCGTAGCGAGAGTGAAACCGGCAACCGCTACACCTTTGGCTTGCCATTCCGTAGGCTCGGTGCCAGCAATGCGAAACGTGTAAGTTGACAAGACTGTTTGTGAATTAGCTGCTATTGAGCCAAGTGAGCCCAGGAGCGCGACATACCAATCGCATTACTGCTACTAAACGCCAGTAGGACGTTCAACATGGCATAAGCTGTTGGGAAAAAGTATTTTGGTCGAGGGTAGGCTTGCTCGAGATAGACTACTTGTGCGCCGGAACGATTGGGAAAGTAGGATGTAAGTTCAAGATAAGTAGAGAATCCTGCAAATGCGATCAAAAGGCCAATAAACCAGAAGAATAAGCTTAATCCTACGGAGCCAAGTCCCTTGAGAATCGATCCCGCTACCATGTAATTAGCAAGTGTATTTTAGAGATTTAAACGCCAGACGAAAGCATACGGGTAGAAAAAACTCCTGTTCCTATCATTTGACCAATGTTGAGGAAGATGACGGTGAGCCAGTTGATTTCATATCCAAGCGGTGATTCCTTCTCGACGGGTGCGCCAGACGCTTCCTGGTAGGATGGTTGGGATTCATTTCCGGCAGTTTCTTTGGTGTATTCGAGATTACCATCGCGAACGACTGATTCTAGTGACTCAGCATGCTGTGTAGCCAGGTATTGCTGTCCCGACTTCCTGGCGTCTTTCCAGAACGAAGCGAAACCCATTTTTGTTGCCGGCGTGGCGTTGTCTTGAGCACTGCGCTTCGAGCTAAAGATCTTAGACATCGGGATACCCTCTGCATTTATGACCTCTCGGTGTGACACCCTTTGGCAGTCTTTGCCTCATTGCGCTATTGCCCAGTAAAAGACGTGATCTGAAGTCTTGTTGTACAGAGATGATATTGAACTAGAGCAGCCAATTAACATTGTATGCTTCAGATCGAATTGCCTG
>JASCQD010000008.1:0-2500 GCA_030180035.1 Pseudogymnoascus sp. SDFLT0511 | reverse complement strand
GAGGGGGCACTGGGACCCCTAGGGCTTATACTGGGAGTGTCTGGCAGGCAGCCCTGATCCCCCCCCTCCCCCTTCACCTGGCGCGAAAATGGCAAAAATGCACAAGGTCAGCTTTTCGGCCTTAACCTGGAGGACCGTTGTATGCAAAAACGTCGCTTTTTAAAATTTCCCATACAAATGAATTTATCGGAAAAACATTTTGCGCACGGGAGCGTTTTCTGACGAGTCGCAATGTCAAAAGGGGTCGGTGGGTATATGATGGGGGTGAGCGGGTGCTCATCAGGAAATCAGAAAGTACGCCTAGAGCAATCCGGGCAGTGCTAGTATGGGTTCCTGGTGGGTCCAATCCCCCTGTTGTGAGGACGCTTCGGCAACCTCTGTCTCTTAGTTGAACTGCCACCTTCTGCGAGCCGGACGACTGATTAGTGAACGCGCTGTCACGGTCGGCCCCAGGGAGGCACAACACCCAAGGTTCGAGAGCCTGGCCCGAGAGGGCCCGGAGCTCACTGACGGTGTCCGAAAGTCTTGTGGCGAAAGCCGCTAGTACTGGAGGAGTCTGTGGATTACTGGCCGATGGCCACCGTTTTCTACTAGACATTTGGGGGCAAGCTTAGGCCGGTAGCCGCTTCGTGCGTGACCGGCCGACAGTAACCTCCTCCTGAGGGCCACATGCAACACCCCGTGAAGGCGCCTAGCGCCCTAGCGATGGTGCTGCGGACTGTCCCTTGGGGAACACAGTGGGGGCAATTGGATCGTGCTGTGGGAACCTGTTGTAGCTTTGGCTCCGGGGACCTGTAGCGCGGGTCGCTCTCGGGCGACCCTCCTCGTACACTGCTCTGCCGCCCGCTCTGCGGGCGGTTGGCCGGCGCCCCTCGGGGTGACCGGCTCAAGATAGTTACCTGGTTGATTCTGCCAGTAGTCATATGCTTGTCTCAAAGATTAAGCCATGCATGTCTAAGTATAAGCAATCTATACAGTGAAACTGCGAATGGCTCATTAAATCAGTTATCGTTTATTTGATAGTACCTTACTACTTGGATAACCGTGGTAATTCTAGAGCTAATACATGCTAAAAACCCCGACTTCGGAAGGGGTGTATTTATTAGATAAAAAACCAATGCTCTTCGGGGCTCCTTGGTGATTCATAATAACTTAACGAATCGCATGGCCTTGTGCCGGCGATGGTTCATTCAAATTTCTGCCCTATCAACTTTCGATGGTAGGATAGTGGCCTACCATGGTTTCAACGGGTAACGGGGAATTAGGGTTCTATTCCGGAGAGGGAGCCTGAGAAACGGCTACCACATCCAAGGAAGGCAGCAGGCGCGCAAATTACCCAATCCCGACACGGGGAGGTAGTGACAATAAATACTGATACAGGGCTCTTTTGAGTCTTGTAATTGGAATGAGTACAATTTAAATCCCTTAACGAGGAACAATTGGAGGGCAAGTCTGGTGCCAGCAGCCGCGGTAATTCCAGCTCCAATAGCGTATATTAAAGTTGTTGCAGTTAAAAAGCTCGTAGTTGAACCCTTGGGCCTGGCTGGCCGGTCCGCCTCACCGCGTGCACTGGTCCGGCCGGGCCTTTCCTCCTGGGGAGCCGCATGCCCTTCACTGGGTGTGTCGGGGAACCAGGACTTTTACTTTGAAAAAATTAGAGTGTTCAAAGCAGGCCTATGCTCGAATACATTAGCATGGAATAATAGAATAGGACGTGTGGTTCTATTTTGTTGGTTTCTAGGACCGCCGTAATGATTAATAGGGATAGTCGGGGGCATCAGTATTCAATTGTCAGAGGTGAAATTCTTGGATTTATTGAAGACTAACTACTGCGAAAGCATTTGCCAAGGATGTTTTCATTAATCAGTGAACGAAAGTTAGGGGGATCGAAGACGATCAGATACCGTCGTAGTCTTAACCATAAACTATGCCGACTAGGGATCGGGCGATGTTATCTTTTTGACTCGCTCGGCACCTTACGAGAAATCAAAGTTTTTGGGTTCTGGGGGGAGTATGGTCGCAAGGCTGAAACTTAAAGAAATTGACGGAAGGGCACCACCAGGAGTGGAGCCTGCGGCTTAATTTGACTCAACACGGGGAAACTCACCAGGTCCAGACACAATAAGGATTGACAGATTGAGAGCTCTTTCTTGATTTTGTGGGTGGTGGTGCATGGCCGTTCTTAGTTGGTGGAGTGATTTGTCTGCTTAATTGCGATAACGAACGAGACCTTAACCTGCTAAATAGCCCGGCTAGCTTTGGCTGGTCGCTGGCTTCTTAGAGGGACTATCGGCTCAAGCCGATGGAAGTTTGAGGCAATAACAGGTCTGTGATTGCCCTTAGATGTTCTGGGCCGCACGCGCGCTACACTGACAGAGCCAACGAGTTCATCACCTTGGCCGAAAGGCCTGGGTAATCTTGTTAAACTCTGTCGTGCTGGGGATAGAGCATTGCAATTATTGCTCTTCAACGAGGAATTCCTAGTAGGCGCGAGTCATCA